>CAMZMU010000124.1:17836638-18223153 GCA_947311845.1 Poa pratensis
TATGAGGATATATGTTACCTAGGCACTGCATTCTTGAGGTGTGGAGATGGTACGCCATCAATGCGTTGCTGAATTTGAGAAGGAGCACGTCCTTGTATGGATGGTATCCGACAATCCAGCAGCCCCACCCAAAAAATTCTTCGCCTGAAACTGTATTGTTATCAAATTCAATGAAGTTGTCTTGGTCTGAATTCCATGAATAGTCGGAACCATATGTACTCTCTTGTTCTTCATCCTCATAATCGTGATTGCTATGTTGTTCTTCGTTTTCTTTGCCTCGTGTCTTGTCATCACAATCATGTTCTTCCTCCTCCTCATATTCTATGTTGTCATTGTTATCTTTTTCCTCTTCCCCTTCCTCTTCCACTTCCTCTTCTTCCTCGTTCTCTCCTTCCTGGTACTTGTCCTCTAGAGTCTCATCATCACAATCATCATTGCTTTGATCATCACTATTATCTTTTAATAGGCCGAGTAAGTCTTTGCTGCTTTTGACCACCTCCCATGGCACCCTTAGTTGCAAACTCATCGGAGAATAATTCGTCTTGCGGTCATACTCTTTCAAGTCAGCCTCACGTGCCAGTGTCCATCCTAACCGGTCATCGCCCGATTCACAGAGCTCCCATACTTCAAGTTTCAACTTTGTAAGCTCCGCATAGCAGATCTCTCTCTCGTTGCTTGCTAAGTACTCCCTCCGTTTTTTAATATAAGATGTTTTAGTTTTTGTCCACATGCACATGCACATAAATGTATGTAGACATATTTTTGTGTGCATGTTCACTCATTTTAGTATGCATATAGACAACATGTATACCACCTAAAACATCTTATATTAAAAAACGGAGGGATTACCTCGTAGGCAGTACCCATTGATACAATCCCTCGCTTCCGGAAGGTTGTCGCGGGAGCTGAATGATGTCGTACGTCTTCTGTGTGCAACGCAGAATCACGAGGAGGCCACTATGGCAGTGCACATAGAGCGAGCCGCGCCAGTACTCGGCCGACCACCAGATCCTACCATACTTAAAACGAGGTGCGGTCACCACATCGTAGAGGTCTTCCGAGGCGCTGCGCCCGGGCGTGAACTCCCGGCTCTCCCACTGGCCTGTCCGTGAAGAGAAAACAGGTTCTTTAGATTAAACTCCTATACGGTGTATCTCAGCCGGTCACCACATCGTGGAACAACTTTGGCTCATGCTGCTGTTCTTTAGATTCAGATGGTTGGTCTTCTCCAAACAGGTTTCGTACTTCGCGCTGTAGCTTTTCTGTGCGAAAGAAGAACACCTTGTAATGCCGTGACACGGCAGGATCGAAGGCGAGGAACATGCCCTCGGCGCGGCACGGCCATGGCGTTGGCGGAAACAGGAGCGCGCGTACCGCGACGTGGCCGGGTTACACACGTAGAGGTTCATGGAAGTGTTGTACGTGTAGGCGTCGTAATGCCCCGTGAAGAGCAACAAGCCATTGCAGTGCTGCTTCAGGCAGCAGTCCCTATAGTAGTCCCCCGTATAGTAGGTGGGCTCGTCGGCGTCACGCGGCGGCGGCGGGCCCATGAAGGCAAAACTAGGGTTGTATCCCCTGTAACTGGCGAATATGCCCGGGAACTTGCGCGGGAAGACGTGCGGCAAGAGGAGGTCGTGTGCGTCGACGATGGAACTCACCCGCGGCAGACGGACTTGGCCACGGCGAGGTCGCGGCCGGGGAGGCGCCGGAGGATGTCGAGGTGGAGGTCGTAGGGAAGGCAAATGCCGTTGTTGCCGTGCTCGGCGTCCATGCCGCCGGACGGTTCGCACGCAGAAACTTGCAACCTCGGATCTGATCTGGCGATTGTAATCGAAAAACTGAAATACTTTGCGATGTATAACTGCCGTGTTCTTAAAACGCAAAAAAAAAAAAAACTGCCGTGTTGCCCGTATACCGACTGGACTGTTCAGCGTCCGGGACAATATGTAAAGTGATAGCTGAGCCAAACATAACTTCATCTTGGCAACTATGGTAGTACGTTATTTGACGCCACGATTCATCAGGCCGGCCGGATCACCAGCACTTTGGAAGCTCTCATGAATTTGTAAAGGGTGAACAATAGGGGATATATGTGCCGATTTAACGCAGATAGTAAACATGCCGTGCAATGCACATATCCATTTTCAAACCGAAAATACTTAAAAATAAGTTCAAATTTATAATGATTTTCATGGTAATCTATGTGTTTACCTGTAATAATCCACATGAAATAGAAAATCGGACAGAAATATATTTGTAGGTCGACTGCTCATATATAACTTAAATTCTTGCAATTGTAAGCACAAACTCAATTCAGAACGTCAACATTAAATAAATAATTTTATGCCCACCCTGGAAGTAACATCTTAGAAAGAAAATTCATCCATGGACCATGTTGTAAACTCTTATAAACAAACTCTGCATCTGACACCAATAGATAGAAATGGAGGAAACAATCTCTTGAGAAAAAACATATACACTTATATTGTATTATGTAGATCAATTTCAGATAATAATAATGACAAGTATATACAATATCAGCGTTTCCCCAACTCTTATCCAAGACAAGTACGCCAATGGAGAAAGAGAACCAATGAATTTAAGATGTATCTGCGACGAAGTCTTCTATCACAGTCCGTACTGCAATAGGAATTCTCACCGAGTACGTGCCTTGGTCGGACCATGTCAAACTCCCAAATGTGTATCCACCTTGCACTCTTTGCTTCGCTGTAAATGTTAATTTAAACGCCACACTTGTACTACCACCTGCACTGAAACTGATCACAGATGGCTCCACGGATATGTCTACCCCTGCTGGAGCTTCAACAACCGCTCGGTAAGTTGCTTCCACCGGCCCGACGTTAGTGACAGTGCGCCACACATTGACCTGGTTCTTGAGGTCAGGCACACCGATTGATGGTAGATTAAGGTTGAGCTGGTAGGACTCGCAGCCATCTAACAATCCACTGGTACAATTAAAGAATTTGGTGTACTCTTTGACATCCACGTCGTAAACCAAACCGGGGTCGACAGCCTTCTCCGGGTTCATGTGGCCACCGCCAAAGTCAAAGGGATCGGCCAGTTTCCTTGGAACACTATCTGCTTGGATCGGCATACCAAAACGATCAGTTACCGAGGCTGCAAAGAGATCCCAAGAAACGATCTGAGTTAGTCAAAATTACGCTGAGTTATTTGGTAGAACTTCTGTTATGTTGTCGGTGAATACCTGTGGTGACAATGGCAGACTTGATCATGGCAGGCGACCAGTCAGGGTGAACCGACTTGAGCAGCGCAGTGACCGCCGAGACATGTGGGCACGCCATGGATGTGCCGGATTTGAACACGTAGGAGCCCTTCTCGGCTGCCAAAATGCTGACTCCGGGTGCAGTTACGTCGGGCTGTCCAAACATATCAGATAATAAAAGTTTTAGAGTCTAGATAACAATACCACAAGTAAACTCTTTGCGCATATCACACTTTGAATGTTATGTGAATATATATCGTCCCAAACAAGCATGTCGAAATATACCTTGACTAAGCCAGGGAAGAGGGGACTTGGACCTCTCGACGAGAACGCGGCCACCCTGGGCGACAGCACGCCATTTCCAACAACGGTTACCGTAGGCGAGACCTTCACCACCGGACTCCTAGCATCACACAGGATATACTTCGTGAATACTTTGAGAAATTGAAGAAAGAAAGCACGTTCATCCTGCGTCAGACAACGCGACAAGTAAGCTCTCACCTTGTGATGGTCATACGAAATGATCCTCTGTGCGATCTCAAAATCCACCAGTACGCAGGGCATGATGCCTTCACACCTAGTGAGAATTTCAAGAAGGTTGAAGTTGTACTGTGCAAAGATGAGTCCCTTGGCGCCGGCCACGTCGGTAAGATTGATGGCGGCCGGAAGTGCTACCAGGGGAGGCCTGGATTGCGCATCCGCCGGTGCATAACACAGGACGATCTTGCCGGTCACGTTTCTCGACGCCACTGACTTTGCGTCGCAGCTGCATAAAAGTGTTTGCAGAAAAGGTCATGATGTCTGAGTCGTGATTAACTACAAAACGAGCATGCCAAGTGACTGCTTCATCTCACTTACCTCCCCGCAAAAACAAGGCCTCAAAGTCGCTGCTGACCAAAGATGCATTGTACTGAAGAGATTGCCCCTGCGTTTGAAAGCGAGCACAGATTAAGGAGCCATCAATAAAGGTAAGGAAAGCTTCAGCCTTCAGGGTCGATCTAAACATATTTTGTTTTTTAAGATTAATATAATTGTTGTTAGTTTCAAGCCTGCCGAGTCAAGTTAATTTGTCAAAACTATCTGATGAACTATCCGTACACGCTAGACTGCATCATAGGCTCATAGCCGTGTCAAGTTGATCATCCCTGGAACATTAAGTAGTTAATTAACCGAAGAAAGATTGTTTGTACTCACCACCAGCTTTTCTTTGTTCCCGAGCGATATTAAGGTCGGGAAAGCCCGGTCAATCGTGCTAGCGGCCACCGTCGTGACCCATGGCACGGCATTTGAGACCGTCTGCGGCACAGGGCCGTCGTTTCCGCCGGCAAAAATGACTGAAATCCCTCTCTGCACAGCATGCAACGTCCCGGCTACCTCATGACCGGCGGCCCCTCCCAGCGAGAGTGAGAGGAGGTCCACGCCGTCGTGTATAGCATCGTCGATGGCCGCGAGGACTGCTGCGTCAGGGCAACCCCCGCCCACCCAACACACCTTGTAGATACTCAGCCGCGCACGCGGCGCCCCGCCACGTGCCACACCGGTGCCTAGGCCCCAATAGCTCACGCCTTGCACCTCCACGCCGGCGATCGTCGAGGCGACGTGCGTGCCGTGGCCGCTCTGGTCCCTTGCCGAGTTATAGTTGCTCTTGAGCACCTCAGCGGTGGTGCCACCGCCGTACCACCGGGCGCCGATGATCTTTCTGTTGCAACTCGTGGCGTTGAACTTCTGGCCGGTCTGGCACTTCCCTTTCCACCGTGCCGGCACAGGGCCATACCCATTATCGGCAAAGCTTCGTGATTCAGGCCATATTCCTGGTGTAACAGAATCAGCATATGCATGGGTTCAATTCCTGCACAATCATTGGGTTTTCTCATGTTTCGGATTTAAGCTTGAGGTGGGATTGCAAACCTGAATCGATCACACCGACAATTACATCTTCACCGTACTTTGCTCTTTGGAGGAGGCCCGATTGCTGTGGTGGTTGGTAAGAGTCAAGGCCAAGAAAGTCCCAGCTCCGAGTCGTGTGCTCTTCGTGAAAAGTGTTAGGCTTCACAGTGACAACTTCAGGGAAGTCTACATTCGGAATGGGTTGATCAATTTACGTCGATCATGCATGTAAGACACAAATATGCCACCTCAGAATTGACAACTACGTACTTGCTAGTGCCTCGGCCTGAGATTCAGTCAGCATTGCAGCGAACCCAGAAAATCCATGCTTGTAGCTGTAAACTATCGACTTGACTGCTTCATCCTTACTGTTGCAGATAGAACAATATGTTAGCAACCACTTCTGTTGCACGGTAACAATACGTAACATGAATTATTACAGGCTAGTACCTCCCAAGAATAGAGGTCAGGACGTCATGGTGCGACGCGGTGACCACAGATGGATCATCATGTTTCTTATCCCCCATATAGACTATGTAGAGCTGAGATTTTGATGCAACAAGCCATCGAGAAACAGTATCAGAACAAGCTCGGTTAATGCAGAAACAATACAAAGTTGAGTCTTCTGAGCAAAGAGGGGGCATCTTACTTTGCTCGACGTACTAGCTGAAAGAGGCAGCATTGTCACCACTAGTAGAGCACAACAGAATCCTGTTCTCAAACCCATGTCTCCTAGAAGAGTGTTATGTTCCCGTGTTTTGTCGTTTGCATGTATGGTGTGTATTTATAGCAGCCAGGAACAACCATAGGCTGCAAGAGAAGTTCAAACAGAGATAAAAGAAACGGTGTTGTTAGGTGACACACGTGAGAAAGAAAGACTAGATCAATATCCTGAGAGGCAGCGCCGTGCCCTTTTCTTTCAAAGGAAGAAGCAAGCAACTTGCTTTGATCTGGTCCGCCGTGAGCAAACAACTGATGGTACCAAACCGGATTTAAAATATTCGGTTATCTGATGTAATGACCTGATCGACTTCCAAACTCACCGGTAATTACCGACCATCGAAATACGCGTCGTTAGGTAATACGTAACAAAGTTGACATTCAAGAAGACAAGAATATTAGTTGGTAGACAACGATTGAACTCATTGAAACACTCCACAGCTAAAGATTGGTTTGGCTGATCCAATTCTTCAAATGTTTTTTTCTTTTTGTGACAACGATCAAACACTTTATTAATTCATAGCATCATCATTACAGTGTTTGAGGATAATATCAAGAGCATCACCGTGATATATACAAAAAGTAGAAAGATCACCACAGGCGATTCCAGAGTGCTAAGTGGGATTCAGAGTTTGTTCTGCAGACACATGCATAGTTATATACAAATACCCGGTAACCATGTGTGCTCTTTGCAAGTAAGGCTCCCATTCAGATAATAGCCACAGGGACAATGAACCCGATGCTGAACCCGAAAGAGATGCAGGTCAGTTCCTCGTTCTTGTCTCCCAGTAGCTTCATTTGGAGACTGTAAGAACCCTGAAGCAGCACATCACACACAAAACGTCAGGATGTGATCTTAAAGTAGCAGGTCTCGAGGAGTAATTAGACCACCTACTAAGCCTCTCTCGTATGTCCACAAGCGCTACAAGAAAAAGGAATCTACACAAGCTCAACACCAAAGCTGGAAGTGGACTGCTTACTGGTGGGGTGAAAGACGGTAGTCTGTTCGCTGGCTAGCACGAATTTACCAGTTGCGGGACAAGGAGTCCCACTGCAGAAGTCATGAGTCTCCGAATGGACGTGGAAAATGAAGTATGTCACATCTACCACCAGCTTCCCTTTTGCGATGCTTTTATCTGCCAGGTGAAAACAACAGGTATAATGTAAGGACTTGGAGGAAAGAATCAGCTAGGAAGAACACTGTACTTCGTAGAGACTAGTAGCAGATTCATAAATGTACTCCCAAAAGACAGTTGAACCGAAACATGAACAAAACAAGCTCCTAGAACATAATCCTAAATCTTAAACAAGACAACAAAGTGGAATTTCTAATAATTTCAATATATGAGCCATCCTGACCATGGTACTAACTATGAAGTGGAATGTCTGAACTGAAGTGTTTTACAGGATGCACATGATAGTCATTTGCTATGAAGTGAAAATAATTAACCACTTCATGACTTTAACTAAAGTGTTGGAGAGACAATTTCACTCTACTACATAAAGTTCACTCACCGCTTTGCTATCAGAAAAAATACATGGAGGCAAATGAACTATTTCGATAGACAGGTGAGGTAGCACTTTAAGAGACTCAGTGCCCTCGGTAAACTCAAATTCAAGCCGACAAACAAGGGGAAGTCTTGAACATAAGGCCAATAAACATGCACACATTATTGCAATTTGCGGCGACAAGTATTTGATGTTCCACAGTACAAACTTCCAGGTGTAAAAAAAATGACAGTGCCAGGCTACCAGCTGCCCTGTCCAAAGAAGTCTGACAGAAATCCCTAAAAGAGTTATTCCCCAATTCCGAAGTTTCTAACACCCCACGGTAGGTCCTTCTCAAAAATCCAAATTCATTGTTGAAATGTTACTGCACACAGCACTAATTTACTCAACAGGCTAACAGCAGTACATGGATAGTGCGAAGTGGGAACGAAACCTTCAGCAGGACACTATTCAGTTTACCCAACTTTTACACACACACGGACCAGTGCCCCAGCGGCCGATCTATATTCTGGAGTAGACTGCTACGAACAAACAAGAGACGAGTTATTCAGACAACACAGTTCACAAGCGCACGGCGTCTTAAATTTACCGCAGCAAGGAGTTCAGGATATTACTATATTAGATAGAATGATAGATGGGTGGATGACTTCTTACCGGTGGAGGCGGAGATCTTGAAGGTGGCCGGCTCACCGCGGACGACGGGGTCGGGGACGATCTCCACGCCGCTCACCTTCACCGGGTAGTGCCGCGCCTTATCTGCAGCAAAACCAAACCAACAGAAAAGGTAAGCTCGCATCGCGCGGAGACGATTCACTGAATCTCCAAACGGGGGCGCTTTAGCGGCAGGAGGAGGGTCCAGAGCACTCACTGCAGTACTCAAAGTCGGCGGCGGCGGCCGAGGAGGCGGAGAGCAGGAGCGCCGCGGCGAGGAGGAGCAGGTCGCGGAGGCGGCGGTTGCTCGCCATCGCCGAAAAGCAAAGCTCATTGATCGGCTGGTGGACTGGACACGACTACACGAGGCTTGTTGACGAGTACGTGGGCCCGGCCAACTCAAGGGGGACGGGGGTTACTGCGTGCACTTCTGCAGATTAATTGGGCCGGGATGGATGTCTTCTGTTGACTTTAGAAGCCCTTCAAAAAAAAAAAACTTCTGTTTCCGTCTCAAACCTTTAAAAAAAAAGTTTGACATGTGAATGTGGTGAGTGTGTGGGTGATCAGTGGTTTATTTGCACGAAGTGTTTCTGAAAAGATTTTTAGTGACAAGTTTCAACATTTCTTTTAGATTTTTCTAGCATTCCTTGTTGAAACTTTTTTAATCGAACTGTGGGGTTTATTACAAACTGTTTGTTCAAGGCGACGCTTGCACCTCACCGAAACAATTTCTGAAACCACATGAGCCATGAGAAAAGAGGTCTAAGTTTTTCAATGTGCTAGTTCAAACTGATAAAGAATTAAGATTAAAAAAATGAACACCGGGAAAGATCACGGTTGAAAAGTAGACTATCTTACGTTGCTTGATTTTCCTATGGGAGTAGAAATTAAATTTCATGTATGCCATGGGGATAAATAGTTTTGTCCGAGATCCATTCAACACAATCCAAAGAATGTCCACACAACTTGTCCCGGTTAATAAACAAAAGGAAGAATAAAGATAAAAATAACTCTAGCATGAAGGGCAAAGAAGCCTACTAGGTGGAGAGATTTGACATGTGAACTCTAGCATGAAGGCCCAAGCAATGAAGTGAAAATACTTGGTATTATTACCCCCTTCCTAATCTTGCCACGCTAAACCCATTTAGATTCCTCATCTCTTCTGAGCTTAGCAATTTTATCATTAGCATCCCTCGTGCCTCCCTCCCGAAAGCACTCGAAGGTGTATTTTCGGTTTTTAAACCCAAAATGTCAATTACAATTATGTTAAGAAAGTGGGTTTCCTCATTTTTATATGCACTGCTTAGATTCTTCGCCCAAGCCCTCTTCCTTGTCTACCACGGACTCATGGATCAAGGATTATTTCTACTATCCCTCCCACCTATCATAACAAGGGTATTCTTGATTATTTATTAAAATCCTTTAGGTTATAAATAAATCCTCCAACTGCATATACTCCATTCACTCTCACCTGAATGGAATAAAGGAGAGAGTACTAGTGCTTCAAGATGAGTCCTGGGAGCCTAGCATCGAATCTAAAAGACAGGTATGACTCAGATCGACGTAATTGGGTTGAGTAAGTGCAGTACGCCCCAACCTTCTGCCTAGCCTTTCTCGACGCTTTGCTAACATAATACTATGTCGTGCTTCAACGAGACAGCTGAAGAAATTCAATAAACACCATTGTGTCAAACTTGTTTATATATGTAGGACGACCTTTGCATAAAGCCAACATACACATCCTCTACCCATATTGTGTTGTGATAACATACAAGGAAATACACCCTTCTTCTATCTTTTTTTTCTACAACAACAACAACAACAACATATGAACACAAAGTGGACACAAATTTTTATGCTACTCGCTAGATTTGATGTTTACCATTCTAGTTTCCTCGCGAGAGACTCATATGTGGAAGTACAGTCACATCGTTTCACGGTGCAATAAGTCCACTGTCACATTTTTCTATTTATTTTCATGTGTTTTTTCTTACTCATTCAATTACTCCCTGATACTTAATATAGGTAGCTTTCATTTGTGCTAGTGAAATATTTTAATTTTAATCACCAATGTGGAACCAATTATAAGAATGAATGAAATATATTGATTGGTCTCTAAACATATATTCATGCGGTAGATTTAAAAAAAAATTATAGTCCAAATATTATTTTACAGGCTCAATGCATATTCTCAGTTACTCACATTCTGCATCGAAGCTAATATGTATTTCTTATCTTGAGTTCATCGGGATTTTGTTGCACGTTTTCTCGTATTGTACCATATTATTTTGGTGAGCAGGGTATTGGTGGTACTTGGTGCATTAGTTTGGTGATCAAGGTCATGTTGACAAAATATGCTAAAACATGAAATATTGTACCGTATTGAAAGTATCATTGTGGTGTTCAAATTTAAAAGTTTCCTAGAAATATCGAGTTATGTGAAGATACCAATACTGGAACTTACATGAAAAAAAAATCCAAATTAACATTTACTAAAAGTTTTGGTTCAGTGTTGTGGTGTACAATTGGTTGGTTTTACCAGCTAAATTATGGAGCCCCTCACATAAATTTTCACTGGTTGTAGCTGGATTGCTGGTCCACCACTAACAGTAGCACGAGTCTACGATACATTACTAACTATACTAGCTAAATGCCCGTGCGTTGCAACGGAATAAATACAAAGACATTCTGCATCAAAAAGTGTTGTTAAATTAAAAAACATGATCTGTAGTTTAGTTTGAGGTAATTGCACTGGAAGTAAAACAACTCACTTCGGTTTACTACATTGACTTCAAAAAACATGAATGGACAGTTCATGTATGATCTCCCTTGACGCTCGCATCGCGGTCATATCCTATGGAGGCAGACCTATGCTAGCCCTTCGCTCCCGGAAGTAGATCGACAACATCACACCGGCTTAGTCATGTACCTGAGTAAAATATTCTTTTACTCCATATTGGTCTTCCCCTGCTATTTTCACCAAGATTTAATCTCCACTTTCCTAAATACTTTGCTTTAGGTTTGAATGAGATCAGCGAGGTTGCAGCTAACTGGCCACATAACGTATTTGAGAACTTCATGGTCCATGTTACCTGCAAGTTCATAGACAGCTTGCAAAGTAGCATTGGAACCACTTGTGTTGCAACGGGATAATAAATACAAAGACATTCTGCATCAAAAAGTGTTGTTAAATTAAAAAACATGATCTGTAGTTTAGTTTGAGGTAATTGCACTGGAAGTAAAACAACTCACTTCGGTTTAGTACATTGACTTCAAAAAACATGAATGGACAGTTCATGTATGATCTCCCTTGACGCTCGCATCGCGGTCATATCCTATGGAGGCAGACCTATGCTAGCCCTTCGCTCCCGGAAGTAGATCGACAACATCACACCGGCTTAGTCATGTACCTGAGTAAAATATTCTTTTACTCCATATTGGTCTTCCCCTGCTATTTTCACCAAGATTTAATCTCCACTTTCCTAAATACTTTGCTTTAGGTTTGAATGAGATCAGCGAGGTTGTAGCTAACTGGCCACATAACGTATTTGAGAACTTCATGGTCCATGTTACCTGCAAGTTCATAGACAGCTTGCAAAGTAGCATTGGAACCACTTGTGTTGCAACGGGATAATAAATACAAAGACATTCTGCATCAAAAAGTGTTGTTAAATTAAAAAACATGATCTGTAGTTTAGTTTGAGGTAATTGCACTGGAAGTAAAACAACTCACTTCGGTTTACTACATTGACTTCAAAAAACATGAATGGACAGTTCATGTATGATCTCCCTTGACGCTCGCATCGCGGTCATATCCTATGGAGGCAGACCTATGCTAGCCCTTCGCTCCCGGAAGTAGATCGACAACATCACACCGGCTTAGTCATGTACCTGAGTAAAATATTCTTTTACTCCATATTGGTCTTCCCCTGCTATTTTCACCAAGATTTAATCTCCACTTTCCTAAATACTTTGCTTTAGGTTTGAATGAGATCAGCGAGGTTGTAGCTAACTGGCCACATAACGTATTTGAGAACTTCATGGTCCATGTTACCTGCAAGTTCATAGACAGCTTGCAAAGTAGCATTGGAACCACTTGTGTTGCAACGGGATAATAAATACAAAGACATTCTGCATCAAAAAGTGTTGTTAAATTAAAAAACATGATCTGTAGTTTAGTTTGAGGTAATTGCACTGGAAGTAAAACAACTCACTTCGGTTTACTACATTGACTTCAAAAAACATGAATGGACAGTTCATGTATGATCTCCCTTGACGCTCGCATCGCGGTCATATCCTATGGAGGCAGACCTATGCTAGCCCTTCGCTCCCGGAAGTAGATCGACAACATCACACCGGCTTAGTCATGTACCTGAGTAAAATATTCTTTTACTCCATATTGGTCTTCCCCTGCTATTTTCACCAAGATTTAATCTCCACTTTCCTAAATACTTTGCTTTAGGTTTGAATGAGATCAGCGAGGTTGCAGCTAACTGGCCACATAACGTATTTGAGAACTTCATGGTCCATGTTACCTGCAAGTTCATAGACAGCTTGCAAAGTAGCATTGGAACCACTTGTGATGTTTTTTCACAGAGAAAAATAACAATAAACAAAAATCTCATAGAATTTTTTTTGATTCAGCATAGAGTTACAGACTGAGATTTATAGTAGAGACAATGCATTTAATCTGACAATTGGTTACACCTATGTCTCCAATGTTCATGTTCCTCTAAATAGCTTATGCTAAACATGTTTATCATAGCACACATCATGAAAAGGAAAAGGAAACTACAATAATGCACATCAGCTCCTTCTTTAGTCACTTCTTCAATCAATATAAGATCTACCGCTCAAGCGCATTCTAGAAAAAATCTCTTTGTTTGGTTCAAAGCAAGAGGAAGATAAACGACGGGAGTTATAGGAGTTGTTCAATTCTTTGCTGCACGTCAAAACAAAATCAGTATAATTCAAAAAAAAAACTAACTTGTACACTACGGAAATTTCCATTGGTTATCACAAAATTCCATGTTGGTATGGTCATCTGAATACTAAACTGCACTTACTATCACTATAACCATGCACATACAAATTATACGAAAGCTAACTTGCTAGGATTGCAATCTTCAGTTTAGCCTTTTGCCATTGGTAAGCTAAGAACGAACCACAGTTCATAGACATATTCTGATCACAAGTTCAACGTTAAGCATAACAGAAGTACACATGCATGCGTTGCGTTCTCAAGAATAATGCTGCAAAAACTGCAGATGGCTTACTGGAGAATCTGCTTGCCAGCGATCAGTCCCTCCCACGTACACTCATGACGTTTCACACAGGGAAGATCTGAAAGAGGTGGCTCTGCAATTGAATCCAACTCGTCATGCTAAACACTTGATGTTGCAAGAACGATCCAAGGAGCAGTATAATTTCCTACATTTTCTTAGCATGAGTAAAACCGTCAAAAACAGTCATTTCTGCAGGAGCACTGCATGTGTTAGTATAGATAGAAAGAAGAAAGCCACAGAGTGGCTGAAAGTCTTACAGAGACGGCAAAATGCCAAACCAAGGAGAAAGAAAGAAACCACCGACGACCTAGGGCGACCAAAAACATTCCTAGACACGCTACAAGGAGGTTTGCCTAGCTACAGAAAAAGGCCAACGAAGAAAGATTCCCAGACCAGCCTTATGCGTCATGCAGAGTAAAAAAAACACAGTTATCACAAAATATTGCATAGGAGATATCTTACATGAATGAATTTCTCTATGGTACTAATATCCAGTCTGTTTATAGAGGATTTTGTAGCCATCAGAGGTTTTGCCAATGCCCCACTATATCCAATCGAATGAAGGCCTTCAAAAGTAGACATTGTGAATTACATGAAATTTCAGATATTTCAGGCTTTATCTTCTAGTATAGAGATGTAGAAGAAGAAAACAACATCACATGTGTAGTAAAATCTAGGATTCACTTCGTAAGTTTTACTGAAACAAAAACAATTGCCTGTTCTTTCACCTCCATTATAAAAATGATGGATTCCTCGCACCGTCAAGGAGAACTTCAACCATCTCCAGTGCATAGCTCTTCAGTGAATCATAGATTCATAGGTATATAGCCCATTTGTTCGCGAGAAGCCCATGACACATTTCCTCCGATGGCGAGGTCAGCCAATAACTCAAGCATACAACTCCACATCTCATGTTGCACATAAATCCAGAATATCTGAAAAATATTTCCGTCATTGTTACTACCGGGCATAGAAAAATCCTATTGTAAGGATAATGATGACAGCAGCATCTTGCAAGCAGTTCATCCTCGTCTCTCCGCTAGTCTACACAGAATAGTCAGTTCATCATTGTTGTTGCAACCTCTAGCCATTATCGTTGATTCAGTTCGTATCTGGGGAAGAAGATCTCACTTATACTTGGTTCGGTTGCAAGGCTATTTACCGATGCATGAGGCATGATCAAAAAACCTGAATTGAAACTTAAACTTAGCATATTATTGTCATTTTAAATGTCTACTCATGATAGTTAATCATGCCTGTATGCATTAGAGGGCCCTCCAATTTGGACTGCCGTCCATAACCGTCTGCCTAGAATAGAGTTCATGTATCTAGGCTCTTTAATCTTACAGTTCCTTGGAGGAACAATAACGAAAGTATAAAGTAAGGTGGGTGTCAAGAAAGATGTACCTGAAGCAATCACAAGCTCTGGGCGAAGCTAGCCTGCTTTTAGGGAGACAAGAGGTAGTGAACAGGGTATCATACAGATGAGACAGATCGATAGTATATTACTGTCATATCTGCAGACATATCTACTACAAACTGAGTCGTGAAAAAGAGAGAATTGAATTAGACGGCTCACAAGAATAATCGAGGCCAGAACAATCAAATCCAAGATATGGTTCTTACCAAGGCACGAATAAATTCCGAGTTCAAAGATCTACCCCGGCTAGTTCATCACAAAAAGTAATATGGGTTGTTCCTCGGCACGCCGCCCGGGATGGTGGGGAGGCGGATTGTAGGGGTGGAACACGACGGCGCGGTTATGGCGAAGGCGGAGACGGTGCCTTCGGGGAGGAGGTGAGGGAACGGGTAGAAGTTGTTCTCGGCGTCCACCTCCGTGGTCTCGTCCGATATAACAGGAAGAAGGTCAGCGGCGGCGTGGCGTCGACGTCTTGTGGAAAGAATTCGAAGTTGAACTGCTGCCGGCCTCCGAGGATGAGCACGCGCCCATCTACAACGATGATGTCATTGGCGTACCACCGTCGGGCGGCCAGAAGTCCCGGAGTTTGACCCAGCCGGACGTCGGCCAGAAGAGGTTCGCTATGCGGTCGCTGTTGTAGAAGCCTCTGGTTAGGGATGAAAACGGAGCGGATACGGACGAAACTGAGTGGTGCCACATTTGTTTTCATATTTTTTTGCGGAAACGGAAACGAATACAGAAACCCCGAAAACAAATACAGAAACAAATATTGTCGGAAACAGATACATACCGAATACGGTGCGGACACGGAACAAAAAACTTATGTTTGTCGGAACCAAGCGACCCCTTGAATAATGCAGGAAAACTCAAACAAACCAAAAAAAAATCAGGTTTATAAGATGAAATAAATTAAAGTATAATATAGTGTTTAGATGTTATCAACTTTGGCCAAAAGTACCTACTATCGTCTCTAACCCTAGTGCAACAGCGAAATGCCGAACCGGGAATGCCTCGAGAGGAAGATGATATGCAAGTACGTAGGATCTAAACATGGTTACTTCATATACTTTTTTTTTTCAGATCTTGGGTTGTGTCTTAGTGTTTCCGCTAAAATTGTTAGGTCTGCTACATTCAGATAACACTGCGTGGTAAAAAACGGAAAGTTCCGTATTACCGGAAACGGAATTTCCGTTTCCATTGTCGTTCCGCCGGAATACGCTGTTCCGTTTCCGTTTCCGCATAAAAGTTTCCGTTTTGCAAAATTCCGTTTCCGCTTCCGTATTTCCGTTCCGTTTCCACTTTTCCGCGGAAAAGTCGGAAAGTTTCCGCTCCGTTTTCATCCCTACCTCTGGTCCCAATCAGTGCGATCGCATCGGAACCTTCCAAGGACGCTGGGCCGCGTTAATGAGTGCTGATTGATCGCCACTGATCGATAACTGACGGCGGAAATTAGGGGAAGAAACAACGGAGAAAAATCCGGTGCGGGAGGTACGACAGGATGTTGGACGAAGAGACGAGCGAGAGATGTTGGACGAAAATCTTGACGTACGAGAGGAACGAAGCTCTTCTTTTAGATAGGAGAGATAAAAGAGGGTCCGTTTCGCGGCCTCTCAGCTCGCGCATTACTGTAGATTGCTACATTGTTGAACAGTATCCGTGGTAATTTTGCAAACAAGTCCCTCCACTTTCGGGAAATTACGAATCGGTCCTTCTGTATATTAGGCCAGCCACTGACCCTAGATTCCTTATCCTCACGCTCCACTCATCCCCTCTCTCTCGCACAGCGGCGGCCACGACCCGCCTCGCGGCGCCGCACCCCCGGAACACCTCCCACGCGTCGGCGCGCACCCCGGCGGCGTAGTGCCGCGGGAGCACGCCCCTGGCCACGGCCTCCACGTCGTCCATGCGGAGCCCCGCGAAGGTGCAGAAGACGAGGAGCGCGATGGCCGCGGGCTCGGAGACGGCGGTGTAGAGGAGCAGGATGAGCGGCGCGAGGAGTAGGAGCGCCAGGGCGCGCAGGTAGCTCCCGGCCTCCAAGGCCACGAGGAAGTAGTAGGGGAACGCCGAGGAGGAGGCCAGCAGCGTGCCGTCCAGGTCCGACGCCGCCGTGCGCCGCTCCCGCGCGGACGGGTCGATGCGGCGCAAGGAGGACTTCTCCCTCATGGACCGCAAGCTCAACCTGCTCCAGGGCCTCGAGCTCCACACCGTCGTCTTCTCCCCGATGACCAGCACGCCATCGTCCACTACGTCCTCAAGTTCCAGGACCAAGGCCGCCGCGGCTTCCTCCCAGGTGTACCTTCTTCCTATTCCCTTGCAACTTCTTACGGCCAAGCAATTCTCCGTTGAAAATCCAATTCCTCTGTCCCAGCCACGCGCGAGTAATCTTAATCTTGATCTTGACTTTCTTCTCCTCCACGCACGACGCAGAGTGCACCTTCCTTTTCTCTCTCTCTGGCCGCCGCCACCTCCTCCTCCTCCTCTCGCCGGATCCCCTTTCTCTCTCCGGCCAGCAGGGCCTGCTCCACTTGCCCGGCGGCGGCACCGCCCGCAGGAACAAGAAGCAGCATCACCCTCCGATTCTCCAGTCCACAACGGAGTCTTGCCGCACGCACCCAAAGGTCAATCTTTTATTTCTTCCTTGCGATTGCTATCAATTGCAGATCCTCTTCAATTCCTCTCTACTACTACTACTACTACTACTACTACTACTACTACTACTACTACTACTACTCACTCTGATTTCCTCAACTGTTTCTTGCAGGTCAATCCCACCCACATGCTTGCATTGCAGGACCTAGATTGCAACACAAGGAGATAGCACTTTCCCTTTCTGGTCGGTCCATGGCGAAATATGGCCACCGGCCACCTGTCTGTTTATGTATTACCTCGGCATTAATTTCTTTCCATTCCGCTACGTGCAGGGAATCAGCTACGCAAAGCTCGCGAACCTGCGTCTGCAGCTCGCCTTCACGCTGGTGATGGGGTCCATGCTGCGGGAGGCGGTGGCGCCGGAGCAGCAGCTCATCCTGTACCTGCAGCTAGCCTTCACGTCCACCTTCTTCGTGGGCTTCTTCCAAGCGTCAGTTACATGCATGTGTGCTTGGTTATATTCACGCATGCTTTCTTATGTTGAAAGGTTAATTATGGTGTTTGTGGCAGCGATTAATTATCCAGCGGTTGTTATTATTAATTCATCGTTATCTATATCTCACTGGTTTAGTAGGAGTCCTTTTAAGTAATTCCATTACTGATTATAATTGCATGATGTACTTGCTGATTGTTTTATGTCTATTCATCAAATGGATAAATTGGATTAGTTCAAGCATTAGAGATGTGTGTTTGCTTTTGTTCAAGCATCAGTTACATACATGCGTGCTTGGTTATACTAAAGCATCCTTTCTTATTAGTAATCCATTAATTGTTTTCTATAGCTCCTTGGTTTAGTAGGAGTCATTTTAACTTATTTCATTACTGATTATGATCGTAGATGTACATGCTGACTGTTTTTATGTCTTTTCAGCAAATGGATAAATTGGATAAGCTTCATCTACTTGGGTGATGTGCAAGTAGGTGTAAAAACGAGTGTATGTGATAGTCACTGGCAAGATTTAGGTGAGAACCATGGAGCTGTATGTGTATTTTCATTTAATTGAAGAATATCCAGTGTCAGTCCTCAAAATATAATAATTACACTGATGTTACACACACGTAGATTTATCTATATTCTCAGTGCAATAATAATGGTGTACACCCAGATATATATGTTTTTTGTATAGATTTATCTATATTGTTGGGGCTGCTACAAGGTTCTTGAAAAATAATAATTATACTGATGGATGTTTCATGTTTGGCTTTGATCAGAAACTTGATTTTTTCTGTTTGCATTCGGTTAAAACGCATTCATTGTTTCTTTATAATATTTGACGATATATTAAGCTGAGAAAGATATTGACAAATGTACATTCACACTATATACTACATTACGTGAGGTCGTTTAGTCTAGATAATAAGGATTAGGTAACAAGCTTGTGCCTGAATTCTTCTAATGTGTTGCTGCCTTTGGTCTTGAGGCGAGCACACTGATCTGTTTTTGTGCAGCCTAGCACTATATTATTTCCAGGTTCTCTTTCCATCCTTGATTTTAATTAATATTGTTAAATTGGTATGAGACTGGTTTGTCCGAGAAACACATCTACAGAAGGCCAGTTGATGATCAGATTTACTAGATACACATATGCCAGAGATGATTGATACTCTCATGAATTATCCTCTATGCACCTCTGCTTTGACTCCAATTGATGATCTCCCAAAGCCTTACATACCCGTTACTCCTTACTACTATCTATGTTTTTCCATTTTTTCATTCAGTTAGGTTTTTTCATTTACAAAGGGTACATAGAAACAAAAGAAAAAACTTTTGTGTAGTGTGCCTTAGCTTCATGAACTTAATTTACTCTTATAGGTCTTCACTCCAACCTTTTTTTTACCTGATCTCTTCTTCCAGGTTTATTGACCTGTTTATCTATCTGCATAATGTACTGATGTCAGGTTTATGAAAATTAAATTCCTGGTGCTTGAAACATGGTCTTCGGTGTTTCTAAAAGTTTAATGATTTTGAAGCAGATGAGCAGATTCTTATGTTTCTTCACTTGGCATTTTGATGATAAACCATTCATTCTTATTACTACACCATATGTGGACACATCTTCACTGACACCTCTAATTTGCTGAATTGCAGGTATAGAGAACAACGAGAAGATAGACGTCTTTTGATCTTTTATGATGTCGATCTAACCACTATATTAATCGGGCCAGTATCAAGATTTTGATACTAACTGACATATCAGTGTTCCATAGATGAATTACGTCGAGCCAGCTCACTATATGTACACATGGTCGTGGTGCCAGCTAATGTAATTATATATATATATATCAGTTTCTCCCAACTCCATAGTCTCCATTAAGTGCAGTATTTTATGCCGTTATTAGAAAAACTATACATTCTATTTCCATCCATATAAATGAAATCTGCTGCAAAGCTCAACTTATTACAGGGATAAAAATCATCGCTGTTACTTACACAATGTATTCTACAGCTAAAATAAGAAAACATACAGATAATATAATTTTTCACTAAGGACGCGGCGTGTCGCCGCGCCAAATTCAACTAGTACAGTTGAAAACTAATAGAGCAGAGAGTCCTATACATTAAAATGATCTATCTTAACCGAACGTATGCGGATTTTCCATGCTGTACTATCGCAGAGTCAGCAGTACACATCTACCACTCCCGTGTTTCATCCATGCATCTGAATCCAGCCGATTCCTCTCTTCTTTCTGATAGCCAAACCAAAGTTTTGGTAGCCAAAATGGCTGTGTGCCTTCGCGACAGTCGGTGAGGGTATGTTCCGGTTTTTGCCTGGTTTCTCGCGAATTAACTCGCCAACTTTCTCGCCCTTATAAAAAATGTTCAGAATTTTATTTGACTTGAGCTTATGGAAACAACTAAACACAATGAGGTAGTACCTATGCGATTCAACGAACTCCCAAAATCTAAGCACATAAGTGTACGTAAAGAATGTTCAGTTCAGGCTGATGGTCATTCTTTTGTTAAGGCCAAAGAGCAAAATTCTCGTTCCCTCAAATCGAATGGGTGTCGTTTTGCTCTCTATCTTGACTTGCAGAAAGTAGACCTTATCGGGTGTGTCCGCGTTACTTGAAACCGCAAGAAAAATTATACTCTCTCCGTTCATAAAAGGATGTCTCAACTTTACCTAATGTGCATGTATATACACACTAAATTATGTATAGATACATGTAAATTTAGACAAAGTTGAGACATCTTTTATGAACGGGGAGTAACTATTGGATCTGCATGATTGACCCAGCAAACCTGGGGTTAGGGGGCTGTATGTATCTTGCTTAAGGAGTACAGCTATGTAGGCTGTATATAGTACTCCGTATTAAACATTCAGTTGGTGTGCTGCTGGAATTGTTAATTGGACAATGGAAGTATTCGGCTAACGGTACCACGAGTCTACGATACATATACCCTTAAATAAAATTGAAGGAGCAGAAAGTCGTCTACGTTTAACTGATCTATCGTAACCAACTTAGTAATCGGCTTGTCCACGCTGTACTATCGCAGACAATAACCCTGCAGATCAATGCCTGAATCTTTCTACACCAGTACTAGTCCTCTCTACCATTTCATCCGGCGTTTCATCCATGCCTCTTTCTTCTTTCGAGCAGCCAAACCAAAGTTGCAGAATTGTAAACTATATCGGATTTGCATTAATTGACGCAGCAAACCGCGGGGCTTAAGAGCCGCAGCTGTGTGTTGCTGGAATTGAAAATTGGACCAACTTGCTGGCATCTGAATAATAAAGTCTTATTGTTGTTCTACTTGACAATGGAAGTCAAGTATATCGAATCAAATGAAACAAAAGCATAACGGCAAGAGCACGCATTCACATTTCGAGCTTGAAATCCACAACTTGTTGTTTCTTCAAAGTAAGTTTACTTGCTACATTGACACCACCAATGGCCAACGTCGATTTAATTTGCTAATCTGAGATAATAATCTCCGAGCGCATCTTTCTGATGGAAGAATTCTGAACCATTTGTGTCAGTATAGAATGCTAGCCCGACTTGCATTTTCATCAGAAAAAAAAGGATACTAAGCTGAAACCGAATTTACACCCACGACCAACAAAGAAGCTTCTAATTACCCTGAACATTTTCTTTTCATGGGGATCCTATTTTTCAAAAAAAAAAGGAAGAAGAATAAAACCAAGCGAGAACCTCGGTGTGGTGTCACCGTGTCACGACGACGGCCTCCCCATGGCCAGCGGGGTGACCTCGGCGAGCGGCGTGGGCAAGGGGCTGGGCAGCGGCGAGGTCCGGCAGACGGGGCAGGTTGGGTGTTGCCGGAGCCAGGGGTCGACGCACTCCCGGTGGAAGAGGTGGCCGCAGTCCGGCAGCATCCGTAGCACGTCGCCGTCGCCGTAGTTGTCGAGGCACACGGAGCAGCAGGTGCAGGTGGTGCCCAGCTTCTTCTTCCGCCCCTTGACCTCGCCGTACACCACCTCCGGGTATCCCTTGAGCGTGGCCTCGTCGATGCCGAGCTCCACGTCGTGGTCGTCGACGCCGCCGTCCGCGTCAGCCTCGCGGCGGCGTCGCGGGTGCCGCCGGCGCGGGGAAGGCGTGCCGGCGTCCGCGGGCGGCGCGCGGGTGCAGAAGTAGGAGGCGAGCGTGATGGTGGTGATGAGGAGGAGGATGCCGACGGAGACGCCGACCCCGTAGCCGAAGCCGCCGATGCGGTCGGAGCTGAACATGCCCACGGAGTTGCCGTCCCCCGGGGTGAGGCGGCCGTCCGGCGGCGGGCCACCGGAGCTCATCGCGAGTTCGCGACACGTACGCCGCCGGTCCTTGTAGGTGAGCGCGCGCGTGGTGAACCCGAGGCGAATGGAGGTTAGGACTCGTACGTCGTTGGTGGTGCCGTGGTGGCGGCGAGGAGGAGCTAGAGCGATTGGCGGTCAGCTGGTTTGTCGATCGTTTGGTGGGGTTTTTGTTTGGGCTTGAAGGGAGCTCGCTGGGATCCAGCCGAGGGAGGTTGCGACGGGAACGTCAACGCTTTGCATGTTGCGGAGGGGACTATACTGCTAGGGGAGTGTATACCATGTACGGGAGAGCTGTATTGGATTGGATGCGGCCCGGCGAAATGGGCAATGGCTTCGATCAAGGTCAATGTTGCGTTGGGTATTTTTATATATATTTTTTTGAGAAACACAATACAAACGCAGACATTCACATACACGCGCATACACTCATCCCTATGAACGCACACACGCACACCCTGCCCCTATGAGCACTTCCGAAATACTGAGCCGCGGATCGGGTCTTGAGATTGACGAAGTCACCACGGGCGTCTCGCTGTCGACGGGAACTTCGCCTCCCACTGAAAGAATATTCCGCTTAAATGCAACACACAGATGTCAAACCTAGGGTTTGAACTCTGGTGGGCTGAGGATACAACCACCCTGCTAACCATCCAACCACAGGTTGGCTTGCGGGTATTTTTATATTTCGTCACCTCGCTTGATTTGATTTTGGTGTGTTCTTTTGCATGTTTTGTTGCTGGATTCTTGCTCGTTGGGATCGTCGGGGTCAATGCAATGCAATCGTGGTTCAGTGTTTGACTTTGTTTTTTATGTAAGAGGTACAATTTGATAGGATATAGATCGGATAGTACCCTTTCCACATCTATTTTCATATTTTTTTAAACGAGTACGGATACGATATGGATGTTTTCGGATACAAATATGGAGCGGATCCTTACTCGAAAACGGATATGGATCGGATGTAAAAAAACAAGATTCGTGTCTTATAGTGAGTCAACTATAGAATGGAAAAGTGATAAAATAGCCACATAATACACATTAGTTTAAAGTTGAATCACACGAAAAGATATTTTACCACTTTCTTACTCTTTTAACAATATATATCATTGAAAATATATCTGACTTGTACAAAAGAAAAATCGTTTGAAAGATATTTCCCTCGACGTTAAATAACTACCCTAAATGCGGAAAGAAAAAATGCAGGGCTCCTTGAATTTATATAGTGATGCATGTAAAATGCATACATGAACATTCCATTATTTTACTTATATTCCAGTCATATTTGCATCATATAAGGGTTATATCACTGTTTTATAATGATTTTTGGAATATTTCATGATTTTCCTATTTTTATGGAATTAACCCTGCGCAGGCAGAAAACCCTATTTTCCATATTTTAATGTTTCAGGGACCCAAACACGTCCAAATGACCTGGAAATTTACGAGAATCAGTTTTTGGAAGGAAAAAAGCGTGGGAGCGAAGGAAGCAAACAAGCGGAGGCCCGAGGGCCAAATTGAGTGGGCCCACGCGGCCAGGTATATGGGCCACGTGGGACCCCCCTTTTGGTCCTCGGAGCTCCGTTGCCGTCGATCTTTCCTCCACCGACTCCGTCTTGACCTAAAACCGCCTATAAAAATAGTCCACGACGCCCTTCGGAAAGGAGCGCCGCAGAAACACAGAAATAACGAAACAGAGACCTGGAGTTGCAGATTGGAGAGGGAAAACTCCGACGGGGCGCTGCCGGCGTGGTCTCCATCTTCTCCAACGACTTCTCCATCGTCTCCATGATGAAGAGGGAGTAGTCCACCTCTGGACTATGGGTTTGTGGAAGTAACTTATGTATCTCTCTCTCTCTTGAGCTTCACTAATTAGTACCGTATGAGCTGCTGAACATGATTACGGTCATCTATGTAATACCTTTGTGGTGGATCTTTTTATGAGTTAATATATGTTTGAGATTGCAATGGTTTTGTTTCAGTTATGAAAGTAGATGCATATTATGTACCCGTTCTTATTTACTTGTGATGATCAAGCATGTTTATGAGAGCGTGTGAGGGGGAACGTGTGCATTAGTTGGAGTAACGGGGGGTGGCTAGTGCAGTGAACGTGAGAGAAAGTTCTGCGATCCACTTGGGTGTTTTACCTTACTTTGTTGCCTCACTAGGGATAAAAAGAAATACCATGCTACCGGAGATGTGGGTGTGACCATTGCCACTACTCCATGACTAGATCTAGCATGTTCTTATTTTAACTTCATGTCATGATACTTATTGCTATACTCTGAGTTATCTTAATTACTGAGGTGTTATGATTTAGTTCGCATCTTGGTGGAGTATAAGAGAGACTAATAACCAAAAGGTCTCTATGTTAGGACGTGATGCCCATATAATTATAACTTGTCATTAAACTGTTGTTTGCAATCTCATATGTCAACTCTAGTGTTCCATTGTCTACCACTTTATTAAAGAGAGAGTGCATTTGTGAAACCATGAACCCCGGTCCATTTTTAATCATAAGAAACACCTTTCCAACCACTTTTACCACTTTACCATTTTCTGCCATTTAAAAATCCGAAAATACAAAAACACTTTTACATCTTGCATTCATCATATAAAACCCAAAAATATCATTTATCATTGCTACCACCATCCTTGCATATTTATTTACCACCATTGCATATTTATTTCTTGTTTGCATTGCATATTATCTTGATATCATTCTCACACCTTGTGCTTGACAACCACTAGGTGAGGTTGAGGACCAAAACATTTACTTTGTTTTGTAGGTAACCAAAAGAAGGATAGGAAAGATAAATCTTCACTACTGATTCCCGAGAGTTCGATATTAAACCCTCGAGTCACCCCTCGTGGGGAAAACACGTCTTCCACTTACTACACACTCTGCACTTGGAGTCTCAACCTAACCCATTTACTTTTCACGCAGGTAACTACGTGAAGGGCCATCAAGACTGTTTTCTGGCGCCGTTGCCGGGGAATCATTGCTGAAAGGTTTATCCAAGGGTCCCCTGCACTAGCTCTGTTTTCTGGTGCCGGGTTTATCCAAGGATATCTCACCAAGTCAACTTATCACCAACTTGTGCTAACACCTAAGCTTGGGGAGGTTGCACCTACGTGAGCATCATCTTATCCATATTTACCTTCAAAGCATTTATTTGTTTTGTTTGTCTTGCATATCATTTTATTTCGGTTTGCATATTTATTTTCAGTTTTGCATTTTGTGTTGCATTTGTTATTTCGGTTTGCATTTTAGTGTCATTTTATTTTCAGTTTTGCATAAAAAATTAAAAACACATAAAAACTTTATTAAAATGGCTTCTAGTGTTGAAATGAACAATTTTGGTCAATACTATGGAGAGTCGTTAATGGATGCTTGGTATAGAATTAAGGGCATTAGTAAAAATGGTGTCAACAAATATACCCCTGCTACTTTGATAAGAAACTTTTATAATGGTCTAGATGGGTGGTCAAAATGTTTTCTAGACTCATTGACTAGTGGAAGATTTGCCTCTGGAAATCCCTCACATGCTAATAATCTAATGGAAAATCTATTTGGGAATTCTATAGAATCAAAAGATGAAATTATGATCAAACAACTAAAAGTTTCTATGGATAGGTCAATATTATGTCTACAAACTTATATGGAAGATTATCCTACTAAAAATGAGATGCATTCATTTATCCTTCATACAAAATCTAGTATGAAGAAGACAAACAACACTATTTCGGGAATTTCTTTGAAAATGGAAACTATATTGAATTATGCCAAGTCTAAAAAGAAGTTGACTAGGGAATTAAATGAAAGAATATCTTCTATGTTGGGACCTTTAGACAAGGATATTAAGAATTATGTTGAAAAAGAGGATGATCTCCAAATAGCCTTGAATGCTGCTTTAAAGAAAAGAAATGAGAATTTTGTTTGGATTGAGGAAGTTAAAATGCTTAGTGAAGTCAAGGAACCATTGCTTGACTTAGAGAATTGTAGCTTGCATGAATTAATATCTATCTTACAAAAATTTGCAAGTGATCCTTCCATCAACTTAACCAAGCTGGTTTTGGTTCTTATATTGCTAATCATGTCTTGAAAGAAAAGATTGCTAGGTACAACCAAGAGGCTATGATACCACCTAAGCTTGGGGATATATGGATTCCCAAAGTCCTAGTAACCATTGGAAAAGAGACACACCATGCTATACTTGATCTAGGATCTAGTGTCTCTGTTTTATCTAAAGAACTATATGAAGTACTTGAATTGAAAAATCTTGAAAAATGCTCTATTGAACTTGCACTTGCTGATGATTCCATTAAACATGCTTTAGGAAAGTAAGTGATGTTATGGTAGAGTTACATATGACATTTGTGCCTGTTGATTTTCTAATCATGGATATGGGGAATAAAACCTCTAGTCCAATTATTCTTGGAAGACCTTTTCTTCGTACTACAGGTGCTATCATTGATTCAAAAGAAGGGAATGTGAAGTTTCAGTTTCCACACAAGAAGTGCATGGAACACTTCCCAAGGAAGAGGGACACCAAAGTTCAAGCTCCCTCATGAGCTTCGTCCTCAATAAACATCAAGTAAGAAGCCTAGCTATATGGCTATAAAGAAAGCGCTTTACGGGAGGCAACCCGGTTGTTTTTATTTGTGATTTTCTTTGTGTCCTCTTGCTGTAACAAGAGACTTAGTTTTAGTTTAGTTTCTGGAATTTTTAATAAAGTGCCAAGTTTTACTCATTTTGGTTGAAAAGTTGCTTATAGCGTTCGGAGATTTTATTCCTGCACGAATCTGTGCACGGTATGATTTTTAATTCTTATTCTGTAACTCCGAATGAGCTCATATTTGAACTGTAGTTGCAACTTTTCATCCTCTGTATGCATGAATTTTTCGGAATTTTCGACAAAGTTAAGTAGGGTAGAAAAATACGTTTGCTGCTGCTGTTTTTCTGGACAGATTCTGTCCCATTTTGTTTGATGCATGCTTAGAACTTTTAACTTGAATCTTTTTGATCCAATTGAGTTTATGAGTAGGCATACAACATTATACACTTTCTGGACATTCATATGAATTTTTGTTCAAGGATTATATGCAGCAAGAAATCTATTTGTTTATCACTACTAATGCACCCCACAGAAAAAGAAATGGGAGAAACGGTGTTTTGAAGTTTTTTCACAGGGATTAGAGGAGATGCACCAAGAGCTATCCAAGGATGGTGAAGACCATAAGCTTGGGGATGTGAAGACAACCCCACTGGACCTACACACTCTCGGTTTGCACACGTCTAACTTCTGTTTTTCGATCGAAACACTTTATCGCATAAACTTGGAGCGTCTTTTTGTTTGTTTAGGTTTGATTTTTATTTTGTGAGACCACCACACTATCATTTATATATGAGAGAGCTACTGGAAATTTGGGTTGAATTATGTTGGATGCTATTATAGATTGGGAAAAGGGATGTTGAGTTGATTTTAAAAGATACATATAGTTGCATGATTCATGAGCTTGTTAATGAGTAATAATTTGCAATATTTTATCAAGAGCTATCTTTTATTCATGTTTTGATGCTGAATGTTATTTACTTGTTTAACATGGATTAGTTAGTTCTATGGACACTCATGCATGCATTTAGATGGTCAACTTTCTCCCTCTTGCTAGCCCAAAAATTCCAACAAGCAAAAACTTGTTTCCAACACCTTCAACCAAAGTTTTTCCAGTGAGTCCACCATATCTACCTATTAGCTTTATGCTATTCCGAGTATGTTTATCATGATATTTGTGTTATCTATACCTCTGAATGAAAATGCTTATGTTGTTGATTGTTATGGGAAAAGTTGGTTATAGAGCTCTCTCGAACTTGATGCACACTTTACTTTCATTGCATAAATAAAACATGACCCATTGTGATTAAAATTATGATGTTGTGGGCTTGACAAATGTCTTTGGTTGAGAGTTAGCTCATATGTGCTGTCACATGGCAAGCTTTCAACATGCACTTCATTTCATTTAGTTGATATCATGTACTTTTGTTTATGGATGCTTACCATGGGTGAAATAAATGTGGAAATGAAGTGAGTTTAAATGAGTTTGTATAAATGGTTAGAGAGACGCCTGGGCCGCTAATCTAAGCCATGCATCATTCATGGTGGAAATTTACTTACATGCTATGGTGAACCTTCTGTGATACACCTTACAATAAAAAGCTATCTAATGGTAAATAAAAAGGGTGTTGAGATTGTTCATTGTGTTTGTTTGTCTTGTCATTTTGATATGGGCTTGTTCCATATCCTGGGACAAGAGGTACCCCAGTTGACGCTCTTAATGATACTATTATTACTTACAATGATATTTAACTTGAACTTGCTTTGTTTCCAAGTTGAGTAACACATGGAGTAGGTACTTGTATTCAAGGGGCATGAGACTTTCAACCTGTACTTTGTCAAGCACACTACTCATATTTGCTTTCACTTTAAACTTAATCATTCAAGATGCTATGATAGGGGAATGAGAGCTTGACACCAAGGATTACCATATTACAATCATTAACTTAAGTAGAGAAGTTCAGAAGTTAGATGAAACTTATTCATGCTTTACCTCTACTCATATATATCTTTCCAAAGTGTCCACCTTTTATATTCAGATTTTCATCAATACTCTATGACCATTATAGGATGTTCTTACTTATCATTATGCATACATGTGGTCCATAGTACTTTTCTTTATGTTACACTTTGTGAATTATCATTGAACATCCTTGCATTGAATACTTGATATCACTTCATAAACTATCTTGCATATTGCTACTCCTTTTAAGAATGAATCATTTGACTCTATGTAGCAATAGTAATCATCTTTGATATCCATTGATAGTATTAAATTGCAAAGTCCATGTTAGTTTTATCACCTTCATACTCGAGGACGAGTATAGGTTAAGCTTGGGGATGTTGATGCATGTAAAATGCATACATGAACTTTGCATTATTTTACTTATATTCCAGTCATATTTGCATCATATAAGGGTTATATCACTGTTTTATAATGATTTTGGGAATATTTGATTTTCCTATTTTTATGGAATTAACCCTGCGCAGGCAGAAAACCCTATTTTATATTTTAATGTTTCAGGGACCCAAACGACGTCCAAATGACCTGGAAATTTACGAGCATCAGTTTTTGGAAGGAACAAAGCGTGGAGCGAAGGAAGCAAACAAGCGGAGGCCCGAGGGCCAAGGAGTGGGCCCACGCGGCCAGGTACCTGGCCGCGTGGGACCCCCCTTTTGGCCTCGGAGCTCCGTTGCCGTCGATCTTTCCTCCACCGACTCCGTTTTGACCTAAAACCGCCTATAAAAATAGTCCCCGACGTTCTCTGGAAGGAGCGCCGCAGAAACACAGAAACGAAACAGAGACCTGGAGTTGCAGATTGGAGGGGGAAAACTCCGGCGGGGCGCTGCCGGCGTGGTCTCCATCTTCTCCAACGACTTCTCCACCGTCTCCATGATGAAGAGGGAGTAGTCCACCTCTGGACTATGGGTTTGTGGAAGTAACTTATGTATCTCTCTCTCTCTTGAGCTTCACTAATTAGTACCGTATGAGCTGCTGAACATGATTACGGTCATCTATGTAATACCTTTGTGGTGGATCTTTTTATGAGTTAATATATGTTTGAGATTGCAATGGTTTTGTTTCAGTTATGAAAGTAGATGCATATTATGTACCCCGTTCTTATTTACTTGTCATGATCAAGCATGTTTATGAGAGCGTGTGAGGGGGAACGTGTGCATTAGTTGGAGTAACGGGGGGTGGCTAGTGCAGTGAACGTGAGAGAAAGTTCTGCGATCCACTTTGTTTTACCTTACTTTGTTGCCTCACTAGGGATAAAAAGAAATACCATGCTACCGGAGATGTGGGTGTGACCATTGCCACTACTCCATGACTAGATCTAGCATGTTCTTATTTTAACTTCATGTCATGATACTTATTGCTATACTCTGAGTTATCTTAATTACTGAGGTGTTATGATTTAGTTCGCATCTTGGTGGAGTATAAGAGAGACTAATAACCAAAAGGTCTCTATGTTAGGACGTGATGCCCATATAATTATAACTTGTCATTAAACTGTTGTGTTGCAATCTCATATGTCAACTCTAGTGTTCCATTGTCTACCACTTTATTAAAGAGAGAGTGCATTTGTGAAACCATGAACCCCGGTCCATTTTTAATCATAAGAAACACCTTTCCAACCACTTTTACCACTTTTCCATTTTCTGCCATTTAAAAATCCGAAAATACAAAAACACTTTTACATCTTGCATTCATCATATAAAACCCAAAAATATCATTTATCATTGCTACCACCATCCTTGCATATTTATTTACCACCATTGCATATTTATTTCTTGTTTGCATTGCATATTATCTTGATATCATTCTCACACCTTGTGCTTGACAACCACTAGGTGAGGTTGAGGACCAAAACATTTACTTTGTTTTGTAGGTAACCAAAAGAAGGATAGGAAAGATAAATCTTCACTACTGATTCCCGAGAGTTCGATATTAAACCCTCGAGTCACCCCTCGTGGGGAAAACACGTCTTCCACTTACTACACACTCTGCACTTGGAGTCTCAACCTAACCCATTTACTTTTCACGCAGGTAACTACGTGAAGGGCCATCATATAGATATATTATTGTGTGCATGTTCATCTTTATTTTATTATTATGAAATGTATTGGTAGAGGTTACAAAGCCTAGTGCCTAACAAATACTCCCTCCGTGCCGAATTAGTTGACGTAGATTTGTCCAAATATGGCTATATCTAGACGTGTTTTAGTGTATATTCGTATCTAGACAAATGCGCGTCAACTAATTCGGCACAGACAGAGTATCTTAATGGAGGTGTGTAGTAGATGGTTAGATAAGCACATATATGTATATATAAAAACTTCTAGAGTATAAATTGAAAATTGTATGGCAAACTGCGTCTTACAAGTTATTGTGGGTTTATTAATAAGCTGACAATACGTTAATGGTCTATACTTATTATTTAAATAGCATATCTTATACCAATAGCCAAAGAAAATAATTTTTATGCTTCTGCTACTTTTGCACATCAAGAAATTAAATTTTATGTTATCACGACAATGCGCCTCTATATCAGATGGTGCATATAAGTTTCATGTTACCTTATCAAATAAGAAGTTATGCATAAAACTAAAATATGTATAGTAAAATTTTTAATACGGCATGTGCAAGGTATCCATACGTGGGACTAGAGAGTCAAATTAAGGTTGTCATCGTCGATCTGACTAGTTTGTTCTTACGTGGTACATTGTATTGATCGTGAAATTGTTCGTGTAAACTGAGTTTAAATTTATAGTTTATAAATAGTTAATGATATTTTATATGTGAATGGTAATGGCAAAATAGTTACAAGTATAGTGCATTATTTAAGTTGAGTCGTGAGTTTCCCGGCAAAGGACTGGTTATCGTCGAGCAGGGGCTGTTGGACGTGACATTGGCACATATTGAGACCCTTACTGCCGAGAGTAGACCCCTTACACGACTACTAAAGCCACAGCACCCAGTTCAACCTCTACGGGGCTAGGCCCACCGCAGAGCATGCCCGACGAGTAGCCTGAGGGGACTGCCATATCAGGTCGGCGGTGGTGCAGTTAACGGTCCAGAACCACATTTGTTTGTGCAGAAAGTGCTCCACAAACCGAAAGTTATGTCCTTGCTGCCATAGTCGGTTTAGGTTGTATCTTTCTGGGCGTTTGTTTAGACAAGGTTTCCAAACTCCTCCAAACAAACATAATTTGAGAGCCTCTGAGTATCCTATCTGGGTGCCCATCGAGATGGCCTAAGAGCAACTCCAATAGATAATGTAGTTTAGGGCTGCCCAAAAATCGACTTTTACATCAACAAAGGCCAAAAACGTTGCTCCAAGAGATGATCTATCCTATTGGTGATGTTTATTTTCTGGACATGCCCCAAATTTTAGACCTTGGTGATGCAAATATATATCACCGAGGCGGGTGCCCCGAAAATCAAAATTCGCTGCGCGCAGCCCAATTGCCGCTGAAACACACAAAAGGCCAAAGAAATGGAGGAGAGGACGACGACCGAGGAGGGAGGGTGGCAGCCAAGGAGCTCAAGGCGGCGACCGAGGCAAGGAGGGTGGCGATGGAGGAGAGCAAGGTGGGTATGGAAGAAAAAGTCAACGTAATGTAACAAGAGCAAAAATTGATGTTCATGGACTCAAGTCATATCGATGCATTGAGCTTTGTCGTGAACAATGTTTGCAAAGAGAAGGATGAGATTGATGGGAGGATTCATGGGCGCTAAGGGAGAAAGCATGGGTGGCATTGGCGGCTTCATGGGAGGCATGTGTTGCATGGGCGGATTCATGGGAGGCATACGTGCCATGTGTAGCGGCTCAAATGCCAATGTGCCATGGGCGGTGGCTTGGGTGACCATGGTGCCATGGGATGATGGGAGTAATGGGTGGAGCTCAAGTGCCAATGGTGCCATTGGAGGAGGAACGGATGCCACAGAAGAAGAGGCGGCAACACAAGGAGATGCAAGTGATGGCAATACCGCCAATGAAAACTGAGTGGTCATCATGCTTTATTTTATGATTATGATATGTTCGTGTGAACATAACTTTAGTTTGTGTTTGTGAGAACTATGTTTGTGGTTAGAACTCTATGTGTGTATTCAAAGTTTAATTTGATAATATTTGTGTGTGATGAACTATTGTTGATGATACATGTGTGTGATGAATTATTGTTTGATGATATGTGTGTATGATGAATTATTACTGATATGTATGCATTAGTGTATGATGAAGATACGTTTTGCTATCTTGTTATACATCATCTGCTGGAGCAGCAAAATTTCATGGTGCCCTATTATACACCATCTGTCGTAGCAGAAAACTTTTGGTGCCTTATAACCTATTTTTTGGTGCCTTGTCCCAATTTTGAGGTGCCCTCTATTAGAGTTGCTTTTCAAGTGCACATCAAGTTTTCGGACGTGTTACACATCCTACTTAAAATAACTTTCCTTTCTCTTACTTACTACTCCTGTTTCATACGTGTGTAGACATGTTTTAGTATATTGATTCACTTATTTAGTAACAAATCAGGATACAATTAGAAAAGTTAGAAAGTTTTATATTTAGAAACGGAGTGAGTATATGCTTTGCTCCCGTATCGAAATTTGCGTTCTAGCAATCGGAACTTTGTCCTGCTCGTCATCGGAGTGGTTTATTACACTGAATCTCTGAATCGGCCCTTTCGTCAACTCCACTCCATGTGATTCACATCGCCTCTCTTAACACCATCACAGAGTTGTAATTAAGCGTCTGACGTCGGATTTACAAGATCCGTCAAACCGAAGTGACGCCCCCATGTATGGCCTCACTCAAGATGAAGTAATTTAATTCCTCGAGTAGACGAGCACCCCTCGAAATTTCATTACCGGGAACTACGGCTCTTTGAAAAGGACAGAAAACTATAGCAACGCAAAGCGACAGGATGGGTTTTGCTTCACCTCTAAGCGGAAGGCAAAAAATACACACCCACTCTAGAAAGAAACACAGAGGTTAATCTGACACACACAGATTAAATACATTGCAGCGGTTGCAGCCCAACATTTCCTTTTCGGAGAACAGATACGTTCTCCACCTCTCTACATCATTTCTCAACCGCTGCAAGGTCAGAGAATCCAGTAACAGGTTGATCAGCCTTGAAGGTCCAACTTTCCTTAATATACAAAGAAGTATGGAAGGTCAACTACCGTGGATGGAACAAATGTTAATGCATTAGTATATGCATTACTTGAGCGGGATGCTTGCCCCGATTGATGCCTTCCCCAAATGCTATGCTCCCTTCAATTTTCATAAGGAGAAAAATGATCTCCTTCTAACTGACAATCGGATCAAGCAAGGTACATGTTCAGGCAAGCACTCGCCTCCCCGTACTCCACAACGACCGGTGATTCGCATGTTCAGCAGCGCCGTGACAGGCGGCTAAGACTTGTGGGTGGCGTGGTAGATGGTGTTTTCAGAATCCGAACTTCAGAGTAGGGACTAGGGAGACATCTGAACGGGCTCTAAAATTCAGAAATCAGAAACAGGTGAAGTTTGACGACATCTATGCTTTAGCATATATCCAAGGTGTATCTGCCTGGCGGAAGGATTGTGCATCACCTGCTACATCTGACGGCGAAATGCATATCGTCGCTGTTTCATGAGAAACTGCAAGCGTTAGAGTTCAGCGAAATCTTTGCAACAATCGAACATGTCAAAACGTGATGTCGGCTCATCAACAGCCAACAAGTAATAAACGTGTCACAGCAAGTCAATCAAGAACGCAAGCAAATTTTCTGGACGACCTGACATCGTTTAGTACCGAACGCAAACAAGTCCCATCGTAAGGCGCCCAACTCGGAAAACTTCCTGAAGCAAATTGATCTGCCCAGGATAATAACATATCTGCCTACGGCTGCGCATTGCACCCGTGCCACCTCCAGGTATGGCGTCGTCGACTCGTCCTTCTGTTGCTTCAGCCCCCTCATCTCATCGATGCCGCACGCCATCGTCTCCTCGCACTCGTCCAGCTCCATGTCCGTGTAATGTGACGCGAGCTTGCGCGGGAAGGTGGTCTCGACGGCCTTACACTGGTCCGGGTTCAGAGAGTCTGAATGAATCTGAAGAAACACTAATCAACATGATCAATGAGCATCCGTTGAAAAACTAAACTAAACGACCACTTGATTCAGGTAAAGGTTAGGGAGAGCGAGGTTTGGCGAGGCCATGGGTGGATGGATGGACCGTTTTGTTCACATAGTAATACTCCGATCCATATTAATGGTCTCAACATTGTCTAGATACGGATGCATCTAGTCTAAACACTTAACTAGATACATCCGTATCTAGATAAAGTTGAGACCATTAATATGGATCGGAGGTTGTACCAAATGTCTTCCGAGAGTACCGTCTGGCCTTCTGGGACGTTGTGATAATCAATCCGAAGGCAGACAGGAGCATAGTTACCAGAAATCCGGGTCGTCCGGGTCGAGGGTCACAACTGTCGGGAATAAGGTTCGACGAAGGGTATACATTTTGGTACCCCAATTTGGGTCGAGGATCGGGATCCACGTCATTTTGGGTCGATGACCCTGGTGCAATTTGTTGGAGTGGTTAGCTTGACTGCATGAATAACATGTTGACGTGTAGGGAAATCCGACTTTTTTGCCTTGATTTGTTATCTTTTTTTTTTGATTTTTCATACTTGTATTCATATGTAAAAGTAAGGATTACAAAGCCGGATACAAGCAAAGAAACAAAGAGAAGGATACAAAGATCGCCGCTGCTGCAGCACGCCGTCTTCACCGCCGAGATCCTCCAGCACGCGCAACCTCCACCGCCGGAGACGACGAAGGCAGCAACCGCCCGGAGTCCTCATCCCTGGAACGGAAGAGCTCCTTGTCCAAAGACGTTGATGGGCCGCAACATCCACCAGCTCCGACGAGCTGGATCTGCAGACGAAGATGAACCATCGGCCGGGGACGCGCCCCGAGCACCATCCGGCCCTGATCTGTGGCCAGCGCCACAGATCCAACACCAGCACGCCGCACACCCCCACAGCAGCCGTCTCGCACCTCCTCCTCCGGCCTCCAACCCACTCGCCACCAATCTGCCGCCGATGCCGGAGATAGCAGCGCCAGAAGGGTGACTCACCTGCAACTTGGCCGCGCCGTCGACGACGACGCCGAAAAGGGGAAGCCGCAGCGCACCAAAAGGACGACGCCGGCGACCCCGCCACGCCAACGCCGCCCACAAGCCCTCTATTTACAACGCCGGAGCGCAGATCCGGGGATTTCCCACCCTCCGCCGCCGTAGCGGCCGGCGGAGGGGGAGGAATCCCACGGATACGCCGGCGGCCGCCGGGAAATACGGAGTCGCCTCCGAGATCGCCTCTGGGAACTGTAGATGGAGGTGGTTTCCAGAAATATCGGGCGAGTAATTACGTGACATTCATGGAGGCAAAAATTCTGCATTTCTTTCGGAAACATTGCGATCTCCTGACTATTATTACCTGATACTGCGTGAAATCCCGCCAGGAAATTAGGGCCTCTAGCTCAGCAATTCTTTCCCACGTGAGGTGACTAGACTAGTACTGGACTCATTCTTTCCCACGACGCACAAACCCATCTCAACTGTTACTCTGTTTCTTCTCCACGAACCACAAATCGATTCTCTATGCCCAAATTCACTTCATCTGTTCAAGTAAATCCAGTCGAACACTGCAGTCCAGCCATGCCTCCGGCTATCCGGCCTCCCCTAGTTACTAATCAGATGGCGACTAAGCGCCGGCGGAGGATGAATGGAGAACGGCAGGCTGCGGTGCGGCGGCGGCCTTTAGGTCGGCCGCGGACGGAGATGGCGCGCGTGCGGACTGCGGAAGGAAGCCTGGTATTTACTCCTTGATCTTTGGTACTCATTTGGTATCAGTAGCCATTGAAGATGGAACAGAGCCGTGACCCGGCCAGGACCCATGGCGACCCACCGTCGACCCCGACCCTCGATCTGGGTCGATCGACCCCGGGTCGCGGAACGCGGCATGGACCCGTTTCCGGCTACTATGAGGAGTCGGGTTAAGGACGGCAAGCCTGGGCTGCCTTTATAATAGCAAAAACTTCCGTCTGAACCCACAGATCGACAATGGCTAACCAGGAACACACCAACTGGTTGAGTCTCCCATGTGATGTCGTGGAGCTCATTGCTCAGAAGTGCCGCGATTCCGTCGCCGGGCTCGCCGCGTTCCGCTCCGTGTACCGCACATGGCGCACCGCGGTAGCGCCAGCGCCGCGCCTCCTGGTTCCTGCCCCTCCCCGTGCCGGTTCAGAGTCGGAGCACGCCCTAGTCTTCCCCCTGTCGAGCGGCTGGTCTATTATCGTCGATGCCCGCGACACGTCCTGCCACCTGTCTCACCTGGCCACGGGCGCGACGGCCGCCCTGCCCAAGCTCAAAGCCGTCTACGACGGCCGCGACATCACGCATCGAGAATATGTGCACTACACCGACGACGAAAGTGCGCGCAATCGCCACTGGGGTCCGCGGGACAAGATCTGGACCGTTCGGCCCAACCCTTGGATCTTCAGGAGATACATCGATTTCGCAGATTGCTTACGCTTCGCCGTCCATGTCCCGCCACAATGGAGGGGATGATGGTCATCATGTACCACGCGCTGCAGGGGAGAACCGGCATGGTTTTCTGCCGCCCCGGAGACGCGGCGTGGACCATGGTAGAAAAGCCGGCGAGGCCGGCGAAGGGCCTAGGCTACTTCGACTTTGCCTATCACGACGGCAAGATGTACGGCTTGGAGACCAACGGCGTCATGGAGGTGTTCGACACCACGACGCTCGGCTTCGTTCACCTAGTGAAGCCTCCACCGGATACGCCGAACCTTGCCAACAAGATGTATGGCTTCGGTAATGACGGCGACGACTTCGATTACGTCCATCTTGTTGTGCTGCCAACCAAGCTGGTTTTGGTCAGGACCAGCGTGAAGTCGTCGCAGCCGGTGGCCTTCACCATCTTCGAGTTAAGGTCTGCGCCTGACGGGCTTGCCTGGCTCAAGGTGACCAATGCTGGCAACTACGAACTGTTCCTGGACGGATACAAAGCCACCTTCATGGAGAACAGCGCTAAGAACGGAACCCGATTCTATTATGTTCATGACAAGAACACAGTTGCCACCACTCAGGCCTACTGTTACAGCATGCAGGATAACAAATTTGAGTGCTTGTACAGATCACCGGAGGATAGTCATGAGTGTTCAACTAAACTTAGTTGGTTTGTACCCTAGCTAGTCTTTGTGTCGGAGTTGAATAGTGGACAAAATCATAATTTTTATTTTTCCATCGGGATCCTCCTCGTTAAATTAAGGGATATGTCTGTATTTTCGGGTTCTTTGTGGCCTGCTAACTGCTAGGGCTGTAATTTGCACTATGAAATAATATAAATCAGCCTGAGTCCAACGGGACCCTTATCTGTTAAAAAAATGCATCTGTATATGCGTTACTTCAGTGGCCTGCTTGCCCCGAGTGATGCCTTCCACAAATGCTCCACTTCAATTTTCTAAAGGAGAAAAAAAATGCTCCCCTTCTAACTGACAATCAGATCAAGCAAGGTACCATGTTTAGGCAAGCACTCTCCTCGTATTTTGATGTTATTTGCGTACATGTGAAGTTCAAAATAACATGCGATGTTCGCGTACACTCCCTTGTAACCCACAGCGAACGGTGATTCGTTTAAAATTCAGCAACATGTGAAGTTCGAGTGACGACACCTATGCTATTGTGCCTCGCCTGCTACATCTGACGATGACATGCACATCGTCGCTGTTTCATGAGAAACTGGAAGCGCTGGAGTCCGGCAAAATCTTTGGGACAGTCGAACACACGTCAAACGTGACGTCGGCTCATCAACAGCCAACAAGTAATAAACGTGTCACAGCAAGTCAATCGAGAACGAAAACATATTTTCTGGACGACCTGACATCGTTTAGTTAAGTATTCCAGTTAATATGTGTACTAGCAACAATGGCCCCATCGTAAGGCGCCTACCTTGGAAAACTACAGAAAACACTTATCAACATGATCAATGAGCATCCGTTCAGTAAGTAAACTGAACGACCAATTGATTCAGGCAAAGGTCTCCCACTTACCAGGCTTGACAACTACGCCAGGATTGGACCTGATGGGCAGCTGCCTGCCGAGTCAGAACATACTGGAAGCCACACAGGGCTTCACTCAGGGTTAGTTTGTGCTCGTAGAAGAGGTCGCCACCCTTCCTCTTGAAGAGGCAGTCAGCATATAACAGCAAAAGAACCACAAAAACAGTCTGGTTCAGTCGCCTGCCATGATTTACAGATCGAGATTCAGGTATCAATCCATCCAATGATCCAGTTATTTACCATGTCAGGTACATTCAAGTTTGAACAAATATCAGTGTCTAAGAACAGAGAAACAAAAGCACAATCAACGCATCCGTTTGCATAGGCTCCGCCGACATACAATTCTCAGGAAATACCACCAGACTTGGGAGGGGGCCCAGCAGAATCCGCAGGCTTCGACATCATCACCTTGTGACCGTACATCCGCCACCAGTTCGCCTTCGCCTCGTCGACGGTCCGGTAGGTCCAGAGTTGCGGCCTGGCCTTCTCGCGGGCAATGAGGATCTCCTCCACCTCTGCCTTCCGCTTTGTCTTGAGTGTGAGGCAGTCGATGAGATCCCCCCACTTGCCGAAGCAGCTGTCAAAGTCACCGTAGCGGTAGTAGTACTGCATCTGGTGCCACGGCGAGTAGCAGAACCACAGCATGTCGAAGCACTTTATGCAGTCCAGACGCGGCGGAGGCAGGCCACCGCTCCCGGCGCTGGCCATGTCAGGCTTCTTTTCGGGCACCGTACCAGGCTTCTCTTCGGGATCCATGCTTATAAACACCTACAAAGAACATGATTTAGATTTGAAATTTACACTCCTTGCTAGAACCACAAGAAAACAACAGAAAAACTAGGATGCCTAGATCGGAAGAAAATGAAGCCTTAGGAACCATCGGTATATTAGGTCAAACAGGATGAACTAATAGAAGATGAGATTTCAGATCTGAGAGAAAAAAGTATGGATTACTGCCTGTATAAGAACCCAACAATCGGTACATGTGTTTTGTACTGTCTTCTGGCAGATTGAGTGTAAATAATTTTCTCCCAGATCTAGCTACTGCTAACACTACTACTAACTTGGAACCATTTCCTCCATATGTTACCTAGCTACTGCTCCTACATCAGTAGAAAATCAACCAGAAACTTCTAACGAATTGCTCAATCAAAAAATAAACATCTAAAATCAGCATCAATTATAGTTTCTAGAATATGAAAAAGCTGATGTTAAGTTGTTCAATCAATAAACCTCGACAAACATCAACTACAGTTTCCAGGAATTGAACAGTTAAAAAACAAATGTACAAGGACAATTTCACAGATTCATCGTAAATGCTAAACAGAGGTGGACTAAATGCGAGTTAGGAAGCCGCTCCCAATCCTAATCATTCCCCACATGCACCCAATTATCCCGGCCTACAACCATCAGCTACGCATCCACCAGTTGCATTCCCTGGACTAATCGAATTGCACACTCCGGCCACAGATCCGCCTCCCCCCAGCCAGGAATCCACCATACCCAATAGACAAGCCAAGTCCACTCCAAACTCACCGGCAGAAAAGATCGGGGTGAAAGCTGGAAAGATCAACCGGCGCTCAGCTTCTCGGGGTCGCGCCGGTAGCTGGTAGCGGGTGAGGCGGCCAGTGTTGGCTGGGATCAAGGAAGAAATCCTGCAGCGTAAGGGAGAATGAGAGGAAATATGAGGGAGACAAAGACTGAAACCCTAGCGGCGCACACGATTTGGGCAGGTTTAGGGCTTGTTTGGTTTAATGAAAAAGTGAAGGAAATAATGTGACTAGCAATATTCACCCGTTTGATTAAAATGAATTGAGCAAATGAAAAAACCCAGGAATTTTTCTTTGATCTCAACTTTAAAAAGGCAGCAATTTTACAATCTACTAGGATCTTTTTCAAAATCCTACACACGAAAAATGAGACCAAGGTCTTTAGCAGCATAGTAACATGTTAATTATACTTTCTCAAGTGTTTGACATTGATCTGACCATGTTTATTAGTAATCATGTGTTTTTCCCCTTTGCATGTGAACCAAACAACCAAATTTACACATTTTTTATGTTTTTCAATCGTCTATTTTGCACTTGTATTCCTATAATTTTTCTATGTTTCTCATATTTTTGGAATCTTGGAGACCAAAGGACCCTTAAAACGAAATGGCTTAAGAGAAGATATTAAAAACGTGGCTGGAGGGCGATCCGAGGACCACAAATGCAAAGGCCCTGGTTGGTCGACTTAAGTCGGAGGAACTTAGAAAATATTTTTTTGGGGACCAATGCACGTATCTTTCCAAAGATCAAAACTCCAAGCAATAGGCAGCTCGACCTGTCAGTGTGTTACCCTGTCGTCTTTTTTTAGCTTGTGGTGATGTGTCTATTGTCTAGTTGTTTCTAAGGCGCTTCCTTCGGTCAATTATCCCGATTCGTCGCTCCATACGCACTCGTAATGCTCCTCTGATACCCTTTTTCCTCTAGCGCCTAATCCCTTGCTTCCGCCGTCCCCTTCGCCGTTCACCGCACAGGCCAAATCCTCCACCGGATGACCACTACGGCCGCAGTTTACTCTACGTGCCCATCTTCATCTTTAAGGGTGATCAGCAGAGCTTCGGTCCTCCACCTCCGCCCTCTTCGTCATCTCTGCCTTTAATGGTGATCAGCAGAGCTTCGGTCCTCCATCTCCACCCCTCTTCGTCATTCAGGCAACAAAGGAAGGTCGTGATAGGGAACGAGTGCTCACAATATTCCCTCCCTCACTCCCTCTCTCTCTCTCGTGGCAGACTTGGCCGATGCGACAGGTTTGAGTCATCTTGGTTTTTGTTGCGGCCATGAACGATGATCATGTTTTCGCCCGGTTTTGAACAATAAACCAAGCAGTTCGGGTCTCTATACCATCTTCTTCTGATCAATAAATATACCAGTTTTCCTACTGTAAAAAATGTAGATATGTCAACTCGCTCCACGTGATTAAATTTACAGCGGGGAGGGATAATAGTAGTTTTAACTAGTGTAAGTGCTGTCTCAGCTGCTACAAGTCAAGGATCTGGAAATGGAAGAAACCTCACGAGGAAGCTCGAGAGTGACCATACGCAGATAACACAAAGAATCTGAAGGACAGTGCCCTAAGGAGTTCATAATAGCCAAAGCTGGGTTTGTTGCCTCAGTTGCTCTAACATAAAAGGTGAGTGCTGTCACTGAGGCCGACTTCCCCAATCCCACCGTCGAGTTGCCTCCCGCCGCCGGTCGATCTAGGGTCAGGGCCGGCTCACGGGAGGGGACAGACGGTCGTTCGGGATTCGGAGGAGGACGGGGAGAGTGAGAGGATGCGGGGAAGGGAGAAGGGTGAGGCGGGCGGGGAGAAGCGTACCGGCGGCGCCGCCGCAGCCGTGAGTTCCTCCTGGTCGCTGCTCGAGGTGGAGCTCGCGTCTGTTTCGTCGCTCGCTCGCTCGCGGGCCGTTCTCTTTCCTCGCTCGCGTACAGGTACGTGCTGATTTCTGAGCCTCGGGCCTCCGAATCAGTGAGAGTGGGACGGACGCGCGCGCGGGGCTGCCATGGAATTCGATTCATTTTGCAGGCCCAAACTCTTCAACCACCCCAAACAGCGAAATTTGGCCCAGTAATTCCATATCAGCAATTCCTATTGTATGTACCGGCGTTCTGATAAAATACAGCATCATCCGACAAGGCAACAACACGTGTACAAGCGTGGCGTGTCGCCGCGCGAACTTGCTACTCTCTGATCCGTAAAAAGTGACGTGAGCTGTACCTAGAATGTTTACTTACGTGACAAGGTCATTCCAAGCGACATTTGACATTTATATAGGATCGGAGGGAATAATATTTCTAACCGTTCTAACCGATCATATATTTATACTTTCTCTTTTTAGCGAAAAAGACCACGATCTATTAATCATCCAAAGCAGTACAAAAGTAATAAAAATTACAAATAAGTCTTTGGAGCGAGCCGAAAGCACGCCGCCGTCCTCGCCCCTCCCTCGCCGGATTCAGGCAAATCTTGTCATATGAGAGCTTGTTGTAGTAGATATACAAGTCATTGTGCTAAGACCCCAAAGGGCCAGCACACCAGAACACAACCATCGTCAAAGATGAGAACCATAGATAGAAAAAAACTAGCATGCAAACACACCGACGAACAAGAAAATTGACAAGATCCTAGGAGATCCGTCGGACATACAACTCTACGCGCCCACCGCTAGCGCTAGGCTCACTTCTGTAACCGGGATGTAGCCACCGCATCACCACTCGGACGAAGACACAAAACTAACTAAAACAGCAAAGGGAAACCCTCCCACCGGTGAGAGGCCAGGGTCCACCGACCATCCAAAACCTAAAAGGCCATCGGAGGCAAGGAAGACCGGCTGGATCGCCGACAACCGGGACGGAAATCCTAGTCTTTTGCCTCATCGCCCTCTTACGTACCCGTACCGGTTCATGTAATTATGATCATATATTTATACTTGATCATAAAGAGCGGCAAGCTATGTCAGCACACTCAAATCTTGATGTTTACACTTGATCCATGAAAAGCTGTTCCAGAAGGTGTGGAAGTCAGGCTCACATTACACGACTAGAAAATGGGAGAAGAAAATGATGAATGAGACAGGTTGGTCACGACATATGACCAGGAAGAAGAACAAAATTAGGCGACGTATGGTGCTAGGTAGCTTCCTTGGGTGTATAAGGCTATTTCAGCGATTAAGTTACAAAATAATCACATCCCAGCAAATTGCAAATGACCAGAGAGATAAACACTTGCATCATCGCACGCACCTGCAACTGATTGCTGCACGATCTGCAAAAGTCAGATCCATCCATCAGCCCTGCCAGAGCCCGTGGATTAATATAAGCTTCAACAACCTTCCAAGAAAAGTTGGTATTTCTCCAAGAAGCCGGCCATGTCGGACGGATCACCGTCGGCATCGGGCCGGCGCATCACCGTCAGATCCGTTTCCTGCCGTGGGGTCAAGTCCTTCGTCCCGTTCCAGAAGCCACCGCTCTATGTGGCCGTGTCCTTCGCCGGCCGCCGGGAGAAGGCCCCCGCTGACCCCGACGGCGGCGCAAACGCGGACTGGGACGGCGCCGTCTTCGCGTTTGACTTCGACGGCGAGGGAGAGGGCCACAACGGGCTCCTCCAGTTCGAGGTGAAGGCGCAGGTGCCGCTCCTCGGCAACAAGCTTGTCGGCACGACCTGCGTGCCGGTATCCCACCTCAGCAGTGGCGGTGGCGACGGGACGGTGCCGCGGCGTGAGAGCTACCAGGTGCTCGCCCCCGACGGCAAGCCCAACGGTAGCCTCAGCTTCGTCTACGCCGTCAGCGGCGGTGGCGCGTACCAGCAGCCGGCGGCGCCAGACGGCGCGCGGTGGGAGCAAGACCTCAGCTCTTGTTGCACGCCTCCGCCGCAGCCACCGTCAAGTCTGGCGTATCGACCTCCGGCGATGCCAAACTTTACCCCACCCGGCAGCAGCTACCCGCCGCTGCCGTCAAGTTTGGCGTATCCACCTCCGGCGATGCCCAACTTTGCCCCACCCGGCAGCAGCTACCCGCCGCCACCAGTGTCAACTTCACTGTACCCCCGGTACAAGACATGCTGCCGCCAAACGACTATCCTCCTCCGCCGCAAATGATGCACTCACTGTTTCCGGGTCCGGTGTCAAATTCCGGGCTAAACAGCAGCTACCCACCGCCGCCGCTGACTGCTGCATATCCGCCAACACCTGCGTCATCTGCACCCTATTCAGTGCCTTCGACACAACACATCAGCAGCTATCCTCCACCACCGCCAACGTATTATCCGTCGCCACCGCCGAGCGGATACCCACCTCCCCAGATGAACCCGGAGTTCCCCGCTCCAACCAGCAGCTATCCTCCGGCACCAAGATCAATGGATCGTGAATTGCATTCCATGGCGCCGTCGTTTCAGGACTCCGTTGTCACTTACCCGGCATTGCCCGGGCCGCCCGTACCTTCCAGTGACTCTTACTACCCTCCGTCGGGGCTACGGCATCACGAAGATGGGGCGAGTTCGCCGTACTGCTACTACCCTCATCCTGGGGCTCGCTACTCGTAGGGGTAAATGTTGCAAATTACTACGTACAGAGTAGTACGAATGCGCGTGTGTTGCACTGCCGGGTCTACTCAAGTTTTTATTCTAGCTGCACTTGTAAACGTGGTATACTGCATTGTTTCTTCTTTTTTTTCCCTTGCAACCTCCCAGAATGGGGGTTGGGTTCCACTATCATCAGGGAACATTAGCAAGATGTTCGAAACCAAAACGACAAGAACCAATTTGCACAGAGCAGGTAGAGAGTGATACTTTTTCTGTCATTCATTTCATGACAATCATGCGCACTTTATTGATAATTTTTAAAAAACTAGGGGTTCGCCCAACTTACAAAAATATTGGAACTAAACACTCTCGTGAGCATCTTGGCCGATTCTTGAGGTTATACAATTTGGATAAACCGCTGTATCTTGCCCCCCAAATCCAGTCTTCTCATAAGAAGCAATCGCTCACTTTGCAAGAATTGAATAAGTCAGGGCTGATCTCAGTTCAGCAAAACAGCCAACAAGTAATAAACGTGTCAAACAGCAATTCAAACGAGAACTAACATAAATTTTCTGCTACTGTAGATCTACATTGTTTGTCACACTGTAGCTTGCTACAGTACCGCATCCGCGGCGTCGGCTCCCGATCCGACGGTCACCACAGACGTTCCTGTAACCATTTTACAAAAAACAACCTGTGTTATCTCGAAATTGCGCCCGCAGTCCAACAAATACGAAAGGAAGGACCTCTTTGCAAATTTTGAAAACCACAAGGACCTTCGCGTAAATCCGTCATCACTTCTCCCCCTCCCCTCCTTTTCTCTCTCGCGAACGCCGCGTCGCCGGCGGCCGCCGCTGCGCTTCCTCGCCGTTTCTTCACGCCATTATATATAGTTAGTATAAGGTAGTCAATATCATATACTAATAAATATAATACGAGTAAAGGTGATGGTTGGCGGCGGTACGTCATTAAAACTACCCCTAAAATTGCAAAAAATTACCCACAACGCCACCCTTAAGTTATGTACCGATTCATTATTTTCTTTCCGTCAGCGCACCAATCTCCCCGTCCGCTCGCTGTGTTCTGTTCGTAGCCTGCTCGGAAAGGTGAGATTTCCATGCAAAGACCATGCACCTTGGGCCGGCCCAGCCAGGATCCATTGATTTGCGAGCCTTTAAACCATGTAGTACAAGGATTCGATCGAGTCTGCATCCATGCATCCATACCGGACATGTACGAACGAAGGACATAGCTCTCATGCAAGTCGGCGCGTGCTAGCAATATATACTCCACCACACCGCGACCTCTCCAGATCTCGTAGCTCTCGACACCAAAACTCTAGGCGGCAGACAATCCATTATAGTTTAGACGCCCGATTCGATCGAGTCGATCTCTAGAGTCTAGATCAACATACAGCCCCTCCGTGTAGGTGATCGTCGACGCCAAGATGCAGAAGAGCATCAGGATCTTGTGCCGCCGCTCGAGCCTGAGGTTAAGCGACACGTTGACGCCGGGGACTCATCTGGTGGCCCTGGCTTGAAGAAGAGCGTGCGGTACGCGGCGTAGCCCGTGATGTAGACGGAGACGGCGGAGACCAGCAGCGAGGCGACGGCGGTGGTGGCCGTGCCCCGGCTGGCCCCGGCGGCGTAGGCCACCAGGACCGCGAAGAAGTCCAGCACCATCACCACCCGGAGCGCGGCCAGGACCAGCAGCTTGTTGCTCCTGCCGATGCTCCGCTCCATGAGGAGCTGGAGGAGGATGACCACGACGGAGGCCATGAACGCGGCGGCGTTGCTGTAGTAGAAGGCGTCGTAGCGGCGACGGCCCATGAACACGAGGATCTGGTCGCTGGTCAGGTGGCCGTCCACGGTGCGCAGCCAGACGCCTGCTGCCTGATACCTGCCCACCGCACCTCACCTCCTGCTCGTGTCGCCTCTCACCTCTCGCGCTTCCGGCATGCCAGAGACAGTACATCGTGTTCTCAAGCATTACAACAAGATGAACCAACGTCTGGCACTTATCTAAAGCTGTATACGTACCAGGTAATATTTTTGAATATTTTCTTGATAATGTAATACACTTACGTGACTGGTCCTTTACTAGCATATTCAGTTGCACAGGAAAGCAGCTCCTTTCAAACGGCCCTGGCTACCTACAAATCAAGTCGATTTGGTCTTGCATAAATTAAAGCAAAATTTATATCTATGACAGATATGGAGGGCACTAACTTACATTCATGGCAGCGTTGGAGTTTGCCACAGTGATTTCAAGCCTTCCGGGAGCCAACTTGTAACCGTAATGACCAATTGCAAGAGGAGAGTATTGTCAACTGAGCTATATCCCCTCGAGGCAAGTTGAGTAGAAAGGTTTGCGGTGGATACCTCTCGAAAAATAATTCCTGAACCGATACAACGTGATGAGAAATACCCAGCCTCGACGACGACGCCCCCAAGAGGGTGACAACGCATAACGCTGCCTCCGTCGAGACTGAGTGGTCAATCGTTTTCATCTGGAGCTCTAATGTGGAGAAGTGCCAACAACGGTACCCCCAAGAGGGTTATGACACCCGCAGGCGGCGTCAACGTCGGTGCCAGATTAAAGGAAAAAGATTTTGTGTTTTATCCTGTGAGTGGATTTCCCGCCCCGTTGCAACGCACGGGCATGTTTCCTATAGTAATACAATTGGTAAAAGTTCAGATTGATTCATTGTTACAGTACGTAAAATTGGTATTGAAGAACATAGTACCTTCTTCGTGTAGCTGGGCGCGACGCTCACGGGCGTGGGCGCAGTGGCGTCCGAGTTCGTAGGCTGCAGGCGAGCTCAGAGTCGACGGCGGCGAACTCGGAGGCGAGGGCGTGGGCGCAGCGGCGGCCGAGCTCGGAGGCGGTGGCGCCGAACTTGGAGGCGGCGGCTGCAAACTCGGAGGCGAGGGTGAGCTCGGAGGTGGCTGCAGCGAAGTCGGAGTCGACGGCGGCGAAGTCGGAGGCGGCGGCGGCGATCTCGGAGGCGAGGGCGTGGGCGCAGCGGCGGCCGAGCTCGTGGGCTGCGGGCGGGCTCGGAGGCGAGGGCGGGGACAGCGCTCAGGGGCGTGGTGCGCGACGAAGGCCCAGCTCGTAGGCGGCAGGCGAGCTCGGAGGCGGCGGCGAGTCGGCGACCTCGATGGCGAGGGCGGCGAGGACGCGTCGCGGCGCTCTCGGCTCCGGCCGTCGGAGAGACGGGTTCCGAGGGATCGTGGAGAGGTGGGCGGTTGTAGTTCGTGCGACTTGGGGACCTCGTTTTTTCACCCCTTTGCTTTCTGTGGTACTAAACGTGTTTAGCTTCAAACATAATCGCGTTTTAGACCGTACGATTTCCGTGTTGAACGACTGAGATCCTCTGAATCTCCGCCCTCTAGCTCTTTTTATATTAGTCTAGAATAATACGTGGCAAACTTCCATATAATGCTTTACAAGACATCATGATTCATGCCCTAAGATGTTGAGCAACCCATTACTAAGTAATACGTGACAAACTTCTATACATGAAAAAAAGCCGGTTGCAAAAATACATGAAAAAAAGGCTTATAAGCAACTTGAAAGGTCTTCCTCACCAAATGAAAATGCATCTGGTGGAGTTGTGTCTTACAGCAAGAAATTTCTGAAATCCCATAGGCCAATCTTTACGAATTCCATCTGATTTAGAAACCAAGCCAGTCTGAAAGAAAAGATAATCAATAGAAAAAAAGACACATGAAAATCAGTCCAGACAGAATATATTAATAACACCACCTTCAAATATTGAGCATCTTCCACATGGCAATGACCCAGCTTATGGTTAAAGCTGGGTATATTATCCCTGGTGCTTTCCACAAGTAGCTATTCCCTAAATTTTCTACAATATCACATCCCTGTAATGCTCAAGCATCTATGACAATCTTGCAGAGACTGAATTAGGAAAAAGGGAATGATAAAAGGACCTGCAAAAAGCAACCACCTTGCTACCTGATCCCCAATCTTGCATGGACATGGCGTTGGCACATGCAGCCTGGTGACCAAGGAGCTGCGACAGATCATAGTCCTGAAAATATATTTAGCTTCAGGCCTTGAACTCTTGATTTGCACAAATAACACAACCTATTTAGAAATGACACATGTATAGGAGATAAACCATTCACATCATTGTTTTTTGCTCTATAAAAAAATCTTTACATGAGGTAAACCATACTATCAGGAACTCAAATGTGCTGGATAAAGTGAAACTTGAGGATACACACATTGTACCTGGCAATACTAATAATACCGAAAGTTACATAGTAAGGCGCCTAACTTGGAAAACTTTGAGACCACGATAGCACAGGAGCTATAGAAACAAATCGCCAACAAACACATCCGCCAATCTGCCTACTGCTGGGCACACTGCACGCGCTGAGCGCCGCCAGGCATGTCCTCATCCTCGTCGTAGGCTTCCTGTGCCTGTTGTTGCTGCCGCCTCCTCATCTCCTCCTCGATGTCGATGTCATACGCCATGGTCTCCTCGCACTCGTCCAGCTCCATGTCCGTGTACTGTGACGCGGGCTTGGGCGGTAGGATGGTCTCGAGGGCCTTGCACTGGTCCGGGTTCAAAGAGTCTGGGAAATCCACCGTGAAGTGGATGTAGAGCTTGCCCTTCATGAATGGCCTCTGGTACATGGGCATGCCCTCATCGTTGATCGCCTTAAATGAATCTGTAGAAACATTAATCAACATGTTCAATTAGTATCCATTGAATAACTTAACTGAACGACCAGTTGATTCAGGAAAAGGTATCCCACTTACCAGGCTTGACAACTTCACCAGGGTTGGTCTTGATGAGCAGCTGCCTGCCATCCAAATGAGTCAGAACATACTGGAAGCCGCACAGAGCTTCAGTTAGGGTCAGAGTGTGCTCGTAGAAGAGGTCATCGCCCTTCCTCTTGAACTTGGGATGCTCCTTCTGCTGTAGGACGAAGATTATATCTCCAGTTACCGTATCCGGCTGCACAACAAGCAAGCAATCAGCCACAGAAATAGCAAGCAATCAGTCACAGAAATAGACAGGCACTCAATACTGGAGTTCTATTGCACATACCGCTTCATCTGCCTCACCAGGGAAGGTGATCTTCTGGCTGTGCTGCATACCCTTCTCGACCACTACCTCCAGAACCTTCTTCTCTTGCACAGTCTTCTCACCCTTGCACTGCCCACATCGATCCTTGTCACTGATGGTCTCACCAGTTCCCCTGCAGTCGTTGCAAGGCTGCTGCATTTGCTGAATCATTCCTGGTCCCAACTGGCGTATTTGCATCTTATAACCAGCTCCCTGGCAACTGGAGCACTTCATGGAAGCTCCAGACTTTGAGCCCTTGCTGTAGGACATACGCAGTACAGTCAGAATTTTGAGCTGGGTCGCAATGCTATATTTGATACGAGGTTACACAAAAGGCAGCAGGACTTACCCATTGCACTTGGAGCAGAGCACATTGCGTGAAAGAGAGAGCTTCTTCGATGTGCCATTGTACAATTCCTCGAGGGAAACCTTTAGAGGATGAACCACATCCTCGCCCCTGCGCTGCCGCCTGCCTCTGCTGCTGCCACCACCTGAAGAACACAACATGGCCGTGAATTTGGGTCACAACATTGGCAGAACACAATGAAAAATTAAGTTATAAGTGTTGGGACATACCTCCGAAGGGGCTACCGCCAAAGAATGACTGGAAGATGTCAAATGGATCATGCCCTCCGCCTCCACCTCCCATCCCCTCCTTGAGGGCATCCTCACCATACTGATCATAGATCTCTCTCTTCTCAGGATCACTCAGAACCTCATAAGCCTGAGCTAGCTCCTTGAACTGCAGTGGCACAGTAGTTAGTTCTCCAACTAAGCCAAAAAGCAAGTGTCACCCAAACAGATTAACGACACAAGCATGAAGCATCAGTTTCAACACAGCTGGATACGACAAAAGAGTTGTCAGTTTCCGTACTAATTCAGTAAGTTTGGCAGACAGTGGATGAAACATGGCAATAGGAATTAAGCAAATTGCAAGTCAGCCAGTATACTCTCAGTAAACCATGACAAACTATTTGGATGAAAAACAACTGCTGCATTCGTAACAATGGCATTGATCAACATCGACTGCTGAATTGCTTACATTGAAGCTAGCTACTGATCCTACATCCAGCGGACTGCCTATATCAATAGCAGGTATTCGCTACTGCTCCTACATCAATGGCCCGTCATCAACCATATAAAGCTCCTAAAGAACTGCTCGATTAATAACCATCTAATGTCATCAACTGTAGTTTCAAGAATGTGAAAAGGCTTCTGCTAAATTGTTCAATTACTATGCACCTACAAGCATCAATTATAGTTTGAAGCATGTGAGCAATCACAAAAACAAATGAATAAGGACAATCTCACAGATTCATACTGAATGCTAAACGTCTAAATGTGAATTAAAAAGCCGCGCGCTATCCTAATCATATAGTATCGGGCACACATCCACCAATTCCAGCCCCTAAACCAATCGAATCGCACACAGTGGCCACAGATCCGCCACCTCCCTAGTCTAGATCACCGTACCAAATCGACCATCCTAATCCCCCTCTCGGAACCCAACCGTCGCCACGAAAAGAACAGATCGGTCGGTACCTTCTCAGGGTCTCCGCCCTTGTCGGGGTGGTTCTTGATGGCGGCCTTGCGGTATGCCTTCTTGAGGTCGTCCTGGGAGGCCCCCTTGGGCCCCCAGGACCTGGTAGTACCGCGTGTTGTCGCTCTTCTTCGGCGCGCTGCGCCCGAACATCTTGCCGGCTGTGGTGGATTCCGAGCTCCGCGGAGACGGAAACCCTGGCTGCTGCTTCGATCCGGTGCGTGGAAGGGGAATCGAGGTCGCCGGTGGGGATCGGTTTGTGAGAGAGAGGTGGACGAGGAGGCGGTGCTAGTTATAGCGCGCGCGGGACGGGTGGTGGGGAGTGAATACTCTGGAAGATGCCGGAGGCGTGGGAGGAGAGCGGCGGTGGCCGTCTGATCTGGATCGGGCGGTGATGTGGTAGCAGGGCCGAGGTTCTAGATGCTTCCGGTGTGTTCTGGCGAAAGGGGAGGAGTGCGGGGGCGATGCGTGTCGAGTTGACTCCGTTAAGGCAAGTCTTTAGTCGGGTGCGGGCCCGATACGCAGGGAAACCATCTTCCTGTCCTAAATAGGCCCATGAGGCCGTGACCCTCGGCCTCATAGAGAGAGCAACGGCAATTCCTATACTTCGCGTACCCCCTCCTTTCGTTTCTGGGCCAGGCCCATTTACACCTGACTGCTTCCTGTACCCTCCTTTAATTCATTCACGTACGTGCTACTCTCAAAAAAAAAAAAATCACGTACGTGCTGTTGCACTCCTTCCCTGCACTTTTTCTCGTGTTTTCTTTTCTTTTTTATTTCCTATTTTTTTGCTGTTTTTATTTTTTGTTTCCCGCTCATTAAAAATGGTTCCGATTATAAAAAAATTGTTACCGATTTTTTGAAAATGGTGCAAAATGGTTCCGGTTTTTAAAATGGTTTCGATTTAAAAATGGTTCCGGTTTTCAAAAAAGGTTCCAGTTTTGAAAATTGTTTCGACTTAAAAATGGTTCCAATTTTAAAAAATGCTTCCCGATTTCATGAAAATGCCAAAATGGTGAAAAATGGTTCGAGCTTTTGAAAATGGTTACCGAATTTTGAAAATGGTTCCGATTTTAAAAAATAGTTTCGGTTTTCAAAAAATGGTTCCATTTTGAAAATGGTTCCAAAATTAATAATGGTTCCGTTTTTGAAAATGGTCACGAAATAAAAAATGGTTCCATTTTTATAAAATGTTCGAAATTAAAAATGGTTCCAAAACTTAAAAAATGTTCCGGATCTAAAAATGGTTCCAAAATAAAAATGGTTCCGGAATTAAAAAATGGTTCCGAAATTAAAAATGGTTCCATTTTGAAAATAGTTCCAAAATAAAAAATGGTTCCATTTTCGAAATTTGAAAATGGTTCCATTTCTGAAATGTTTCTATTTTGAAAATGGTTTCAAAATAAAAAATGGTTCCATTTTCGAAAATGGTTCCAAATTTAAAAATGGTTCGTATTTTAAAAATTGTTCCATTTTCAAAATTGGTTCTACTTAGAAAATGGTTCCAAAATAAAAAAAGTTCCAAATTTACATATGGTTCCCATTTTTTTTGTTTTGAAATGGTTCCAAATGACAAAATCGCTACTTTCTTTAAAATGGTTCCAAATGTCAAAATGGTTCCAGTTTTGAAGAATGGTTCCATTCCGAAAAATGATCCCAACTTCATAATGATTCCATTCTGAAAATGATTCCAAATTTAGAAAATGGTTCCATTATCAAAATGGTTCCATTTTGAAAAATGGTTCTACTTGGAAAATGGTTCCAAATTAAAAATGGTTCCAAAATAAAAAATGGTTCCATTGTGAAAATGGTTCCATTATCAAAATGGTTCCATTTTGAAAAATTGTTCTACTTGGAAAATGGTTTCAAATTAAAAATGGTTCCAAAATAAAAATGGTTCCAAATTTACATATGGTTCCCATTTTTGAAATGGTTCCAAATGACAAAATGGTTCCTTTCTTTAGAATGGTTCCAGTTTTGAAGAATGGTTCCATTCCAAAAAATGATCCCAACTTCATAATGGTTCCATTCTGAAAATGGTTCCAAAATTAGAAAACGGTTCCATCAAGAAAATGGTTCCAAATTTAGAAAATGGTTCCATCAAGAAAATTGTTCCATTATGAAAATGGTTCCATTTTCCATTCCCAAAATGGTTCTATTTTCTCAAAATGGTTCCAATATTTTTAAAATTGATGAGGAACAATATTTTTATGTTTAATTTTCGCTTATTTTTTTAAAATTGTTCATATTTTGGAAAATAATTATTCTTCGAAAATTGTTCCGATTTTTTAAAATGGTTCCTTTTTGAAAATGGTTCAGAACCAAAAATGGAACCATTTTTAATTTCGGAACCATTTTTAGAAATGGAAAATATTTTTAATTTTGGAACCATTTTTAATTTCGGAACAATTTTCAAAATTGAACCATTATTAATTTCGTAACCATTTTTAAAATGGAACAATTATTATTAATGGAACCATTATTAATTTTCTTGATGGAACCATTTTAAGTACCAATGAACTAAAACAGTCCTGCGAAACCCACAAAATGCAGCGAAACCAGCGAAAACGAACGACAGATGCAGAAGTACGAATGGGCCAGGCCCATTTAGCTCGCTGCGGGATGTACGGGTACGCGAAGCTAAGATAGCTGCGCGTTACGCGGTGTATAGGCGCACCCGAGAGCAACGGTTTGCTCTCAAAGAAGAAAAAAAAGCACGGCTTGTTTTGTTGTTGTAAAAAGTGCTTTTTAATCACACATCTAAATAATAATAATAAAATCCTTGAAAAAGATAAAAATAAATATGCACACAATTCTTTTTCAACTAGTTCTGACACGTGTGTCCGAACATCGCCAATCATTAGGAATCACAGACATTTCCCTATTATAAAATTCCGCAAGACCATGAACGAGAAAATTTGCATCTCTCCCTATCCTTACAAACTTTGATCTTTTATAGGTACCGCATAAATCCCAATACCTTCGTCCTCAAATAGAGAGCACGGTTTGCTCTAAAAAACACGGCTTGTCTTTTTTTTGGTAAAAAGTGCTCTTTTAATCACATATCTGATAATTAAAAATAAAATATTTTCTCTCAAAAAGGTAACAGTAAATATGCACACAATTCTTTTTCAACTAGTTCTGACAGGTGTGTCCGAACATTAGGAATCTTTCCCTATTATAAAGTTTTGCAAGACCATGAATGAGAAAATTTACCATTTCCCCATCCTTACAAACCTTTGTTCTCAGATCGATAAGCATGTACTTGTCGAAAGAAGCGAAAATGATACAGATAAAAACTACCAATCCCTAAAACGACAATTACATGCAAACCCAGAGCAAGAAGAACTGAAGAAGACTTTAAAGGCAAGCACGGAGCTCAGCCTCCTCCACTAAAAGTCGGAAAGATAAAACTCCCGATCAATGACACTCACCATAACCTGCCTAAGGGTACATCAAAACTTGCATCAACACTAATTTCAACCCAACCAAGATGAAGACCCTCACAAATTACTTTAGACCACCAACATATTATGCATATACAAAGCCACAAAGGTTTCTGCCCTTCTCTATATTAACCATGAAATAGGTTTTTAGGCCTCCCACGTAAAGAAGTAATTTTTTCAAGAAGAAGACATGCCCCCCTATCATTAAAAAATTATAAATACCAGAAGCGCGCTGAAGAAGGAACACCACATTGTAGTGAGCATTTGGACCTCATGAGTCAACAATTTTAGAACCAGACACGCCAAACTTAAGTATACTAGAAAAAATACCCCGTGCATTGCAGCGGGAATTTTTTAGAAAAATTGTAATATAAACGAAAGGACATATGACACTTGCAAGGAATTTTTTTCGGGAATATGCAGGATTCGTTTGGGCATGATAATCAAGAATCTAAATTTAATCATTGTATAATATTTGTATATTTAACAACTAAAATTGATGAGGTAATTATATGGATAAAAGAACTTATAATGCGAAAGTTTTCATGGATGGATAGAAAATCATTAATAAATATGAGAGACATGGATAAATAGTGGCTTAAATAGTGGATGATGTGGCTTAAGGAATATATGATGTGTGATTAATTAGTGGAGATGACATGGAAAATTGATTGGTTAAGAGAATGGATGAGGTAGATAGCTTGCATGTTGAGATAAAAAAATAATTAATGAAGTTAGTGGGGTTTTGCTTTATAAAAAGTATAGATAGATAGATATCCTCTCCATACAAATCTCACACATACATAGAGCGACCGTCAGGCATGTTTTTGTATAATCAAGAGAAATTAAAGTATCCACCTCATCTAGTCGCGTATGATGCAATTATGCTATGCAGAGAGATGTCCCTTGACTCGATCGGATTAGAACCAATAAAAATTAAAGTGTTTGCTTACATCATAAAGTCTAGACATGTTGCATGTACCGTGTGGCATTTTTGTAACATGTGTTCGGCCTAGACATAACTATACCATTTAGATCTTATTATAGCAAAAAAAAATGTATTGATTTGGGCATAATTTGTAATATATGGCATTGCAAGACAAAGGAGAGACACGCGTGAACATTGGGAAATTTTCAGGGGGCCACATCTTAATTCTTGTGCTCAAATCTATGAAAAACCGAATTAATATCCTAAGGCATTACCTCACAAGAAGTATTCCTTCAAATTCGTCAATATTTAAGTCAACAGGCATCAGGAGAACTTGCCTGTGGCAAGATGGTTAGGAGGATGGTTGTACCCCCAGCCCAGCAGAGTTCAAACCCCAGGTTTGACGCTGGTGTTTCTCATTTAGGCGGAATATTCTTCAGTGGGAGGCGACGTCCCGTCGACAGCGAGGCGCCCGTGGTGATTTCGTCAATCTCAAGACCTGATCCACCGACTCAGTCTCTCGGAGGTACTCATAGGGGTAGGGTGTGCGTGTGTGCGTTCATAGGGGTGAGTGTATGCGCGTGTATATGAGCGCTTACGTTGTACTGTGTTTCGTAAAAAAAAAGTCAACGGTCATCAGTATTCCATCCTTGCCAACCCATCTGTTCTGCTCTAATATTACGAGTTTGAATTTGGCACCCTCCAAACTCCAAGTCCTAAAGTGAAAAGTTCTACTATAAAAAAAAACTAATGTGCACCTTGAAATTTTGTAGCTAGGCGTGAGGCCGTGAGCCTTTTCTTTTCGAAAGTTTGAGGGCTAACTTGTCGTAGGCTAGGAAAGGTAACATGGCAATCACCGACCGACCTGCAATCTCCAACGAAACTACATAAGGAATCTCTGTCCTTTCTTTCTTGGTGGTTACTGGTTAGTTAGCAACTCCCAACAAAAGTTTAGCGCGGTCGGTCATCCGCGCTTGTTTTTTTTTCCTTTTCTTTCCTAAGCTCATTGCTGCGCTGTTCTTCGTCCGTGTCACGTCAGTTTTCGATGCTGATGCCCATGCGGATATCCTGTTATCTTGCCGACTAAACCTGTCAACTTTCTGGCGCTTGACTGTACACTCTTGGATTTTCGAACGAGAGCGCGCGCGCACTCCGGTAGTCCGGTGAGCCCGTCACGTAATCACATAGGTACTCACTCTGTCCACAAAAAGATGTCAACCTAGTCCAAATTTACATTTATGTACACACTAAATTATGTCTAGATACATACAAATTTGATCTAGGTTGAGACATCTTTTTGTGAACGGAGGGAGTACTACAGTACAAAGCAACAAGGCTGGAGATAAACTCACGAGTCTCGCTAAGAGTCTTCTGATTCAAATAGTTTTCATAAGAATTGTAGATGAATCAAATTATTATGCCATCTTTGGTTCGCAGGATTTCCATAACATAGAAATAGAAAAAATCACATGAAAAGGTTTATGTGTAACACATAATATTGTGAACACGGTAATTTCGTGAAAGTGGGTGTTTGATTTGTAGTAATAGGCAAACCGTAGGAATACTCACAATCAAATCAAGATTAAAGCAAATCCAAAGATGGGAGTAGGAAACTATTATTTGCCTTGTTCTTTGTTCATAGGAATATAAAAAAAGGTATGAGCGGATGGTATAATTTCTCCGTTTTCCCTTTGGAACATAAAACAAAGAAAAAGTGCCTCCATTTTTTTCCTATACTCCATTCTTTTGAATCAGACGGATGATAATGTCATCAAATTTTTTCTATTCATATGTTCTTCCTCCACTATTTCTATGAATCAAAGAGGTCATTAGGAATTGTTCCTATGGTGGTTATTTGCTTAGTAGGATTGGATCCCACAAGATTTTCCATGGAATTTGTTGCACCACATCGCATGATTTTTTTTTTGAAAGGAATGCGGTAGGGGAAGCCCTACAGCGTTTTTTAAATAATAAGAACCCAAATTTGCGCCCGTGAGGACTTGAACCTGGGTGGCTGGGGTAGTACATCCACTTCCCTAACCAAGTGAGCTGGGCTCACTTCTTATCGCATGAAAAAATTACCATACACTCAAACCTCTTGGTAAGAATCGTTTGATTTTCATGTGATGAAACCAGATAAGTTTTTGTGCATATGAATTCTTGTAGGATGAACGGACATGACATGACATTGGAATCACGGAATCAAGGAAGCCCTAATTATGTTAAATTCATATCCTAATCATGCATCTACGTTCTTCCATTCTTGGAGTTCTTTATGTGATGTTGTAGCTAAATATTTCTAGTTTGTAAACTTCAAGATGGCAATAATGTCTAATTCTAGTGTTCTTGTTTTCATGTGTATATACACTCAACGTACACCAATTAAACATGAAAATTAACTAGAACTATATATAACAAGTAAAAGGACGATGATTGATTTCATAGCTCGGGTTCCAATAATATATTCAATAAAAAGACGAGTTTCGGAATTAAAAAAATCGCGTGAAACTGCAAAAATTGAAGGACCGTACAAATTTTGGCAACATGTGATTATCTCTACAACGATACAATCTGCTAGATTAGCTCCCGTTCTCAGAGCAACTCTAGCCGAGTCGTCATATTGGACAAATCGTCATAATAACCACTAAGACGTTTTTAGGCACAAAAAAATAGCATAATCGCCACCCCGCGCTCCATCGCGGTATATTTTAGAGACCGTACCAAATCCATCCCAAGAGCCTCCACATTAAGAGTTTGTGGGAATAATTGGAGCGCACTCCATCGGCAAAAAGACAACTTCTCACATTGCAAAAGATTCTAGAAATACCACACACAGTTAAAACATTGCAACATCATGTGAAGCTGTACAAATGTATGGGATCTACACATTTTGGCAACATGTGACTAACTCTAGAACGATATAATCTGCAAGATTGGCTCCACTTCTTAGAACAACTCTAGCTGAGTCGTCATATTCGGTCTATCGTCCTAATAATAGGTAAACAGCGTTTTTTTCCCACAAAAAGCCGATCTGGCATAACCGCCATCTAGTGCTATATCGCCAAATATTTTAGAGGATGCTCCAAAATCCAGCCCACTAGTCTCCATATTAGAGGTAGTGGGATATTTAAAGCGCATCCTATCAGAGAAATAACAAGTTTTGGCATTGCAAAAAATTCTATAAATACCACACGTTTACAACATTGCTACATCACGTGAAGCTGAAAAAACTTATGGGCCCTCTACATTATGAAAACATGTGTATTATTTTCTAGATTAGCTCCTCTTTTTAGAACAACTCTGGGCGAGTTTACATATAGTTCGGATCATCATAATAACAACGAAATGCCATTTTTGGCCAAAACGCCAATCTAGCATAATCTCCTTCCTGCACACCATCGCAAAATAATTTTCGAGGCTGCACCAAATCCAGCCCGCGAGCCTTCATATTTATATGTTGTGGCGATGTTCGGAGCACACTCCATCAGCAAAAAGACAAGTGTTGGCATTGCAAAAACTTGTAGACATACCGCGCATAACATTGCTAGAAATACCACACGTCTAAAGCATTCCTATATCCTGTGAATTTGCAAAAAATGTATCGACATTGCACAAAATTGTAGATCACACATAACATTGCTAGAAATGCTACATGTTCAAAACATTCCATAATTAGAGGTTGTGAGGATATTTACATCGCAAAATATTATAGAGTACCTACGTTTAGAACATTGTTATATCAACTTAAGCTGCAAAAATTTGTAGGCCGCCACGTCACTCTCGCGCGCGTGGGTTTGGGTCCGTGTGACTGGAGCGTGGGCCCTGACGACTTCCAACCATTGCGCTCTACACCCAAAGTACGCCTCCAATGAGGCAAGGCGCACACCACTTTTCAACACGTTTTGTAATTAATTCAGTATCTAGATGTGTAAATGGAAATCATTAATTTTCATAAATCTAGAGGTGGAGCGACCGAGAGAGAAGGATGGGGCGATATAGAGAGGGGGAGCGCGGAGGAGGGTAATACCCGAGGTTCCTCGACCGTGATGGCCGGCGGAGACGAGCGAAGCGAGAAGTTGATGCCGGTGGAGGAAGCCACCCTAGAGGAGCTTGATGTTCAAGATTATGTTGCTGATAACCTCATCGTAGAGGCCCGTCGCATCAACGATGGCACTACAACTATGGTATGTGCGTCTTCCCTACTCTTTTCTTCCATGTATATGCTTTGGACCTAGATTGATCTGAGTTCAGATGAGCGACATACTCCCACCATCATCTCCATTATTTCATGCATGGTAGTACTACACATACCATATGGTGATCTTGATGTGCATGATGAGGATGGAGGTTATATGAAGCGTGTACTCAAGGGGAGGGCGACTTGCAGGGACAAGACAACGCACAAGTGAGTTATGAATTATATTTATCCGTATTTAGATGAATCTTGACGATAGAGATGACATCCAAGGTGTGAATGACGATTTGTGGTTTGTGCGACGGGCAAGTACAACTGGATTCCTGAGGCCTGAGTGATGGAGATAAGAGCTGGATGGGAGGGAAAGGAGAAGAAACTTTTCAAGGTAGGTAAATGAAACCTCCACTTGCTATATAATGTATAATATTAGTGTGAGTAATTTAAGTTTGTACCATGTAACATGGCATGTGAATATGTGATTCACTTCTAAAACATTTTAAAGAAAAAATCACTTTGAGCCATATGTAGTGGACATATATGTTAAAATTTGCAAAAATAATGTAGATCACACATAACATTGCTAGAAGTGCTACATGTTCAAAGCATTCCATAATTAGAGGTTGTGATGGTATTTATAGCATAATGCATAGAGAAAATACAAGTACATCGCAAAATATTATAGAGTATCATACGTTTAAAACATTGTTATATCAAGTGAAGCTGCAAAAAATTGTAGGCCGCTACGTCACTCACGCGCGCGTGGGTTTGGCTCCGTGCGACTAGAGCGTGGGCCCTGGCGTGAGGTGCCCCAGGTGACATGGCAGGATGTGGGCCTGACGACTTCCAGCCATTGTGTTCACCACCCAAAGTACGCCTCTAATAAGGCAAGGTGCACACCACTTTTCAACATGTTTTGCAATTAATTCAATATCTAGATGTATAAATGGCAATCATTAATTGTCATAAATCCCGGCCAATAGATAAGGGGTGGCGGGGGGAGGGCACGCACAAGAGAGGGGAGATAGAGGGAGGAAGAGAGTGTAATACGACCGATAGGTTCCTCGATCGTGATGGCCGGCGGAGACGAGCGAAGCGAGAAGTTGATGACGGTGGAGGAAGCCACCCAAGAGGAGCTTGATGTTCAAGATTATGTTCCTGATAACCTCATCGTAGAGGCCCGTCACCTCGACAATGGCGCTACAACTGGTATGTGCATCTTCCCTACTCTTTTCTTCCATGTATATGTTTTGGACCTAGATTGATCTGAGTTCTGATGAGCGACATACTCTCACCATCATCTCCATTATTTCATGCATGGTAGTACTACACATACCATATGGTGATCTTGATGTACATGATGGAGACGGAGGTCAGGAAGCGTGTACTCAAGAGGAGGGCGACTTGCAGGGACAAGACAACGCTACAAGTGAGTTATGAGTTTTATATATATATCCGTATTTAGATGAATCTTCACGATACAGATGACATCAAAGGTGTGAATGACAATTTTTGGTTTGTGTGAAGGGCAAGTACAACTGGATTCCTGAGGCCTGGGTGATGGAGATAAGAGCTGGATGGGAGGGAAAGGAGAAGAAACTTTTCAAGGTAGGTAAATGAAACCTCCACTTGATATACAATGTATAATATTAGTATGAGTAGTTTAAGTTTGGACCATGTAACATGGCATGTGAATATGTGATTCATTTCTGAAACATTTTAAAGGAAAAATCACTTTGAGCCATATGTAGTGGACGAATATGTTAAAATTTGCAAAAAATGTAGATCACACATAACATTGCTAGAAATGCTACATGTTGAGAACATTCCATAATTAGAGGTTGTGAGGGTATTCAGAGCATAATCCATAGCAAAAATATAAGTACATCGCAAAATATTATAGAGTACCATACGTTTGAAACATTGTTATATCTAGTGAAGCTGAAAAAATTTGTCGGTCGCCACGTCACTCACGCGCGCCTGGGTTTGGGTCCATGCGACTGGAGCGTGGGCCCTGGCGTGAGGTGTCCCGGGTGACATGGCAGGATGTTACCCCTACGACTTCCAACCTTAGAGACAAGGCGCACATCACTTTTCAACACGTTTTGCAATTAATTCAGTATATGGATGTATAAATGGCAATCATTAGTTGTCATAAATCCCGTCCAAGGGGTGGCAGTGGGCACGCGCGAGAGAGGGGAGATAGAGGGCGAAGAGAGAGTAATACGACCGAGATAGAGCAAGAGGAGAGACCGAGAGAGAAGGAGGGGCGATATGGAGAGGGGCGCAAAGGAGATAGGGGGAGAGTAATACGTGAGGTTCCTCGACCGGGATGGCCGGTGGAGACGAGCCAACGAGAAGTTGATGATGGTGGAGGAAGCCACCCTAGAGGAGCTTGATGTTCAAGATTATGTTCCTGATAACCTCATCGTAGAGGCCCGTCGCCTCGACGATGGCCTACAACTATGGTATGTGTGTATTCCCTACTCTTTTCTTCCTTGTATTTGTTTTGGACCTAGACTAATCTGAGTTCAGATGAGAGACATACTCTCACCACCATCTCCATTCTTTCATGCATGGTAGTACTACACATACCGTATGGTGATCTTGATGTGCATGATGGAGATGGAGGTCATGAAGCGTGTACTCAAGGGGAGGGCGACTTGCAGGGACAAGACAACGCACAAGTGAGTTATGAGTTATATTTATCTCTATTTAGATGAATCTTGACGATAGAGATGACATCCAAGGTTTGAATGATGATTTGTGGTTTGTGTGAAGGGCAAGTACAACTGGATTCCTGAGGCCTGGGTGATGGAGATAAGAGCTGGATGGGAGGGGAAGGAGAAGAAACTTTTCAAGGTAGGTAAAGGAAACCTCCACTTGATATATAATGTATAATATTAGTATGAGTAATTCAAGTTTGGACCATGTAGATTCACTTCTAAAACATTTTAAAGGAAAAAAAATCACTTTGAGCCATATGTAGTGGATATATGTTAAAATTCGCAAAAAATGTAGATCACACATAACATTGCTAGAAATGCTACATGTTCAAAACATTCCATAATTAGAGGTTGTGAGGGTATTTAAAGCAGAATCCTTAGCGAAAATACAAGTACATCGCAAAAATTTATAGAGTACCATATGTTCAAAACATTGCTATATCAAGTGAAGCTGCAAAAATTTGTAGGCCGCGACGTAACTCGCGCGCGCGTGGGTTTGGGTCCTTGCGACTTGAGCATGGGCCCTTGCGTGAGGTGTGCCGGGTGATGTGGAAAGATGTGGGCCCGACGACTTCTAGCCATTGCGCTCTGCACCCAAAGTACGCCTCCAATGAGGCAAGGCGCACAACACTTTTCAACACGTCTTGCAATTAATTCGATATCTAGATGTATAAATGGCAATCAGTAATTGTCATAAATCCTGGCATAAGGGGTGGCGGGGGGGGGGGGGGGGGGGGCACGCACGAGAGAGGGCAGATAGAGGGAGGAAGAGAGAGTAATACGACCGAGATAGAGCAAGGAGGAGCGCTCGAGAGAGAAGGAGGTGGGCGGGATATAGAGAGGGGGAGCGCGGAGGAGATATGGGGGAGTAATAAGTGAGATTCCTCGACCGTGATGGCCGGCGGAGACGAGCGAAGCGAGAAGTTGTTGACGGTGGAGGAATCCACCCTAGAGGAGCTTGATGTTCAAGATTATGTTCCTGATAACCTCATCGTAGAGGACCATCGCCTCGACGATGGCGCTACAACTATGGTATGTGCGTCTTCATACTCTTTTCTTCCATGTATTTTTTTTGGACCTAGATTAATCTGAGTTCAGAAGAGCGACATACTCTCACCATCATCTCCATTCTTTCATGTATGGTAGTACTACACATACCATATGGGGATCTTGATGTGCATTATGGAGGTCATGAAGCGTGTACTCAAGGGGAGGGCGACTTGATGTGGGACAAGACAATGCACAAGTGAGTTATGAGTTATATTTATTTTTATTTAGATGAATCTTGACGATGAGATGACATCCAAGGTGTGAATGACGATTTGTGGTTTGTGTGAAGGGCAAGGACAACTGGATTCCTGAGGCCTGGGTGATGGAGATAAGAGCTGGATGGGAGGGGAAGGAGAATAAAATTTTCAAGGTAGGTAAATGAAACCTCCACTTGATATATAATGTATAATATTAGTGTGAGTAATTTAAGTTTGGACCATGTAGATTCACTTATAAAACATTTTAAAGGAAAAAATCACTTTGAGCCATATGTAGTGGACATATATGTTAAAATTTGCAAAAACAAATGTAGATCACACAAAACATTGCTAGAAATGCTACATGAATCCATAGCAAAAATACAAGCACATCGCAAAATTTTATAGAGTACCATACGTTAAAAAAAACTTATATCAAGTGAAGCTGCAAAAAAATGTAGGCCGCGACGTAACTCGCGCGCGCGTGGGTTTGGGTCCCTGTGACTTGCGCGTGGGCCCTGGCGTGAGGTGTCCCAGGTGATGTGGCAAGATGTGGGCCCGACGACTTCTATCCATTGCGCTCTAAACCCAAAGTACGCCTCCAATGAGGCAAGGCGCACAACACTTTTCAACACGTTTTGCAATTAATTCGATATCTATATGTATAAATGGCAATCATTAATTTTCATAAATCCTGGCCAATAGATAAGGGTGGGGGGGGGTGGGGGGCACACACGAGAGAGGGCAGATAGAGGGAGGAAGAGAGAGTAATAAAACCGAGATAGAGCAAGGAGGAGTGCCTGACGGGATATAGAGAGGGGGAGCGCGGAGGAGATAGGGGGGAGTAATACCTGAGGTTCCTCGACCGTGATGACCGGCGGAGATGAGCGACGCGAGAAGTTGATGACGGTGGAGGAAGCCACCCTAGAGGAGCTTGATGTTCAAGATTATGTTCCTGATAACCTCATGGTAGAGGCTCGTCGCCTCGGCGATGGCGCTACAATTATGGTATGTGCGTCTTCCTACTCTTTTCTTCCATGTATTTGTTTTGGACCTAGAATAATCTGAGTTCAGATGAGCGACATACTCTCACCATCATCTCCATTCTTTCATGCATGGCAGTACTACACATACCATATGGTGATCTTGATGTGCATGATGGAGATGGAGGTCATGAAGCGTGTACTCAAGGGGAGGGCGACTTGCAGGGACAAGACAACACACAAGTGAGTTATGAGTTATATTTATCTGTACTAGATGAATCTTGACGATAGAGATGACATCCAAGGTGTGAATGATGATTTGTGGGTTGTGTGAAGGGCAAGTACAATTGGATTACTGAGGCCTGGGTGATGGACATAAGAGCTGGATGGGAGGGAAAGGAGAAGAAACTTTCCAAGGTAGGTAAATGAAACCTCCACTTGATATATAATGTATAATATTACTATGAGTAATTTAAGTTAGGACCATATAACATGGCATGTGAATGTGATTCACTTCTAAAACATTTTAAAGGAAAATTCACTATGAGCCATATGTAGTGGAAATATATGTTAAAATTTGCAAAATATTGTAGATCACACATAACATTGCCAGAAATGCTACATGTTCAAAACATTCCATAATTAGAGGTTGTGAGGGTATTTAGAGCATAATCCATAGCGAAAATACAAGTACATCGCAAAATATTCTAAAGTACCATACGTTTAAAACATTGTTATATCAAGTGAAGCTGCAAAATTTTGTGTGGATATTTGGAACACATTCCATCAGCGGAAAGACAAGTTTTCGCATTGCAAATAAATTAGAAACACCACACATTCAAAACATTGCTACACGTGAAGATGCAAAATTTGTGGAACCTACACATTTTGGCCACATTCTAATATCTCTAGAATGATAAAATTTGCTCGATTAGCTTTTCTCACTGGAAAAATTTCTTGACAAGTTGTCATGTGGGCTGATTGTCATAATATTAGCTAAAATGGCATTTTCGGCTGAAATTTCGGTCTAGCATAATCGCCATCCCGCACTCCATCGCCAAGTATTTTATAGGCCATTCCAAATCCACCTAACGAGCCTCCATATTAAGAGGTTGTGCGGATATTTGGAGCGCCCTTCATCAATGATAAGACAAGTTTTGACATTCCAGAAAATTCTAAAAATTCCACACGTTCAAAACATTGTGAAGCTGCAAAATTTATGGACACCAAACATTTTGGAAATATTTAAGTATCTCTATAACAATACAGTTTGATGTATTAGCTGCTCTTCATAGAGCAACTCTAGTTGAGTCATCACATTGGACCAATTGTCATATTGACCGCGAAAATGATTTCTAGCCAAAAATACGGTCTAGCATAATCTCCATCTCGTGTTGCATCGCAAAATCTTTTAGAGTCCATACAAAATCCAGCTCACGAGCACATTATTAAGAGGCCGTCAGAATATTTATAGCACGCTCCATCAAGGAGAAACCAAGTTTTGGCATTACTGTTTTTTTAGAAATACCACACATATAAAACATTGCTACATCATGTGAATTGCAAAATTTATGGACCCTACATATCCAACATGTGATTAACTCTAAAAAATATAATTTGCTAGATTAGCTCCTCTTCTTAGAACAACCCAAACCAAGTCGTCATATTGGGCCGATCGTCATAATAATAGCTAAATGACATTTTTTTTATTTGCCAAAAAATCATGTCTAAGCCACCTTTTGCTCTATCGCCAAATATTTTAGAGGACACTCCAACTCTACCCCGCGAGCCTCCATATTTCGGAATCATGGGGATATTTAGAGCCCTCTATCGGCGAAGATACAAGTTTTGGCATCACACAACAGAAAAAATTTATGGGCCCTACACTTTTTGGATACATGTAGTTATCTCTAAAACGATATTGTCTGCCTATGTCTCTTACAAAGAAAACCCCAATTAACATGCACTAAAGAATGTCATCTCCACAAATATATATTTACTAATCTCTAAATGCAAAGCTACACATCATCCATTCCTTTGACCATCCAATTTCACATTAATAATTTATAACATACCTGTAGGAAATATGCCCAAGAGGCAATCATAGAGATGATGATATTCTAATGTATTCATGATTTATAATAATGTGCCTTGAATAATGTCTTGTATTGATTGGCGAGTTGAGGACTTGTCTGTGAAACTCATTACTTGTATGGTTATTCTAAATATGTCCCTAGTCGGAGTTCATGTGAGGACACACTTGAATATTAGACTAGCACATGTATTAGTAGATGACTATGTTTCACGAGTCATAGACATGGAGATGTCAAACTAATAATGTGGACTTATGTTGTGAACATAGAGTTGGGCTGATCCACCTTGAGACAATGAAGCAAACATTCATAGCTCTCTCTCTACACGATGTGTTTGCTTTGTCCCTAGACCTGAGATTGTCGTATGTACTTGAGATGTGAATTGACCTACTTTGGGGCTATCCAACGCTACACCGTGAAAGGGTAGCCATAAAGGTAGCTTACGGGTTTGTCATGAAACATGCTGCAAGGCATAGTCAGTCAAGATGGGATTTGCCCCTCTCTGCATGAGAGAGATATTTCTCTGGGCCCCCTCGAGTGATCGGATCCAGAAATGCATGGCCGTGCTACATAAGGTTAATGGTTAACCTAGTTTGGGATTCCGAATCATAGGATCGAGAAAGAGTGGTAAGCTAGAAGCTTGACCTAATATCGTGAGGCAAAGGGAATGGCATAAACATTGTGATGGTTCGTCCGATACGATCTTTATGCGCGTTTGGGAGTTGGCACGTTTTGCTAGAAGCCGCTACCAACTATTGGACGAGTAAGTGTACTCGTGCCATGACTAAAAGTGCATGAACCTATAGGGTCACACACTTAAGGTTGTGCAGGCATAATTCAGATTGGATCTGAGTTGGGCTGAAATAGACTCCAGGATGGGCTTCAGTTGAGGCAGCCCAATATGGGGAGGTCTATATAAGGAGAGGAGGCTGGGCATTTTAGGGTTGCCCAATTCCGCACCACAATCCACCCAGTCACCTTCTCACCACGCCCATGCCGCCCGCGCGGACCTAGCAGTCCAGCGAGCGGCACCTTCACGTCGTACGTGTGGATACCGATAGAGGTGATACACTTGGAGCACTTGGACGAGCCGCCGGGAGGAGCTGTTCATGGGAGCGACTGGATCGGAGAGGATTGTACGTCTACCCTGCCCCGACTCGCTTCCGACTTCGGCACGGCACATCGCGTCTAGTGGTAATCCCGTGATCTATAACTGCAGCAGTTCCTTGGATGTCGCGGTAGAAAATTTTGATTTGCGCTAGTGTAGCCTACACGCGACCCTTCAGTGGTATCAGAGCCGATGCTGCCTCGTTATAGGTTCGGATCATTTGCATACGTGATATGTAGATGGGGTACTGCCTACACGCGACCCTTCAGTCTTTAGCTTGACTCGATTTTTAGAATGTGCAATTTCGGCTTCTAAAATAGACTTTTAGGGGTTCAAAGTTTCGGTGTTAGAACGTCTAACTCGTTTTTGCAGATTTGTGTTTTGTGACCAGTATGGCCCATGTGTATGTGATGCATGTGTGTAATATTTTCATGACCTGCGTGTCGTGAGTATGTCAACACGGCAGGAGCCAAATGTGTTGTCACTTATTGTATTAACGGCCTGCGTGCCGACTTGTGATGATTCCCACACTCCATGTAATTTACATTACTAGCTGTTAGGCGTAATAGCTTGTAGTAGTTCTTGGAGGACTCATCACTCGGAGGGATGGCGCACATGGACCATGGAGATGGAGATCATCATGGTGGACAGGTTCTATGGAGATGGAGATCACCATGAGAAACGGGCCATACTGTGTCACAACTATGTGATTGCTATTCCTGTTTGTTTTACTCCTATGCATGTTAGATTCGTGGAAGTAGAACGATCCCTCACAAATGTTAAGTTAAAATGCCTCCCCAACTAAACCTTGCACCATCCCATGTCTTCTACAATTGATGGTGAGTCTGTTGCCGCAGCACCTCAGTTTTCGTTGGCTAGATGGGTTTGTATCGGTTAGATGGTATTTTCTGTTGCCGCAGTGTGCCATTTGCCGGTAGCTTACGCGCATAAAGGGTTGGTTCACTTATCAAGGTAATCTTAACGGTTAAGCGCCTTGGGGCATAAAGGTTGGCGTTTTGACATAGAGATGTCACCCAACAACAAGAGTCATATGTGATATGATTAGCAAAGTGTTGCTTACCGATCTACCTTGTCTTCTAGCAGTGATGCATACATCACTAGTTGACTTGTTCGTTGCGGATCTTGAATCACTAAGTACCAAAGAGGGATGTTGGTTTTAGTGGGAGTAGACCATGTTAAATTGTTTAATGTCTTTTACTCTGTCATGGATATTTTGTCTTAGTATTTTGCATTTTTCTGTTGTAGATCAATGGCACGTAACCAACCCACCCCTTTTGCTTTGCGTTCCATCCTTGAGAAAGAAAAGTTAACTGGAACAAACTATTCGGATTGGATCCGGAATCTGAGAATTGTTCTCAGGGCTGATAAGAAGGAAAGTGTTCTGGATACCCCAATCCCAGATGAACCTCTTGACACCGACACTGCTGCCATTAGAGCTGCCTACAGAGAGCATGTGATGAGTCTCTTGAGGTTAGCTGCCTTATGCTTGCTTGCATGGAACCCGACCTTCAAAAGCAGTTTGATGGTCAGGAAGCGTACGATATGATCGTTGCGCTTAAGGACATGTTCCAGACCCAGGCCAGGACTGAAAGGTTCAATCGCTAAGGCCTTTGGTGAATGCAAGCTAGCTGAAGGGCAGCAGTAGGCCCGCACGTGATCAAGATGCTTGGTTACGCGCAGACTTTGGACAAACTTGGTTTTCCATTGGGCCGAGAGTTGGCCACTGATTTCATTTTAGCGTCACTTCCAGCCAGCTATGGGCATTTCATTTCGAACTACCATATGCATGGGTGGAGAAGGACCTTAATGAACTTGTGGGATGCTCAAGACGGCTGAGTGTGACATTAAGAAGTGTGCAGGGCATGGCCAAGTGTTGGCTGTGCAGAACAAGCCTAGCTTCAAGAAGCATGGAAAGGCTAAGGAAAAGAAGCTAAAGATCGATCTCCAAGCCAAAGCCTAAGCCAAAGGATGGACCTAAACCTGACACAGAATGTTACTACTGCCATGAGTCTGGACACTGGAAGAGAAACTGCAGCAAGTACCTTGCTTCTTTGAAGAAGAGTGGGAGTAAGACTTCTAGCTCAGGTACGCTTGTGGTTAATGTTATAGACATTTTTCTCGCTGACTCCATTATTAACTCTTGGGTATTTGATACCGGATCGGTTGCTCACATTTGCAAATCGATGCAGGGGCTAGTAAGGAGTAGAAGCGTGAGACAAGGAGAAGTTGATCTTCGCGTCGGAAATAATGCAAAGGTTGCTGCGTTGTCCGTTGGCGTCATGCAACTGCACCTCCCTTCAGGATTTATTATGGAATTGAATAATTGTTATTATGTTCCAGCTTTAAGTCGAAACATTATTTCTCCTTCATGTTTGATGCGAGATGGTTATTCATTTGCGAGTAAAAACAATGGTTGTTCTATCTCTAAGAATGATATGTTTGTGGCTTTTGCTTCCATTGTGAATGGGTTGTTTATTTTGAATCCTGATGATGTTCATGATGATGAGCAAGTTTATAACATAAGTGCTAAAAGGCTTCGGCCTAATGATTTGAATCCCACCTATGTTTGGCATTGTCGTTTGGGTCATATAAGTGAAAAGCGCATGAAGAAACTCCATTCTGATGGACTTCTAACTTCGTTTGATTTTGAATCATACGAGACATGCGAAGCTTGTTTGCTTGGGAAGATGACCAAGTCGCCTTTCAATGGTTCTCCTGAAAGGGCGACGGACTTACTGGAACTAATACATACTGATGTATGTGGACCAATGAGCACGACGCTAGAGGTGGTTTTCACTACTTCATAACTTTCACTGATGACTTTAGTAGATATGGATATGTCTACCTAATGAGGCATAAGTCTGAAACTTTTGAAAAGTTCAAAGAGTTCCAGAATGAAGTAGAGAATCAACGTGGCAAGAAAATTAAGGCTCTACGATCAGATCGTGGAGGAGAATATTTGAGTCACGAATTTAGCAATCATCTGAAGAGTTGCGGAATTGTTCCTCAACTTACGCCGCCCGGAACGCCTCAAAGAAACGGGGTTTCCGAACGACGTAATCGGACTTTGTTGGACATGGTTCGATCAATGATGAGCCAGTCAGATCTACCATTATCGTTTTGGGGTTTCGCTCTAGAATCAGCAGCTCTTACACTAAACAGGGCACCATCTAAATCCGTAGCTAAGACACCATATGAGATGTGGTATGGGAAGAGTCCCAACTTGTCATGGCTAAAGATTTGGGGTTGTGACGCCTTTGTCAAGCGACTTCAGTCGGACAAGCTCACACCTAAGTCGGATAAATGCATTTTCGTGGGATATCCAAAGGACACGATTGGATATTACTTCTACAACCGAGAAGAGGGCAAAGTGTTTGTCGCTCGAAGCGGTGTTTTCCTTGAGAAAGAGTTTCTCTCTAAGGGAGCAAGTGGAAGAACGGTGCAGCTTGATGAGGTTCAAGTTGAGCCACCGGGGAGGACTCAACGAATGATGCCATCATGGCAGCACGAGTTGAGGAACCCGTGGCAAAAGAAACACCGCACTACGAAGGTCAGAAAGGATTCGCAACGCGCGGGAAATATTATTGTTAGACAATGATACGCGTGAAATATTATTGTTGGACAATGATGAACCTTCGACCTATGCGGAAGCAATGATGGACCAGACTCTGAGAAATGGCAAAGTGCCATGAGATCCGAAATAGATTCCATGGATGAAAATCAAGTTTGGAACTTGGTTGACCTGCCTGATGGTCATAGGACCATCGAGTGCAAATGGATCTATAAAAGAAGATTGATATGGATGGAAATGTTCACATCTATAAAGCTCGACTTGTCGCAAAAGGTTTTCGACAAGTTCAAGGAGTTGACTACGAGGAGACTTCTCGCCCGTAGTGATGCTTAAATCTATTCGGATAATTCTAGCTATTGCTGCATATTTGACTATGAGATATGGCAAATGGATGTCAAGACGGCTTTCCTGAATGGAAACCTTGCCGAGGACGTGTATATGATGCAGCCCGAGGGTTTTGTCGATCCTAAAAATGCTGGAAAGGTTTGCAAACTTCGGAAGTCCATTTATGGACTGAAGCAAGCATCTCGGAGTTGGAATATTCGTTTTGATGAAGTAGTCCAAGGATTTGGCTTCACCAAAATCGAATCAGAGTCTTGTGTTTACAAGAAAGTTAGTGGGAGCTCGCTCGTTTCTAATCTTGTATGTGGATGACATACTACTGATTGGAAATGACATTCCTATGCTTGAATCCGTAAAGACTTCGTTGAAGAATAGTTTTTCAATGAAGGACTTAGGAGAGCAGCATACATTCTGGGAATTAAGATCTATAGAGATAGATCGAAGAGGCTAATTGGATTAAGCCAGAGTACATACCTTGACAAGGTGCTAGAACGGTTCGGCATGGAAGAGGCTAAGAAAGGGTTCTTGCCTATGTCACATGGTATAAACCTAGCAAGACTCAGTGTCCTTCGACTGCTGATGAGCGAGAGCGCATGAAAAAGATCAAATACGCTTCGGCAATTGGATCTATCATGTATGCTATGATTTGTACTCGCCCAGATGTTTCTTATGCTCTAAGTGTTACGAGCAGGTACCAAGCTGATCCCGGTGAGAGTCACTGGACAGCGGTAAAGAATATCCTTAAGTACTTGAAAAGGACTAAGGATATGTTCCTAGTTTACGGAGGTGAGGAGGAGCTCGTTGTAAATGGTTACACCGATGCTAGTTTCCAAACTGATGTGGATGATTCCAAGTCGCAATCGGGCTATGTGTTCACGTTGAACGGTGGGGCGGTTAGCTGGAAGAGTTCCAAGCAGGACACAGTTGCTCATTCTACAATGGAGGCCGAGTATTATGCTGCGGCAGAAGCTAGCATGGAAAGTGTTTGGATGAAAATGTTCCTTACTGATCTTGGTGTTGTCCCTAGTGCGTCCAGTCCAGTGGATCTCTACTGTGACAACAGTGGAACCATTGCGATAGCAAAGGAGCCAAGGAATCACCAGAAGACCAAACACTTTATGCGGCGGTTTCATCTCATTCGGCAGTACATCGAACGAGGCGAAATAAACTTATGCAAAATACATACGGATCTGAATGTGGCTGATCCGTTGACAAAGCCTCTCTCACAGAAGAATCATGATAAGCACACAAGAGCTATGGGTATTAGATATCTTCTAGATTGACTCTAGTGCAAGTGGGAGACTGTAGGAAATATGCCCAAGAGGCAATCATAGAGATGATGATATTTCAATGTATCCATGATTTATAATGTGCCTTGAATAATGTCTTGTATTGATTGGCGAGTTGAGGACTTGTCTGTGAAACTCATTACTTGTATGGTTATTCTAAATATGTCCCTAGTCGGAGTTCATGTGAGGACACACTTGAATATTAGACTAGCACATGTATTAGTAGATGACTATGTTTCACAAGTCATAGACATGGAGATGTCAAACTAATAATGTGGACTTATGTTGTGAACATAGAGTTGGGCTGACCCACCTTGAGACAATGAAGCAAACGTTCATAGCTCTCTCTCTCTACACGATGTGTTTGCTTTGTCCCTAGACCTGAGATTGTCGTATGTACTTGAGATGTGAATTGACCTACTTTGGGGCTATCCAACGCTACACCGTGAAAGGGTAGCCATAAAGGTAGCTTACGGGTTTGTCATGAAACATGCTGCAAGGCATAGTCAGTCAAGATGGGATTTGCCCCTCTCTTGAGAGAGATATTTCTCTGGGCCCCTCGAGTGATCGGATCCAGAAATGCATGGCCGTGCTACATAAGGTTAATGGTTAACCTAGTTGGGATTCCGAATCACAGGATCGAGAAAGAGAGGTAAGCTAGGCTTGACCTAATATCGTGAGGCAAAGGGAATGGCATAAACATTGTGATGGTTCGTCCGATACGATCTTTATGCGCGTTTGGGAGTTGGCACGTTTTGCTAGAAGCCGCTACCAACTATTGGACGAGTAAGTGTACTCGTGCCATGACTAAACGTGCATGAACCTATAGGGTCACACACTTAAGGTTGTGCAGGCATAATTCGGATTGGATCCGAGTTGGGCTGAAATAGACTCCAGATGGGCTTCAGTTGAGGCAGCCCAATATGGGGAGGTCTATATAAGGAGAGGAGGCTGGACGTTTTAGGGTTGCCCAATTCCGCACCACAATCCACCCAGCCACCGTCTCACCACGCCCCTGCCGCCCGCGGACCTAGCAGTCCGGCGAGCGGCGCCTCCACGCCGTACGTGTGGATACCGATAGAGGTGCTGCACTTGGAGCACTTGGACGAGCCGCCGAGAGGAGCTGTTCGTGGGAACTGTTCGTGGGAGCGACTGGATCGGAGAGGATTGTACGTCTACCCTGCCCCGACTCGCTTCACCGACTTCAGCACGGCACAGCGCGTCTAGTGGTAATCCCGTGATCTATAACTGCAGCAGTTCCTTGGATGTCGCGGTAGAAAATTTTGATTTGCGCTAGTGTAGCCTACACGCGACCCTTCAATACCCTCACTGTATGTCTATGAAATTTAGTATCTCGACTATGACCAACTGAATTTCACATATTCCTTTTGACACATAATGTATTATATCTCTTATATCCTTTTGTTTACAGAATATAGTTCCTAAAGTGACCCCCACTACAACGCGTGGGATAAGTATGGGGCCACAATGTATGTGTTGGTGCCAAACTTTTCACGAGAAATGAGTGCACAACCCTTTATTGATCCATGGCATTAATTTGACTGACAGGGGTGACAGCTGGAAACGCGTAATAAAGTTGTCAGATGATTATGCCTCGATCTTGAGCGAGATTTCTTCCGGCGACCTAAGAAGTTACCCTCCGGATAATGGGACACATGGTGGTTGCATGCGAGGATATTTTGTTTCCCACCATGCCTATATAAGGCAAGGCGGAGGGTCACAGAGGAATACATTCCATGTTTCCTCGTCTTCTCGCCTTCCTCCTTCGCGTCCCCATAACAAACACAGAAAAATCTTCGGTTCCACGTTCTTTGACCATCATGATGACGGGCGTAAATGGCATGTGGTGTGCAAAGAGCAAAATAGAGGAACTTTCCCAAGGCGGCTATCTCCCGTCATATACCAGTTATGCGGGGCGATCGCCAGGAGCCGAGATGTGGTCTACTCCCAATAAGGGAGAGAGGGTCATGTTCATCGCGTTCTTCATGAGCGGGTTGTCGCTACCGGTGAACGGCTTCCTCCGTTTGCCCCTGAATCTGTACGGGCTGCATATGCATCAGCTAAGCCCAAACATTATACTTCAAATATGATGCTTTGTTGCCCTCTTCAAAGGTTATTTGGGCATCCGTACCAACCTCAGATTGTGTGTGTGTGTGTGGGGGGGGGGGGGGGGGGGAGGGCTACATCTTCTTCGTTACGGGGAAATGTCAACATAGAAAAGGTTCCCTGGTGGAGTGCGACTCAACCATAATCTAAGCTCGGTTGAAAAAGGATTACATTAACCTTCCTCTTCCTGAGTCGGCGGGGATGTGGCAAATATCATTCTTCAACCGTGAAGATGTTCCGTTCGCTACCAACACCCTTAGTCTCGAGTCGTTTGTCGATGGGCCGCATTCTTCGACGGCAACAAGGACGACCTTAGGCACATGCAGAGCAGATAAAGATCCTGAAGAAGGAGGCCTGACGGGTGTGATCTATTAACCTTCTGGTTGACTCGTCGAGTCCAGCCACTTCAATCCCGAGTCCACAAGCTTTGTCGCTGGTCGGGACGAATGATATCACTTGGGTTGCGGGGAAAGCTGAGCTTGGCGGATTTACCTGGTTGGGTGAAGTCCATCACAACAACTTCACTTAAGAGAGGCTTGACCCCGTGCTTCGAAGCTTATAGCCAAAATAATCCACGCATGTGACTAAGTATGATGATTACTTCAGGTTGAGGTATGATTGTTGCCGAAAACTGTCCTTCTCTCCTATGCAAAAATGCACCGCGGCTTTGAGAAAGCTAGCCTATGGAAAAGCCACGGATGCTATTGACGAGTATGTCCGGATGGGACAGAGCACATGCATTGAGGCCGTGGTGAGATTTGCATACCCTGTGGTGAAGGTGTTTGGAGCGGAATATCTGAGAGAACCTAATATAATGAGGAGGACACCGAAAGGCTAATGGCCATTGGAGAAGCAAGAGGATTTCCAGGTATGCTTGGTTCAACTGATTGCATGCATTGGCAATGAGAAAACTGCCCAACAGTGTTGTGTGGACAGTACCAAGGTCACTGCAAAGAGGCCACAATCGTACTTGAAGCAGTGGTATCTCAAGACTTGTGGATTTGGCATGCGTTTTTTGGCATGCCTGGTTCCCACAACGACATCCATGTGCTTCAGCGCTCTCCCCTGTTCAAGAGACTATGTGATGGGGATGCTCCACCATGCAACTTCACCATCAACGGGCACGACTACACCATGGGATACTATCTTGCAGATGATATCTATCCTCAGTGGGCGACATTTGTGAAGATTATAAGCAATCCCACTGGTCACAAAAATTGCCAATTTGCAGCTGCACAGGAGGCTGTTAGGAAAGATGTTGAGAGGGCATTCGGAGTGCTGCAAACTCACTGGGGTATAGTCCGTGGAGCCGCACTGATGTGGGATCCGGAGACATTATGTCAGGTCATGACATGTTGTGTAATTTTGCACAACATGATTGTGGAGGACGAGGGAGAAGGGGCAACTCGCACGAATGATTTTGAGAAGCCTGGAGTGCATGTCCACCTACCTGAACAAGATGCGCAACATTTTATGAACTTTCTTGAGATGCATCGACAACTTTGAGATCAACAAGTTCACACCCAACTACTCCATGATTTGGTGAAGCATATGTACGTCTTCATGGGAAATCAGTGTTGTTCGGATTTAATAATTTATTTATCATAAGTTTTTGAAAGAAATATGGTTTTTATGAAATTCAAAATAAAGAGAGCACAAGAGGTGGGAGCTAATTAAAATCCTCTCTTTTAAGACTTCACTATGAAATATGTCTACACCACACATCATGACCGATGTGGGCCTATACAGGGAAGCAAAAGAAGCAGAGTATGGTTTAAATTCGGCCGGTTGGTATGGTGCTGCTCATAACGTGTTCCATTGTTGCGTAGTAAGTACCCAATGACATCTCAAAGTACCACCTAATGACAAAGGGTTTTTACTTCAGAGTCAACCAGCTTTACAGTGGGAGTACTCAGCAACGCAGAACGATAAATGTAACGGGATCCCACTGTACTATCGATGAACTACAGCAAGTGCGAAGTACTGCACCGTCGCTTAAAGCTACACGTTTCATAATTAACTCGGCCTGACAAAGCAGATCCCACCCACACATCTCTGTACTGATCGGTACCAAAGTCCTTCGACGTTCATCACACCCAGCGTCAACCATAACCATGGATCAGGGTGTCAGCTTTGCCGTGGTGATGCATGTACCCTCGGTTTTTAAATAGAGTAAAACGCACCGGGAGTCTACTAAGTTGCGCGGTTGGAGCGTTTTAGTCACCTACTGGGAAAATGCAAACTTTTGATAACTAACTTGTGCAAATGTTGCACGTTAGTCATTCCGTCACTAACACCGTTAAAATGCTGACGTGGACGCTATTTTTTTACAAAAAAGACCTTAACCTTCCGGAAATTCACATTCGCACCCGAGCTCATATGCTACAGTGATTTTCGGGAAAATAAAAAAATAGTAAAACTTTTCAAAAAATCTGAAAAAAATCACAGGCAAACATGAGTATGGTACGCACACCGGTAATTTTTTTCGGATTTTTTTGAAAAGTTTTACTATTTTTTTTATTTTCCCGAAAATCACAGATCTGAAAATTCAAATTTTTGGATCTGTGATTTTCGGGAAAATTAAAAAAATAGTAAAACTTTTCAAAAAAATCCTAAAAAAATCACGGGTGTGCGTACCATACTCATGTTTGCCTGTGATTTTTTTTCGATTTTTTTTGAAAAGGTTTACTATTTTTTTTATTTTCCCGAAAATCACTGTAGCATATGAGCTCGGGTGCGAATGTGAATTTCCGGAAGGTTAAGGTCTTTTTTGTAAAAAAATAGCGTCCACGTCAGCATTTTAACGGTGTTAGTGACGGAATGACTAACGTGGAACATTTGCACAAGTTAGTGACCAAAAGTTTGCATTTTCCCAGTAGGTGACTAAAACGCTCCAACCGCGCAACTTGGTAGACTCCCGGTGCGTTTTACTCTTTTAAATATAAGATGTTTTAACTTTTTTATATATTCATATCTACATCTATCTAGACATGGTTTAGTTTACATATTCACTCATTTTAGTTTCATAACTCGGTCTCGAGTCTTGACAAAAGCAGATCCCATCCACACATCTGTACTGATCAAGTAATCAGTACCAAAGTCCTTGGACGTTTATCACTCTCAGCGGCAACCATAACCATGTATCAAAGGTAAGGTGTCAGCTTTGTCGCGGTGATGCATGTTAGATTTCTGCGGCTGCATTGTCTCAGCGAAAGCTTTTTTTTTCTTGAATCCGGTTATCTCTTCGCTATATGTTCTTAGCTAATTTCATACACCTTATAGTGTTAGACGTCTATATGCATAATGGAAAGATGAAGATTCCAGTAAAAAACAAAGTTTTTGCGTGGTATTTTCGTCGAGGAGTTATTCTTAGTAAAGACAACTTTGCAAAACGCAATTGGCATGGAAGTAAAAAAATGTGTCTTCTGTCATAAGGACGAGACAATCAAACTCTTATTCTTCGAGTGCAAATTTGCTAGTTCTATATGGTCAATCACCCACATAGGTTCTACTATATACCCTCCAAAAGCATTGTCAATATTTTTGGCAACTGGCTGAATGGGGTGGATAATAGGTTTAAACAACTTATTAGGGTGGCAGCGTTTGCCGTAATATGGTCGTTTTGGCTATGTAGAAATGACAAGGTTTTTAATGATAAAAATTGTTCTCTTATACATGTTATCTACAGGACTACTGCTACTCTCCATTCGTGGTCTCAGTTGCAACGTGTGGGGCATCGAGACCTGTTTATGGAGGTGTATACCAGACTAGAGGATACGCGAGAGACTTTTTATCTCAAGATGGATGACAACATAATTTGCGGATTGGCCCTCCAACACCATAGGCGTTCTTACAATTTCTCATTATGATATGTAATTCACCTTTTTATGATTCGAACTACAGACTTGTTTCGGCAGTGTGCATTTTGGTTATGCAGAGGCTGGGTGTAATACTTAAATCTTTTAAGTAATAAAACTCTTTTTATCTAAAAAACTATATGCATAATAGATGGCAGGGATGATAAGCACTATAGGTAGGGGTGAAATTAGATCGGATGCGGATTCGATAATGTCTTTCCCACTTTTATTTTTATATTTTTGAAACAAAATAATAAGAGGAATACAGATGTTAATAATCATGAAGAGCCGATGTGGATGTTTACTCAATTTTGAACGGGTATACACATCTTACAATTTCATAGCCCAATTTGTTACCCCTCCGATCCGGTATAAGTGTCGCTGGAAATGTACTGCTCATGTACAACTTCTACATACAACTCCCGTCACTTTTTTAGGATAAGAGGGAGTAAAACAAATAGTTCAGTAATGACGTGAGACAAAACAATAGACCAGTTTCATACAATAAGTCCAACATACACAGTTGGACGGATAAATATACGATTTTAATGCATACCATTTTCTAGATTTTATCACACACAAAAATTGACCTTTCTGGTTGAATTATTGACATATATAGCTAGAATTGCTGAATTTGGATAAACGACATCTTATTCGGATACATATATATCCACTTTCATATCTACATTTGGATAAACGACATCTAGATATTATGCATTATCCACTGCCAATTTTCATCACTAACTACCTTCATGTTTATATTGTTATTATCTCCGCGAATGTTTTTTTCTACTAAGCTACTCTCTACTGTTATCATACATGCCGTTAGTCTTAGGTTCCAAAAAACACGTGATCAGTCAGTCCACAAAAAAAAAATACCACAGCTTTCAGTCCGAAGAGTGCACCGCACTGCCACTAAACTGGAGTATAATGCTAAACCCAGCAGCATCATCACCTTGTCCTAAAGCTAAACCAAGAATCTTGTCTGCAAGACGCAGAAAAAGATTCAGAGGCGCTCAAAAAATTCAGAAACGAGCAACAAGAAAGGGCTTTTGATTCCGACAAGCGGGTGCAGAAAGCAAAACCTGAAGAAAAGCGCCGCACTTTTCTTTCTTCATTTGAATATTGCTTCCCATAAATCTTTTGTGTATATAATTCTCGCTCCCCCTCCTCCCCGCGGCCGCCACACAAGCAACCGAGAGAGCGGGCAGCAATAATGCGCGCAGGCACAGGAGCGGCAGTAATAGTCCGCCGCGTGGTGCCACTAGCAGGCAGCAGCAGCAGCAGCAGCGGCACTGATCATACACTTCGAGCCAACAGCCTCCCTGCCCCCTCCCCTCCCCTGCTTCGCTAGTTCGCCTCAAGCCTCCGAATCTCGCGAAGCGGCGGCCCTCATTGGCCGGCGGTGGCGCGCGGCTCCGGTCCTTGGCCCCGTTTCCGGCCGGCGTCAGGCTTCCGCCGTGATCTGGTAAAACACTTTCCTTGGTGATATTTCTGGTCCCTTTCCGTGAGATTGTGCAGTTTGCGCTCATGCTGACGGAAAATCTCTGCGACCTGAGGTTGTTTGCAGTGGCGGCGAGGGCGAGGTGAGGTGACGCGGCGGCGCGATGAGGTGGCTCAAGTCGTTGGTTGGGCTGAGGAAGGTGGAGAGGCAGCAGCGGCGGCGCAAGGAGGATGGCGACGCCGGGCGAATTGTACGGGGCTCTACCTCTACCTACCTACGATTCCGTGTCTCGTAATTTGTTCTCGTACAGGAGTTCCTTTCGGTCTTTAAATTCGTGGATTAGAACCAGTGATTTCGGTCTGGTGGGTAGAACTGATGTGGAAGGATCGTATTCGTGTCAAAATTAGCAATGTTTTACCCAGTTCTTGTTGATGGAATTCATCATTCACTAGGTAGCAGATGGTACTTCTTTTATGCATTGGTTATGTAAGTTCTGGTAGTTGCTGCAGATCTGGTGACAATGTCCGAATCATATTCTCTGGCTCTGCGCCACTGACAAGGTTGAATTTTCAGGGCTTAAGTCGGTCAAACTCGATTAAACTGTCACTAACTTGCTATGTACTAGTATATGCACATGGACTATGAATATAAAAGGTGAATGGATAATAGTGTAGTATTGTTATACGCCGTCCACGATGATAAGCACATGCCACTAGGATTAGGTTCAGTGGTTTCCCTTTGATGTGGTTTCTGCTGCCACAGTTTTCTTAATAGAGTCCGACACATTTTCCTTTGCTGATGTGCTATGAAAATTTCCTTGTTTGCTTGTACGTTCTGATTTGGGAAAGTTGCAGAAAAGGGACGTCGTCGATCAGTTTCACTGCCAGGATCACGTTAGCCTTGTTGCACCGGAAGAGTTCACTGATGGAAATGGCCCGTCAGAAGGCGATTGCGACGCACGGCCTTCATGCTCAGGACCCCGTTTCAGTACAGTTAGTGTGCCACTGCCTCAAACAGAAGAGGAGCTCAAAGAGATCTGGGCTGCCACTGTTATTCAGACTGCATATAGAGCCCTCCTGGTAATTACGTTATCTCTGACGATTTAGTCTTTGATTTGGTCTGTTCAACTGCTGATTATCGATTCCCCAAAATACTAAGCTTGAGTCTCCAAGAAAACCTGAACCTGCATCTTCGTGCATAGGCTATATTAGAAGGCTTGCTATCTATTGTATATTTAAAACAGGACTGTGCAGTCACTGGTGTACTGCATTTACTTGTCTTACCTCGTCAATTTCACATGGGTTTGATTTGTGACAACTATAATTTACAGAGCAAACAGCATTATGTGATGACTATGCAGTTTCAGTAGAAGTAAAAATGCTACAGCGGGATCATCCTGATACATGGTCCTCAAGTTTGCATATTTTGTTTCATGCTTATAGTTGGTAAACAAAAGCATTTTGTCTGTACTGGTGTAGGAGTAAACATTTACAATTCCAGCTAATGTTATACATATATGTCTATGTCCATCCACATCGGTACTGTGCAACAATATTTGACGAACCATAGGTTCATATGGCTGGCTGTTGAAGTGTTAGACAAAGCATAATATCCTACCGACTGTCGTAAAATTTGCAAAACCAAGTCTAACTTGGAAATCGAGATTGTTCGATGCTGGAATAGATTGAGGAATCTGTCAAGATTGTTCAATGTGTATTTTCTTATAAATTAATAAGCTCTATTTAACTTCAATCTTCTTCAGGCTAGGAGAGCCCGTCGAGCTTTAAAAGGACTGGTTAGGCTTCAAGCCCTTATAAGGGGTCACATTGTCAGAAAGCAAGCTGCAATAACACTCCGGTGTATGCAAGCTTTAGTCAGGGTACAAGCCCGTGTTAGAGCAAGGCGAGTTCGTGTGGCCTTGGAAAATCAGACTGATGATCAACAAGATAATGTTGAAGAGCAAACGGACGAGGCATATGTTCGAGAAATTGAGGTAAGCTGCACATCGGTTTGCAAAATTTGTGGTTATAATTTGCAAGACATACTGTTATTGATATTTTTGTTACTCTGCTTGCCCTATTTGTTGGCACCCTTTCATAAGTTCCCCATTTGAATTACAATCTGTGCTTTCTTTTATCAGGAAATAAATGGTAGTGCAGTGCTGCTATTTGGCTTGAGTTGTTAACTTCCATTATCACCTTACTTGAATGCAGGATGGGTGGTGTGATAGTATAGGGTCCGTGGAAGATATCCAAGCAAAATTGTTGAAGCGGCAGGAAGCAGCAGCAAAGCGTGAGCGGGCCATGGCCTATGCCCTTTCTCACCAGGTAACTTTATCAGCTGTCTATGATACTAGTAACTGGTAAAAACATGATGCTTGAACCGTGGATTTAAGTGAATGTTATACTGCACCAAACATATTGACCTGAACCTCTGTAGATATCTAAGGTAATTTTGGGAGCCTCATGCTCACTGTTCTTGTGTAATTGGCTGCACTGCACTCTAGCATGTTTGCTGTTGCTGCATTTCAAGTGTTGCCTTCATGAATAACATCGAAGTTATCCTTCCCTGCAAGCTAGCCTGATGATTTATCCGTCCATGTTTCCTTGCTATTCTGCTCCTATTGATTAGCTTTTATATTTATTTGTAATGTGTACTTGTGTAGCTAATATGAGACCACTACTCAAAGTAAAGAAAAATCCATGCTTGAATGTTCCATCTGAAGTTTCTTCTCTCCTTTTGCAGTGGCAAGCAGGTTCAAGGCAAAACGCAGCCATCACATCATCTGCACTAGACAAGAACAGCTGGAGCTGGAATTGGCTGGAGAGATGGATGGCTGTTCGTCCTTGGGAGAGTCGGTTCCTAGGCATTTACGCGGCAGATGGAATCGCTATTGATACCGGAGTACGACATGCTGAGGCAAACACAGCCAAGGTTCCATACAGGAAACCTGTTAAAAAGCAGGCTTCAACTCTTCATACAAACTTACTGAACCAGAAGGCCTGCCAGTCAAACTCAGAGGGCGGATCAAACCCATCTGGTGGTTCGGCGTCAGCTAAACCCAAACGGAAGATGCCGTCCAAAGAAGGTTCTGATGAAGTCTCGTCGCGTCCTTCGGGACTCGGTACCCGGTGCAGCAGTAATCCTAAGGAGAGGATTGGGCATTTACATTCCCGGGCCAATAAGAGGTTCTCCTTGCCTGCGACCGGTAAGTCCAGATCTTGCATCAGCTGCATCCAGTGATGTGATCATTTTCTCCTTTTTCAGTAAATGTACTATCTGTGATTGGATTTCATTTCATCCAGACACAAGATTCTAACATCATCATTCTGCACGGTCTTTTAAAGCTTTCAGATAGACTCACCTGCAACTATTAACACACAGGTATAGAAGCTGGCAAACGCCTGACGAATAAACTCGCGGCTAACCGATCCCCAAGGCGACGGAAGACTCTCCAACGCTAGTAGGAAAGCATCGTCGTGCCGGTTCTGTCGATCTATTGCCCAAGAGAGTCGAGCTGCAGGCCTGACAAGCCATGAGGATCCCATCTATCGACAAGTTCGCAGTCAGCAAGATGCCAGCCCTAGCTGCACTTGGGCGCTGAATACATCGGCGGCCAACACGGACTACAAAGATCTAGTGTGCTCTGCATCCTTGCATTTCTTGGCAACATAGACATGCAGTCATAGTCAGATGATCATCTCGTGAGACGAGATATAATGCTTGGGTATGTATGTATGTATGTATGTATGTATGTATGTATGTATGTATGTATGTATGTATGTATGTATGTATGTATGTATGTATGTATGTATGTATGTACGTACGTACGTACGTACGTATGTATGTATGTATGTATGTACGTACGTACGTACGTATGTATGTATGTCTCAAGACCTGGAGGTTATTATTATTTTTGGCAGCATTGTAGGTTATTACTGAATCGATTGTACTGCGGTACTTGTAACTTTTTTGAAAGTTGGTGTGTCTAAAATGTCCTTAGCTATGAAGTATGATCACCATCATTAGGAAGAGACAACAAATGTCGCCATCAGTTGACCAGATAAGTATACACAAGAATGAGAGGAGAGGATCCAACAGAGGATAGGGCCGCCTCCCTCCTCCACAGAAGCCAAGAGAAACCCCCAACGCCTCATTTTTTCTTTTCGCACCGGACCACAGGTTTCAGGCAAGAGATATGCCGTCATCGATCCTGAACGAAACAAAGCCCCTCATCACCTTCGTTTTTCTATTAGCAGGGAGGGGTGTCAAGTAAACAAGACAAGGAAAGAGAGATGGCGCCGGCAATGGCCTCCCTGAAGAGCAGCCTCCTCTTGCCTTCTCCTCTCTCCGACTTCAGCGGCGCAACCGTCTCCATCTCGACTCAGGTGACTGACCACAACAACACACGAGCTTTCTTTGGATCCATGGTGAGATGATCGTGCTGGCTGGCATGGAAAACTGAAGGATAGTAAATTTTCTTTTCTCCTTGGCAGCCTAGGAGGAAGTCATGGCAGCCAAGGGGGGCGAGAATGCAGGTGTCGGCGGCCGCAGACGCCAAGAACATTCTTATCATGGGGGGCACCAGGTTCATTGGTCTTTTCCTGTCCAGGAAACTCGTCAAGGAGGGACACCAGGTCAGTCAGTCTACCAATACGTTACTACCCAGTGATGGTTTCCTTTAGGCTAACTAACACAGAGGTTATGGCATGTGATTCCTTTAGGTCACCTTGTTCACCAGAGGAAAGGCACCGATAACCCAGCAGTTGCCAGGTGAATCAGATGCAGAGTATGCAGAGTTCTCTTCCAAGGTATGCATGCTGTTTCCTCCTATCATGTATTGCTTGTGTATTCTTAAATTCCTTTTTTCCTTATCAATCACCTTCTTTGTGTAACACTGATGGTATTGCAGGTGCAACATTTGAAAGGTGACAGGCAAGACTTCGACTTCGTGAAGACCAACCTGGCTGCTAAAGGCTTCGATACCGTCTACGACATAAATGGTAACCCAACACCTTTTTTCCCTGATTTTGCATGCTACTACATGTGTCCGTGGTAACCCAACACCTACAATATTATCCAAAAGAAATTTCCTGGTACTAAAATAAATATTTGTTGGTAACCAATGAACTAGTACAGACTACAGATAAGTTTGCCAACCAATATACATTATACAATTGTCTCTCCCGTTATATATCTCCCATCAATGATAGCAGTAACATCATATTGTCTTAACTCTTTTCAATTTTTGCGACGTCGTGTTTCAGGGCGCGAGGCCACGGAGGTAGCCCCCATACTAGAAGCGTTGCCGAACCTAGAACAGTAAGTTGGCTAATTGATCTGATACCAGACAAAAGCTACATGATCTGTAATTTTCAGTGCCCTGAACTAGCTAGCATTTTGGTGCTATTTCAGGTTCATCTACTGCTCATCTGCAGGAGTGTATCTGAAATCAGACCTACTGCCACACTGTGAGGTATTTCCATGTCACTCAAATCTCGAATATGTTAAATTGGTTGCGGCGTCTCACGCCAATCCTATATGTTTTCCAACGATAGACCGACGCGGTGGACCCGAAAAGCCGACACAAGGGAAAGCTGGAGACGGAGAGCCTGCTGGAGACTTCCGGCGTGAACTGGACGTCGATCAGGCCGGTGTACATCTATGGCCCTCTCAACTACAACCCCGTGGAGGAGTGGTTCTTCCACCGGCTCAAGGCCGGCCGCCCGATCCCCATCCCCGGGGCCGGGAACCAGATCACCCAACTCGGCCACGTCAAGGTTGGTGCATGGTGAATTCCTATGGGGTTTGTCGTTTCATTCTGAGGTTGTATGCATTCACATTCTAAATCCTGTGCTTGGTTCTGCAACAGGATCTGGCGACGGCCTTCATCAAGGTCCTTGGCAACCCCAAGGCGAGCAAGCAGGTGTACAACATCTCCGGCGCCAAGTACGTCACCTTCGACGGCCTAGCACGGGCATGCGCAAAGGTGATCAACAAGCTTTTATGTCTGTGGGTTTTTGTGAACTACTCTAAGTTTACGGTTAATTAGTTTCTAACTAAATATTGTTTGCTTGGTGTAATTTGATATGCAGGCTGGAGGGTTCCCTGAGCCGGAGATAGTCCACTACAACCCCAAGGACTTCGACTTTGGCAAGAAGAAGGCCTTCCCGTTCAGAGACCAGCATTTCTTCGCGTCGGTGGAGAAGGCCAGCAAGGACCTCGGAGTGAAGCCGGAGTTCGACCTCGTCGATGGCCTCACCGACTCTTACAGCCTCGACTTCGGCCTCGGGACGTTCAGAAAGGCGGCCGACTTCACCACGGATGACATGATCCTCGGCAAGAAGCTCGCGACCGTGTGAGTCGATCTGAAGCGTGTACACACCATCTTGACTCATGACAGTGCAGGATGATGGCGGCTCAGCCAAACCGTGAAGAAAGGGTCCGCAGGCCCAACTCACGAATATACTATACTGGAAGGAAGCGCCATCTTTTTTTCCAACGTTTTCTTTTCTTGCTTGGTCGACGATATAGCGAAGAGGACAGCTGTCGTATATAGTAATGGTTCAGCTAAACTTTTGTTTGGAAATTGGAAGATAGACGTTTTACATACATAAATCATTTCAGTGCGCATGACTAAAGCTAGATATGTTCAACACTTGCCCTCAAAAAGATATGTTCAACACCTTAACAGAGCGCCAGGTCGTAGATCACAACAATTGGAAGCAGATCTTCATTGCCATTCATGCATCCTTATAATTTATTCGTGAGATTACAGTGGCATGATCAACTTGACATGCAAAAGGAAATTATATAGTATGTTTGCCAATGTTCAACTAGTTAACGAAGACCATACAACCAAGTCCAGTCCATTGTGAAGGTTCTGGTTAGCTTAAATATCTGGTTAGTCCAATCCATACAGACACATGACTAGCTTTATTGGCTTTATCCACGAGTAAAACAAGAGACCATGACATCAATAGCATGATAGATTATGAGGTTGGGTATATATTGTTAGCTTCCTATCAATCTCACCATCGTGTCCATGTGTGTGAGTGTGTTCGAACACACAGAGAGAGAGAGAGAGAGAGAGAGAGAGAGAGAGAGAGAGAGAGAGAGAGAGAGAGAGAGAGAGAGAGAGAGAGAGAGGGGAATTGGGTTGATACCTTCAGTGTGAGAGGAAGAGCTCGAGCCCGAGGCCATGGTGGCGTGGTGGTGGCGGTGGTGCTTCCCGTCGCTACTGCGTCACCTAGATCGGCTAGGGTTATCGGTGGGGGTGGCGGCGGCACGGTGAACCTCGTACCGTGTGCCCCGGCCCCCCACCTCTTTATATGGCGCAGCGCGACAGGGGCCCACCGACCATTAATGGGTCGGGCGCGATCACAGGGGTTAATTAGCCGTTGGGCTAATCAACGTGAGATCAATACCTAACATTCTCCCCCTTGATCTCAACTTTTACTTTTAACTTTTACCTTTTACTTTACTCGTTCATCACCGATTAGTACATAGAGCATGTTTCATCGTCACAGCTCAATTGCCGATAGAATCAGACAGCCACCATATACTTTTCAGTTTTGAAACAATAAACTATTACTTTTGGGCCTCTGTGATCCAGTGATCATAGGCTTTCCATTAATCCCATGCCGGCTATGTGTTTCTGGAACACATCGGGTGGTAAGCCTTTCGTTAGCGGATCCGCAAGCATTTCCTTTGTCCTTATATGCTCGAGACTTATAGTTTGATCCTGGATCTTATCTTTCACAACATAATACTTTATATCTATTGCCTTTGTAGCATTACTCGACTTGTTGTTGTGAGCATAGAATACTGCGGGCTGGTTGTCACAGTACATCTTTAGTGGTTTGTCAATACAATCTACCACTTTCAAGTCGGGTATAAATTTCTTTAACCATATCGCCTGTCCCGTGGCCTCATAACATGCTATAAACTCTGCATACATCGTGGATGCAGCAACTAATGACTGTTTGGAGCTTTTCCACGAAATAGCCCCTCCTGCGAGAGTGAACACGTACCCTGACGTGGACTTCCTATCATCTTTGTCTCCCGCAAAATCTGCGTCTGAATACCCTCTTAGTTCTAGGGAATCAGATCTTCTATATGTTAGCATGAGGTCTTTTGCGCCTTGTACATAACGCAATGCTTTCTTTACCATGTTCCAGTGTTCATGGCCTGGATTTTCTTGATATCTACCGAGTACCCCGGTGATAAAAGCTAAGTCAGGGCGAGTGCACACTTGTGCATACTGTAAGCTTCCAACAGCCGAAGCATATGGTACTGCTTTCATTCGATCGATCTCATATTGACTTTTGGGACATTGAAATTTCCCAAAACTATCGCCCTTGACTATCGGAGCAGGTGATGCGCTACTTTTATGCATATTATATTTTTTAGAACCTTTTCTAAATATGCCTTTTGTGATAGTCCTAGCACTCCATTCTTTCTATCCCGGTGAATTTCTATGCCCAAAACATATGAAGCTTCACCAAGATCTTTCATATCAAAATTTGAGGACAAGTATTTCTTTGTTTCTAGCAGTAGACTGACATCATTGCTTGCAAGCAAGATATCATCCACGTACAGAATTAGGAAAATATATTTTCCACTTTTAAACTTTGCATAAATGCAGTTGTCCTCAACATTCTCTTTAAAACCAAAACTTTTAATTGTATTATTGAACTTTAAATACCACTGTCTAGAGGCTTGCTTTAACCCATAAATGGATTTCTTTAGGCGGCATCCCATATGTTCCTTCCCCTCCATGAAAAAACCGTGGGTTGTTTCATGTAAACATTTTCTTCTAAATCTCCATTTAGAAATGCCGTCTTTACATCCATTTGATGCAACTCTAAATCAAAATGCGCAACTAGTGCCATGATGATTCTGAAGAATCCTTACATGAGACCGGAGAAAATGTCTCATTGTAATCTACCCTTCTCTTTGCGTAAAGCCTTTTGCCACAAGTCGCGCTTTATACTTTTCAACGTTCCATTGGAGTCATACTTAGTTTTGTAGACCCATTTGCAGCCTACTGTTTTGGCTCCTTTAGGAATTTCCTCTAAGTCCCAAACATTGTTAGAACTCATCGATTTCATCTCGTCTTCCATGGCTTCCAGCCACTTCGAAGAGTGAACGCTTCTCATGGCTTCTTCATATGAAGTGGGATCTTCTTCCATATGAACTGTTTCTGTATTATAAACTCTATAATCACTAGAAATAGCTGATTTCCTAGCTCTTTTAGACCTTCTGAGAGTCTCATTCTCTGGCACATCATGTGTCTCAACGTGCGACTCTTCTTCTAAATTGGCTGTCGTCGCTCCCTTTCATGCTCAACAACGGGTTGAGTCGGCTCCTGACGGACAGGTTCCGAATCTTGCCTCGTTGTGGTCACGGGTGGAGTTACAACAGGTGCTTGCACCACAACCTCTGGGATTATCGGTGCAGGTACAACAGGTAGGGCGAAAAATGGCTCATGGATCATCGGAAAAGGTGCACACACCCTCTTCTCCTCAAGATCAATTTTCCGGCCTACCATGCTCCCCCTCATCATTTCGTCCTCCAAGAAGACCGCGTGTCTCGTTTCTACAAACTTTGTGTATCTGTCTGCACAGTAGAAACGATAACCTTTTGATCTATCAGGATAGCCAATGAAATGGCAAGTTACTGTTTTGGGGTCTAACTTTGCAATGTGGGATTAAAAACTTTTGCCTCAGCTGGGCTCCCCCAGACTTTCAAGTGGCGTAGAGAAGGAACTTTCCCTGTCCACAACTCGTACGGTGTTTTGGGCACCGACTTACTTGGTACTCTGTTGAGAATGTGAATGGCGGTTTTTAACGCCTCCATCCATAATCCCAATGGCAGTGTGGAATAACTCATCATACTGCGCACCATATCCATAAGAGTACGGTTACGCCTTTCAGCTACTCCATTTTGCTGTGGTTCGCCCGGCATAGAATACTGGGCGACTATTCCATTTTCCTGTAAAAACCTTGCAAAAGGTCCAGGTACTTGACCATATGGAGTGTGCCGACCGTAGTACTCCCCCCCACGGTCGGACCTGACTATTTTAATTCTTTTATCATGTTGATTTTCAACTTCAGCTTTGAATATTTTAAATTTATCCAATGCTTCAGATCTTTCTTTAATTGGATAAATATAACCATATCGGGAGTAATCATCTGTGAACGTTATGAACGAGTCATAACCATCCACACTTTTCACCGGAAATGGTCCACATATATCAGTGTGAATAATTTCTAGTGTCGCGGTGCTTCGGTTTGCACCCTTTTTAATTTGTTTTACGTATTTTCCTTTTATGCAATCTATGCATTGTTCAATATCTGAGAACTCTAACGGAGGAAGAATATCATTTTTAACGAGGCTTTCTATTCTTCCCCTCGAAATATGGCCTAATCGACAGTGCCATAACTTCGACGAGTCATGAGTTCGCTTTCTTTTCTTTTGTTCTTTGTTCGACAAGGAATTTGTTCATTCACATTACTCACAGAATGCACTTTTTCACGCAAGGATAACAAATAAAGCTTATCATGAAGTAAAGCAATACCCACACAAGCATCTTTAAACCATATGGCACACTTGCCATGACCGAAATAACATTCATAACTGTCTTTATCCAAGCACGATACACTTATTAAGTTTCTGTGAATCGAAGGAACAAATAAAACATCTCTAAGCATAATATTGAAACCATCAGCTAGCTAAGGAGACGTCGCCAACAGCTTCAACTTCTGCTTGAACTCCATTTGCGACTTCAATGTGTCTTTCGCTTCTTTGCATACTCCTTGTCGAATGGAATCCCTGTAAAGAATTTGCAACATGAACGTTGCACCTGAGTCAATCCACCAAGTAGATTTTGAAAACTGTGTATACAGGGATTCATTTACAAAAGAAACTGTGTCTGTACCTTTCTTGGCCATTATCATCTTGAGCCAATCTGGGCAATCTTGCTTGAAATGCCCTTTCTTCTTGCAGTGGTGGCATGTATCTTTGTCCACTTGCTGAAACTGCTGGGACCTTTGCCATGTGGCTTATACTGTGAGGACCTTTGCCATATGGCTTAGAAGGGGAACCGTTGTAGTTCCTGTTCTTGTTGTCCTTCACAAAGTTCAAGGAGCCCCCATTCTGGGACTTCAGCCTTTCCTCTTCTTGCGACAGCATGGCAATGGTCTTTTCAATGTCCCATTTTTCAGGCGACACATTGTAGTTGATGATGAAATTTTCAAATTGTGGTGGCAGTGAAGCCATCACCAAGTGAACTATGAGTGCAGGCTTGAGCTCCAGATCAGCCTCCATGGACTTAAGCTTAGCAGCCATGTTGCTCATTCTGAGAATGTGCTCCCTTATTCCATGTGAACCTCCATGATACTTTTCTGTCACCAGCTGTTTGAGCAGCTGGGTAGCATAGTCTTTGAAGAACCAGTAAACTGGCTCTTTATCTTTTGGAGATACTCTCCCACAGAGGTACACTCTTCAATTGAGCCCACAATAGCGTTCTCAACTGTGTTCTTTATGAATGCCATGCACTTTTTGTTGGCGTTCACCCACTTTTGGTTCTCTAGGGTGTAACCCATCTCTACTGGACCATAGTCCAGCTGCTTTTTCTGCCAAGCAGAATCATCATCATCTGTTGCTCTCACTGGCTCTGCTGGCTTGACTGGCTGTGGAGTACTCACAACCCAGTCGACCTCAGCGCAGACAAAAGCCAGCTCGACTTTCTTCCACCACTCAGCGTAGTTGTCACCCCTGAGCGTCGGAACGTCCTTGAGGCAACTCATCAGGTGAAAACTTCCTGAAACCACAAGGATATAAGATAACAAAAAACAATTGCATGTAATAATCCAACGTTGGTATAAATTAAAACATACAACCGTTTGTGCAATTAAAACTATATTACCGTTGGGCAATAAAAGAAATAAATGCACCTTTAAGACAGATCATAATCATGTTATTAACAACGTTGGTCATTTAACAACAAAATCATAATCATCATTAAAATCACTTTATCATGCTTTCAATTCTCACTTTAAATCATAATAATGCTATTAATAACGTTGGTCAAATAATAGCAGAATCATAATCAGCATTAATATCATTTTAATCATGCTTTTAATTTTCACTTTATTGCTTTATGCAATTTCTTTTAACTATTTGCAGCGGAAACTTTACAAAATGAATAAAAATTCATAAACTTTTATACTTTTAACAAGTATTCACTTTTCTTTCTTCTGTTTTCCTAAACAAAATTTTCGTTGGATAAATTTGGATAGGAAAAACAGAATTAAATTTGCCCAAAAAATGGACCAAAACAAATTAAAACTTGCTTCTGTTAAAAAATAACAGAAAAAACTATTCTGTGCGAAAAAACTTTCGGCCCATGGCCCTTTTGCCATCTGTCGCGCGGTGCAGCTCTTAACAGCGGCCCACGGCCTGCTTCTTTCGGCCCGTTGGCCCGGCTGCGCGCTAGGGTTTCCCAGCGGTGCGATCGTGGCCGTCGGATGGTATCCGACAGTTCGGCGCCTTTTACGCTGGAACAAAAACACAGCGTGAGCTGCCTCCCGTAACCCTAGCCGCAAAACTCTTCCCCGTGCTCGCTCTCGCCCCTCGCACGATCCCGCAAACGCCGGTCTCCAGCGAGGCCTTGCCGCGCGGCGGCGACGACCAGGCCGTGCGTGCTGTGCGCGCCTCGAGCGCGTGCGTGCCGTGCGCGCCTCGTGCGCTTGCGTCTGGCCGGAGACGGCCGGAGTCGACGGCCGCGCCCCCTTTCCCCTTTCCCCTCATCTTTCTTTCCTCCACCTACAGCCCGCATCAAGGCGAGAAGACGTCGATGGCGCCCCTCGCTGGCCCTCTTGCCGGCGCGTGCGTGCACCCGAGGGTGGGCGCACCGCCGTCAAGCGGCTCAGCTGGCGGCGCACGACGGAGGGCGGTTGCGCAGTCTTTGCCCCCGAAGGGGATTCTCTCCTTTCGGCCGTGGCGGAGGCGTGCCCTCCCACTGCCCGAGCCCTTCTTCCCGGATGCCCCCTAGGGTGCGCATCGAGATCGAGAGGGGCAGGCGCGGCCATGACGGCGGCGCTACTTTGCCGGTGAAAACCGGTGAGCTTTCTTTTTCTTTGCCCTCTTTTAAATTAGGGTTAGGGGATCTTTTTCTTTTCTTTTGCTTTTGATTCTACACTAGTGAGATCTAGGAAAACTAGAAGCTCTGATACCATTGTTAGCTTCCTATCAATCTCACCATCGTGTCCATGTGTGTGAGTGTGTTCGAACACAGAGAGAGAGAAGGGGGAATTGGGTTGATACCTTCAGTGTGAGAGGAAGAGCTCGAGCCCGAGGCCATGGTGGCGTGGTGGTGGCGGTGGTGCTTCCCGTCGCTACTGCGTCACCTAGATCGGCTAGGGTTATCGGTGGGGGTGGCGGCGGCACGGTGAACCTCGTACCGTGTGCCCCGGCCCCCACCTCTTTATATGGCGCAGCGCGACAGGGGCCCACCGACCATTAATGGGTCGGGCGCCCCCGATCAGGGCGCGATCACAGGGGTTAATTAGCCGTTGGGCTAATCAACGGGAGATCAATACCTAACATATATGAACATGATGAAACAAAAGTATTGGTCCTAGGCTGCCACACAGAAATTTATTCCATACACCATCAATAGCAAACTAAGAGGCGGCGTACAAAGCCTAAAAAAAAAAAGAGGCGGCGTACAAAAGTTTGGCAGATCTTGGTCTGCGTTCCATAGAGAGCAAAATTTTGACACAACAATTAAAGAGTCCAACACCCATTGCAGCCTTCGCAAACACTGCTAAGGAATCTACCTCAATTCATCAGAAACCTGATGCGAATCAATGGCGACAATCACATCGAAATAACAAACAGAGAATTCAATGCCAAACACAACTTAGTTCTGGAGCAGATATCACACGGCAATAGCAAACAGGGATTTCAGTGGCAAAGATAACTTAGTTTGGAGTATTAACATAGATGGTTCAATACTTAACATAGATGGTTCAGTACTAGCAATCTAGCATAGACGGGCACAATAAACTAAAGCAGCAACGAACACATGCAGTACTCCTCTAGTGCTCTGAGTTGGATATCATCATCCTCTTGTTGGCTTTGGATTGCTGCTTCACAGCTCCTCTGGAACCAACGGAGCATACCACTCAGCATAAACAGGGTCGTCACGGCGAGCGACCTTAAAGATACTCATGTCTCGCTTCTTCCTCATCTCCTCCCACAATGGCCTGTCAAGTTCCTGTGCCCTGGCAATGCTCGCAGCGTAGTCGTCCCGTCAGCAGCCGGATCAGATGCAGTGCACATGTCCTTCTCCGTCTGGGTCTTGTCGATCGCCCCCTCCGCCGCCGCCTTCACCCTCTCGACCGGCGCCTTCGCCGAGAACTCCTCGAGATTGGCCATCGCTCCTCGACTCGCCGAGTTCTCCGGTGGATCGATTGATTCGGGATGCTGCGGTTATTGGGTAGGACGACAGGAGGCGGTTATCTCGATCTATATATCGAAGAGACGAACCAAACACTAGATACCAGCCGGACTCGGACCGAACTCACTTACGGAACTGGACCGGACTGGCCTCAAACTGGGCCTCAAGTTTGGCCCACCTCTATTTACTCTGGGTTCTCTTGAAAAAAGACACGGGTATAACTATGAAAACTGTCCAAAAAAAAAGGACCGACCTTTGCCTCTATACATTGATCGTTTTACGTATTGGCACTACTGCATGCTAGGGCTTGACTTCGCCTGGATCACAGCACCTTAAAGTAGTGCATGTTTTCCGAAGTACAAACTAGTCTAAACTCCGCTTCATCCAGAGAGAGATTGACAGGATTAGAAATTACTCCCTCCGTATTAAAATATAAGACTTTCTACCTACTGCCTGCACACATGTATCTAGACATGTTTTAGTATAAGATTCACATGAACCTTGCACTAAAACATGTCTAAATATATGTGTGTGGAAAGTAGGTAAAAAAGTCTTAAATTTTGATATGGAGAGAGTATGTGTTCCAATTTTCCATGTCTCTAGTGAAAAAAAGATTGTAATGATGTAACATGAACTTGCGAATGCGAATAGGATAGAGGGAACCAAAGATTTCTGGTTTGAGACTGTACCAAACCAGATCAACCCTTTTGGCTGTGACGATTGTAACAAACTTGTGTATGAATGACTTCTAATTTTGACGTAAAAAAAAGTATCAGAATTACGTGTGTAAGTATTTAAAAGTTCAAAGTAAATCATGTAGGATCGTACTTCATATTACTGAGTACGATGGCCTTATACGGTAAATATAAGATTATCTCCATAATAACAGAAAACTAAAATGGCTAACTAAAAGAATCTGAACGGATACGACTTTGTTCCCCATATTTGTCGCCACCAGGAGGAGTGAGGTCGTGCCCATGCATCGGCGTCGGGGAGCATGGCGATGTCACACCCTCTGATCACTTTGTTCACCAGAGTAAAGGCTAACTAACATAGATGTTATGGCGTGTAATTTCCTCATGTCACTTTGTTCGTCAGAGGAAAGACACTCATTACCCAGTAGTTGACAGGTGATCAGATGCATAGTATACAAAATTCTCTTCCAAGAAACGCATGCCATCTCTTCCAATCACCTAGTTTTGTGTTCTTATCCCCTTTTCCCCTTGTTTGTGTAACGCCGATGGTATTGGAGGTGCTATATTTGAAAGGTGGCAGGCAAGACTTTGACTTTGTCAAGACCAACCTGTGTGTTGAGGGTTTCGATACCGTTTACGACATTAATGTAACACGACACCTCTTTTTCCCCTTGATTTTGCATGCTACATGTGCAGGCCATGGTAACCCAACACCTGCAATGTTATACAAAAATATAGGTGCTAAAATAAATATTTGACGATAACTAATGAAGTACTCTGCCCGATCCAAATTATAAGATGTTCTAACACTTTTCTTAATTCGCATGTATACTTATGTGCTTCAGTTCAGATGTTCACTCATTTCAGTTTTTATGTAGTTCACATTGAAATATTCAAAATCTTATAAATTGGAACGGAGGAAGTAGTGCATACTACATGAGGCACGGGTATAGATAAGCCTGACAATCTATACACATTATACAACTGTTTCTCCGGTTATGAGTATAGAAAGATACTCGTAGCTTGCAGAACAAAACTATGTATAGAGATCAAATCAAACTATGCAAACACACTTGTCAGCATGAGTCACGTGTAGTTTTCAACCATGTACTACAAATGCTGAGCATGTAAGAGAAGGAGCTGATCGGGGGAAGGAAGGAGAGAGGGAAAGGAGGGGTAGAGAGGGTGTGTCATGTGTGTGACATGAGGGTTGTATACTCGGATTGTTTTTTCAATGTTAGGGTATTTGTTTGGAATTTACTCTTTTCTAAAATGCAAACTGGCAATTACCAACCGGAACTATCATTTGATATCTCCCGTCAATGATAGCAATAACACCATATATTAATTTCTACAGAGGTAGCCCCCATACTAGAAGCGTTGCAGAACCTGGAACTGTAAGCTGGCTAATTCATCCGACACCAATATGGGGGCTATCAAATGAACGTAACAAAAGCGACATGATCTGTAACTTTCAGTTCCCTGAATTAGCTAGCATTTTGGTACTCCCTCCGATCCATATTAGTGGGCATAATTTTGTCTAAATTCATATGTATCTAGTTAAGTATTTAGACTAGATACATGTGTATCTAGACAAAGTTGTGCCTACTAACAAAGTTGTGCCTACTAATATGGATCGGAGGTAGTACTTTTATTTCAGGTTCATCTACTGCTCATCAGCTGGACTGTATCTGAAATCAGACCTGCTGCCACACTTTGAGGTAATTCCATGCCACATCAGTAAAATCGTTTAAAATGGTCGCGGCCACTGACTGGTGCCAAGTCTATATTTTTCTAGCTATAGACCGACACGGTGGACCAGAAAAGCCGGCACAAGGGAAAGCTGGAGACTTCCGGCGTGAACTGGACGCCTACAGTGGAGATGCTCTTAGGAGGTTGGGTATATATGAACATGTTGAAGCAAAAGTATTGGTCCTAGGCTGCCACAGAGAAATTTAATCCATACACCGGCATAGGCTGCCACAGAGAAATTTATTCCATATACCGATACCGTCAATCACAAACTAAGAGGCGGCGTACAAACGTTTGGCAGATATTGGTCTGCATTCCATAGAGAGCAAAGAGACCAACACCCATTGCAGCCTTGGCAAGGCACTCTCCTAAGGAATCTACCTCAATTCCTCAGAAACCTGGTGCGAAACTGATAATCAATGGCGACAATAACGTAGCAATAACAAACAGAGAATTCAACGACAAACACAACTTAGTTTTGGAGCAGATATCACACGGCAATAGCAAACAGGGATTTCAGTGCCAGAGATAACTTAATTTGGAGACTTTACATAGATGGATAGATAGTCATGGATGGTTCAATAACATAGATGGGCACAATGATAAACTAAAGCTGCAACGAACACATGCATGCTGTAGGTATATAGATAGGTGGCTACATATGGATCAGACAAACCAATCTAGCTCTCAGTTGGACATCATCATCATCTTCTTGTTCGCTTTGAATTGCCGCTTCACAGCTCCTCTGGATCGAGCGGAGCATAGAAATCAGGGTCGTCATGGCGACCGACCCCATATACTGGGGTCTCGCCTCTTCTTCACCGCCTCCCAGAATGGCATTTCATGTTCCTGCGCCTTGGCGACGCGTGCAGCGAAGTCGTACCTGTCAGCAGGAAATTCAGATTCAGTGCACATGTCCTTCTCCGTCTGGATCTTGTCGATTGCCCCCTCGGCCGCCTTCACCGTCTCGACCGGCGCCTTCACCGGAAACTCCTTGCCCTTCGACCGCTGCTCGGGATTGTCCATCGCTCCTCGACTCGCCGGGCGATTCTCTTCTCCGGTGGATCAATTGATTGGGAGGATGCTGCGGGTTTTAGGTAGGACGACAGGAGGCAGACGTGGCGGCTCGATCTCGATTTATATATCGAAGAGACGAGCCAAACCCTGTTAAACTGTGCCGTAATCCTAGCTGCAGGTATAGTCGTATACGATATGTATTAGGTCTCCTGTGTACGTAGAAGACCTTGGACATCAAGGCATCGTCTACTTGTCCAGTATTTTTTTTGTGGGAGTCCGGTATATATATGACACCATGGCACGCTTCCAAAACTTTTTCATATGATATATGATATCAGAGCCGACTTCTTTTCTAGTATAATATCGAATATGTAATTGTCATGAGTTTCGGTGCTTCATTACGGAAAAAAAAGGACTTTGCCAAGTGTCACCGTCTTTGCCAAGCATCTTTTCTCGGAAAAAATGCCAAAAGCATCGTTTCGGCATTTGCCTACCATTGCTCAAAAACATGCACGACAAAGAAATACTCTCGTAAACAAAATGAAATACACGGCAAAGAAATACACTCAACAAAAAATGAAATACACTCGGCAAACAAACGCTCTCGGCAAAGATGTTGGACATGTGTCCCCAACCACCACTTCTAATGGAATGTTAACGATTGGTATATTTGCCGAGTGCCGCGCAACGAACGCTCGACAAAGATTTTTTGAGCCAATTTTTCCCGCAAGTGCAATATTGTTTTGCTATGTTTTTTTCATTTTTATTTTTCCCGCCTAATTTAATTTTTGCAACAAAAAAGCTTCTTTTTTCACGCCTTTTTCCCACCTTATTCTCTCCCGCCATCTATTATATTTCTTTGTCGAGGGTATTTACGCTTGGTAAAGCCATTTTTTGTGTGTCTTTTCTGCCGCCCCTTTTGATTTCACTAACTTGAGGGCGTTGGTGGTTGGTGGCGGTGAGCTGCGAGGCTACGGCCATGGCGGACAGGCCGACGCGACTTCGGGTTGGTGTGCTTCGGGTGAAAACCCTGCATCGACCTTGGTTGATACCGAAAGAAGCACAACGCCGACCAGACAAACAGACACCAACACGAGAGGTGAGGGTCTCCACATCGATGCCTCTGAGGCGTTGAGGTGTTTGGTGGCGACTAGGCGTTGTGCAGCCCTAGGGTCGACGTGGATGTTAGAGCGGCGGCTCCGGATATTCGCCTCTGTTGTGTTGCGTCGAGGTGTTTGGTGGCGACTGGCGGTCTTGGTTGCTTATGTGACTTGGTCGTCGACTCGTGTGGGGGCGCGGCCTTGGGGCCGACGTGGATGTCGGAGCGGCGCTCCGAATGTTCTCCTCCACCCGTGTTGCGTTGAGATGTTTTGGTGTCCGCCTTGGTTGTTTGGGCAAGTTGGCCATCGACCCGTGTGGGGCACGGCCTCGGGGCCAGCGTGGTGTGCTTGTGTTGTATTGGTTTTCGGCCAGTTTCCATTATAAACGGGTCAACTCTTTTCTTCTATATCAATGTAAAAAAGACAAGTATTTTGCCTCGTTTAAAAAAACACAGATAACTTATATCCGTGTTGACAAATAAATTATCATAAGAAGCAACCTACCGACAATTGCCTGGCAAATGCAAAAAAGATCTAGTTCGGTTGACGTGTTGTTGGTGTTGCCATCTCCACAGAAATCGGTGCCCCCTCGCGCGCCCCCTGCTCGAATGAGTTACCAGCTGGTTTAGACGACGGTGTTTCGTCAGGCGAAGAAGCCATGTTCACCTCGGAGCTGATACGCACGCTAAACGGACTCGTCCCGTCGTTCCTCGGGATTTCGACCGTCCATCTGGGTGTCCGATTCCCGTATTCGTTGCCATTCCGCACGGACTCATCGTTGGTCTTGAAGGTGGGGAACCGGAGGTCCTTCCTATCATAGTGCTGCACCCAGGTGCGCAACCTTCGCAGCGAGACGCTTCCGGAGCCAGCAGTGGCCTCCGCTGCCCGGAGCTCGTCGCGCTCCCGGTAGACGAAGGTGGCGAGGTAAAGAAGGAGCATGAGGCCGGAGGCCACGCCGGTCACGAGGAATAGCCCACCGAAGCTCTCGAAGCTTAGGTTCGACGGCGAGTCGATGGCGGACTTTCTCTGACTCCGGCAGGTGCCTGGCTCGCCGAACCATGCCTTCTCGATCGTGGACCTCTTCTCCGCAACATCAAGCATCAGTATCTCCCGAGAGACATCCCCCGTCATTGGTGAATCTCTCGGGAACACCTGCAGATCGATAACGACAAGATGCTATTTTATCATGGTATAAGATCGATGGGGTGCATATTCTTCAACCGAGGTAGTGGCGTGGCGCTTACGAATCCGAAGCCATCGGTCTTGTAGATGGGGCCTTGCGTCATGTAGCCATCGCAATACTGCGACAAGAAGAGCTTCAGGTACGGGATCTCGTCGAACACCGCCTCGACCCCACCGCTCGCTGAGCCTCTTGACAACGCGTCGGCGTACTCTTCCTCCGAGTTGTATGCCCTCATCTTGTTCTCGCCGAAGCCCATTTCTAGGAGAGAGGATCTTATGAAGCTGCCCTCCTGGTACCCAATGTAGTCTCCACGTCTTTGTAGCTCCCTTACGTCAGTCGCCCTCGGTAGGAGATTCTGGACGGTCAGCATCGATGTCAGGCTAGCCGTGTAGCTTGACGTCAGGATCAGGACTACAAAGACCCATATGATGACCACAAACCTCGACAGGTTGCTCTCGAGCTTCTCCTCTGAAAATCAACGAGTTCTTGATTAGTTAGCTGGGAGGAGATCGTGTCCAACAAACTCCAAGAAATTGGATTCCTACTCTGTGAGAAGACGAGTGTCGAGAAGGCAAAGTAGAAGATGATTCCGAACTGCTGCCACGGCGTGCCCCGGAACTCGGGGTTGATCCGGTGCTCGATCACCCACACAACGAAGCCAGTGAAGAAGAAGAAGGCAAGGCTGGCGAGCCAGAGACTTGCGCTCAGAGGATACACGAAGATCCACATGGTGGAGCTCGTGTCCTTCTGCACCGCCACGACCATCGACCACCCCACATCCGTGAACGGCACGGTAAAGTCCACCTCGGTCATCCTGCTGGCGGTGATTGTCACGTCTCCGACGATCATGTCGGCTTCCTGGAAGTTGTGCATCATTATATATATCATCAATCTTCTGATCAGCTGTTAGGTGCAGTATAAGGGCATGTTATGTATAGTTTGGTCTTATTAGTACCGACCTGATCGTGCACCAGATCCACAAGTTCGTCATAAGACTCCAAGCTAGGATCGCGTGGCACATACCGGTAGCTCACAGGATAGGGCAGATTCTTCATTACCTCGTCGAACAGGTCGATGCAGTAGCCTGTGATCATTGTCTCTCCGGTTGTCGAGTTCACGGAGACGTCCACGAACTGTTTAAACCCAGTTTTCACCGGCACGAGGACACGGAGCATGGGCGCGTTTGGTGACACGACCCAGCCTTTCGGGGTGGACCGTGGCTCGCCTGGCCAAAGGATTTGCTTCAGCGCCTTGTTGGTGCTGTCGGGGTCCAGGTCCTGCGAGATCCCGACCTCTGGCGTCCAGAACCCGACCGTCCTGGCTCCTTTCCCGATGATGTTCAACACCTCGTACGCCCCCAGCTGCAACTGCCCGTCGACCAGCTTGAACTTACCGGATATCCCGTCGAACGTCGTGGCGAGCACCGCCTTGAGAAGTGTTGTTCCGGTGGTTGACACGCCGAGATGGTCCAGGTCCGTCAGCGCGGTGCTCCGTTGAGGTGTCTGGAACACCGGGCCGGGCACACGGGCCGCCTCGGCCGCCGCAGCAATCGCCCATGCCGTGTCGTACGCCCAGAGCCTCATCAAGGTCGAGTCAACCAAGTCCTCGTCATCACTCGGGTTCTCCCGCCGCGACCTCGCCCTCAAGCGTGCCGAGAAGTTCTTGACGGCATTCGTCACCTGCACGTACGGCTGGAGACTCACAACGCCCTGCATCGCTTCAACATCTTCAGGGCTGAGCCTGTCCATGAAACTGCCGACGCCGTCCGTAGCAAGCCAGACATACCCCTCCGACATCATGCCAGCCTTCTTCGCCCGTCGGAAGAGCCGCACAGCTAGCGGATACATCATGTGCACGACGAAAACGCGCGTCGGCATCGCCATGGAGCGGTACAGCAGTGCGTCGAGGCGGGCGTCGTTCGCGTCGCTCGGCACGGCCGTGCGATCCATGATCTTCGCGCCGACGCCCTGGAGCGCCTCAGCGAGAGCGGGAAGGATGCCGGTGCCGTAGGGAGAGTCCTCGTATAGGACGGCCGCCGCGCGCCACCTGAAGGCGCCCAGGACGGCCGCAACAGGCGCCGTCTGGAAGGAGTCATTGGCCGCGGCCCGCACGAAGAAGGGCGTCCGCGCTGCGGAAAGCGCCGGGGAGGTGGCAGAGTAGGAGAGGACTGGGACGTGCGCGCGGTCGCCGATGTGGGACACGAATTCGGCCTCGGCCGAGGTCGGAGGCCCGATGATGGCTTGCACCTGCGTGTTCTTGATCAAGTCTACGGCTGCAACACAACAGCAAATCACCATTCAGGAAAGACAAAGTACTTCACATACTATATCGACTCGTGTCCTACCAATCTCTCGGAGCTAAGATTTCCTACTTCACTTAATTAAGTCAAGTCTTGATGACGTTTGCTTGAAGTATAAATATCCAAAGATTTGGTCAATAATAGGTTTTTAGGGTTATTTGGTCAATAATAGTGCTTATTCTAACTTTAGCGAACACGACATGTCTCGAGTTGTATTTGTAGGCATCTGAATCAGCACACCACGTATGTGATTGGAAAGTTTCACCTACATGTTTGTCTTGCCGGGAAGAAAATATTGTTTCTCTGAGATCAATATATATGCGGCCAATACAACACGTGACAAACTAAGACATGCATGAGAGAGCCGCAGTTCACCGCAAATATCAAGTAGTACCTCTCATATCTTAGTCAACTACGTCATATTTTGAATATCTCTTAATCAACTACGCCATATTTTGAATCTGTGGGATGTTGCACATACTCCCTCCATTCTAAATTAGATGTCTTCCATTTGTTCACATATAGATATATTTATACTTGTAACATGTCTAGATACATCCGCATGTGGACAAATGGAAGAAATCTAATTTGGAACGGAGGGAGTAGTTAAAAAAGGAGAGGATAAAACCTGTCTTTTAACATTGATTTGATCTCTTCATGCAGCGCAAAACCAGAGTAATTAAGTCTCACAATCATTCCCCAATTTGACTTTAAGCTTACTGAAAGCAAGTTGCGTTGTATTAAACATATGAGCAATGCTACAACTATGGACCCAACTTACGGATAAATCTTACGGAATTAGGTGGGTGAAATCAGGGGTTGGGCCCGCAGCCAGTAACTGTGTATGTGCTGGGGGGACAAATGGGTCAGTTTAGCTCCGCCTGTGCTATGGCCTATGGGACTACCAACCTTTATTACAAAAAAAAAACCTTTAGCTTGGTCGATTTAGAAATAGTTATATCGTAGTATTGATAGCCACTTATCAAGATTTTTTCGTACCTTTTGTACTTGCATGAATATTATGGTTAGATCAAATGGATGTTAACGGCCGTTTTCTCAAAAATTGTTATTTCTTGGTTGTTCAAGAATTAACAAATTCTTTATTAAAAAAACCAAGATATATGATAATTCGAAACACTTAGTTTGAACTACAATTCATTTTAAATGCAGATATAGTTTGAACTATAATTCATTTTAAATATAAAATACAACTATCATGGTAGGTTTTTTCAAAAATGTATTGATGCATATTACTCCCTCCGTTCCAATTTAATTGACTTGCTATCCACCAAATGTGGATGTATCTTTTCGTAACTTGTCTAGATACATCCACATTTGGTGGATAGCAAAGTCAATTAAATTGGAACGGAGGGAGTACTTGGGTATAATACAAAGAGGTGAATGCCATCTACTAAGTGAGTTGGGAAGCGCTTGCTCCTAGTTCAAATATATAGTTTTGATTTTTGTAAAGTTCCAACAAAAATTCACATATACATGACTTAGTATTAGATGTAGACTTTTAATTTTGGTGCAAAAACATGATTCGGCAGTCCCATGCTAAAAGAACAAATTCAATGCAAAATAAGTTGCAAATCTGAATTTGTAACCAAACTTTACATGTATATATAGTAAGCCAACATAGGTACATGTGTGTATTTTTTCGATTTTTAAAAACTGAACAACATAATTTTCTATATTCCTAAAATAAAAGCTTTAAGCGAGCTCAACAGCGCAAAAAAACATTATGTTAACTACCAAGTGAGCTGGGAAGCGCTTGCTCCGGGCTAAAAAATAGGACAGTTTTGGTTTAAAGTTTCGAAAAAAAACCACACATGATGTCATTGATCCATAATGTACCGAAACTGAAACACATGAATTAAATGCCTGAATTGATGGAGCTTACCGGCAGAAGCGGCGCCAAGAACGTCTCCCGCGGAGTCCCTAAAATGGAGCTCCACCCTCGTAGCTGAACCGGGATGCGCGGCGTAGTAGTCCTCCACCGCCATCTGAACGCCGGTCCGCCGCCTGTGCCCGACCGGCGACATCAAGTCCAGGATGACGCCGACGCGGACCTTTACTGGCGGCGCGTTCTGCGCCGTGGCCACCAGGCCGTCCTGATGCAGCACAACCAAAAGAAGATGGAAGCAGAGGACGAATGAAGAACGCCTCGCCATCTCTCACGGCACGTACAGGCGCAGCTACCAGCCCACCGCCAGATCGATCGATTGCAAGCTCAGGAACTCGTGTGTGCTTGAGCTATAGCACCGCGTCCAGACTGACTTTATGCGCGAGCGAAAGGCGACTTCGGTTGAGGGGTCGTGTTGAGACGTCACGCCCGTACTATTTTTCTGTGAGGGGAGTCAGTAATTGACTTGACTTTGATGTGGTGTCAGCGTTTGGTCGACATGACTGAGTTTATTTTATGTGACAGCGCAGGATCCAGTTCAATAGTCGCCGGATCAAGGGAAAACACCGGGAAACCACCGAGAACATGACACGGTGAAATTCTTCTTTCATCCATCTTGCTCTTTGGTTTCTGTGTTAGATCAGTTGACTAACTCTCGCCAAACAGACTTTGTTACAAAGCCAATACAGTTAAACCGTCACAAAGTGATAAAAAAATCTATTACTCCCCCTATATCAAAATATAAGACCTTATACCTACTTACTACACACATGTGAGTAAGTAGGTAAAATGTTTCATATTTTGATACGGAGGGAGTACAACACAGATTAAAAATAAAACAATTATGGTTGTACTACGCTACACAACCAACGTCGGACTTATGCGATAGCATATGCGCTGACATTAGCAAGATTCTTTTTAATCTAAAAGTAAAATATTTTTATCTTTAAAATAGATAAACCAATTGATGTTCCGTTTTCACTATTGGCTTAGTCGACACGAGATATTCGAAACTAAATAATATGTTGCCATCTTTTGATAATATATTTTTGTTGGCAGTTGCCACATTGTTAAAACATACTTACCAATTACATAATGCAGAGTTCCCAAACTAAATCTAGTTTTTAACCCGTCGTATGTACGAACTCAATGGTGAAAACAGATCGCCAATCGGATTAACAATTTACGAGATAAAACATTTGAGAATTTGCTACTGATGGGATGATGCCATCGATGACGTGAAAGATTATGCATGCATTTGCACGTGATTTCCCGATAAGGAGGAGCTCCTAACAATCTACCGACACGGGAGACCAATCCGGTCCCGAGATAGAAAAAACGAAGAAATATGCACGAGTAGCCACAAACTAAGAAGCCGCTAAGACTAACGACTAGGGGTGACCGTGACACACCCTTCGGAAAACTGAGGATATCATGCATTGCGTACATAACACTCGCGCTTGAGAGGAACATAAGGGACGAATATGAACTCATAACAGGATTGTACATGATTTAAAGAGATTTCTGATGGCTCTGCCCTATCGGATCCGACGTGCGGACAAATCTAGACGCGTCCAGGTAGTCCCAAAATCAGCTCGTACGTATGAGCAGAATATGATGGGTACCGGACATAATGGACATTTGAGAGCTATGAGGTTCGGCTGGATTTTTTTTAGAACATGGGGATGATGTTTTTTGTTCATACCGTTCGTGGGCTGTCCGTCCGAACCTATTTAGGGGTACAGTTGGGAATTCTCTAAGATACCCACAACAGCCAGCCTTTGCATACGGCCCACGAGACGAATTGGCTGGCCCATTGAGAAAGCCAGCTCTTTCCAGCCTTTATTCCTTGCCCCAACGACGCGTTTCCTTGGGATCGCCTGTACGTCGACCCGTGCGACGCCAGCGCCGCATCGCACCCCCGCATGGGCCTGGCCCACGACCTCCCCGCGTCTTCTTCCTCACCTCCGTCGACCCCCCGCCGCCACGTACCGCCGGCCATGCCGCCTGCTGCTGCCACCCGCGCCCTGCGCCCCGCCCTCCTCCAACCGCCGCCCACCGCCGGTCCACCGCCATCCCGAGCCTTCCCTCTAAACCCCCAGACCTTCGAGCTCCCCGCACCGCACCCCGCACCTGCACCCCCCCCCCCCTCGTTAAGTTTCTCCTCGCCGGCCGCCTTCTCCGTCGCGGCTCCGCAGCGGCGCCGCCTCGGCTTGGGATTTTCATCCTCGACGTCGCCTTCTCCGCCGCGCGTCCGCGCCGGCGTCGCCGGCGACGTCTCGGCCTAGCCGCGCTGTCCCCATCTTCTTTTTCCTCCTCTCCTGGCCGCGTCTTCTTCCTCACCTCCGACAGTCGCGTCGTCGCCTCCATAGCACTAACGGGCCAGGCCCATATGCGCGGGGAGGGTGTGCGACGGCACCCTATCATCGACCTGGTCGATGAATAGGGTTTGCCATTTCCTTCCCCTGGAAACCGACCGAGCCCTCTCCTCTTCCTCATCAACGACTTCGATCGTCGCACCCGAAGCAGCGAGGCGCCCAAAAATTTCCATCCCCATGGCAGCGACGGCGACGACGAGTTGGGCGGCCTCCGCCAGGGGCGACACCAACCCTCCCACAATGAGTACGAACATACATTAATACCTACGCCTCTCTCCAGACCACATTTGCCTGACCGATGATCCGGCCCTATATGATCATCAACGAATTACATTTAGCTTTGATGGATGCCTAACGGATATTTTCACTTGCGGGAATAGCAAACAGATATAACATAGACATAGCAATAGCAAACAGGGATTTCGGTGCCAGAGATAAATTAGTTTGGATAATTATTAAGATAGATGGTTCAATACTAACATAGATGGTTCAGTAACATAGACGGGCACAATAAACTAAAGCTGCAAGGAACACATGCAGTCATCATCATCTTCTTCTTCGCTTTGGATTGCTGCTTCATGGCTTCTGTGGATCGACCGGACCATACCAGTCAGCATAATCAGGGTCGTCAGGGCTAGCGACCTTCCAGACGCTCATGTCTCGCTTCTTCAAAACCGCCTCCCACAATGGCCTGTCAACTTCCTGCACCCTGGCAATGCGTGCAGCTAAGTCCTCCGTCTAGATCTTGTCGATCGCCCCCTCGGCCGCCTTCACCGCCTCGACCGGCGCCTTCACCGAAGACTTCTTGCCTTTCAACCGCTGCTTCTTGCCCATCGCTTCTCGATTCGGCGAGCGATTCTCTTCTCCGGTGGATCGATTGATTGATTGGGGATGCTGCGCGTGTTGGGTAGGACGACAGGAGGCGGAGGCGGCGGCTCGAGCTCGATCTATATATCGAAGAGAGGAACCAAACCGACTCGGGCCCAACTCATTCACGGATCTGGACCGCACTGGCCTGCATGGGCCTCAAGTTTAGCCCACCTCCATTTACTCTGGCCTCTCTGGGAGCTTTTTAAGTGAACTTCCTCTGTTACATGCGGCCCACGAGACGAAACTGTCGGCCCAGCAAGAAAGCCAGCTCTCTCCAGCCTTTATTCCTTGCCCCAACGACGCGTTTCCTTCCCCTGCAAAACCGACCGAGCCCTCTCCTCCTCCTCATCAACGACTTCGATCGTCGCGCCTCGCTGCCTCGGCGCCCCAAAATTTCCATCCCCATGGCAGCGACGACGACGACGAGGTGGGCGGCCGCCGTGCTCGTGGCGGCGGTGCTCCTCACGGCGGCCTCCGCCAGGGCCGACAGCAACGGCGTGTTCGAGCCGTGCGCGGACGCGACGGTGCAGCGCGGCGACGGGTTCACCTTCGGGCTGGCCTTCTCCCGGCGCGACGCCTTCTCCTCCGGCGGCGTGCAGCTCTCCCCCTGCGACAGCCGCCTCAGCCTCCCGTCCGCCGGCGCCAAGGTCGCGCTCTTCCGCCCCACGGTCGACGAGATTTCGCTCCTCACCGTCAACGCCTCCAACGCCGGCGACCTGGTGAGTTGCCCTTGGCCGATTTCTTGTTTGATTGGAACCTTGGTTCATGGTGGTGTTAGGCGTGTGATGAACCCTAATTGTTTGCATCAGCCCAGGAATGAGTAGTTTTGGCACACAGGAATTCTTCTAGCTCTCTTTCTTTCCATAAAAAGTAAACGAATGGTATTGCTTTGCAACTTGCGATTGCGAGTAGTAAGAATTTTTAGGATACCTTCACGCAATATGTTTTAGCGGAATCAAACACTGCCTTGATCAATTATTAGTGTTTGAGAGATGAAGAACTTGCTGGGGACAGTGACCTTCATTTTTTTTAACCTACAATGACATTCATTGCTGACCACGTCCTGCGTCGGGGAGGTTTAAGCCAAAACAGGGGAGCTTGACACAACGGCATGTTTGGACTCATTGGAGGAGGGTAGATCCGTAGCTGGCGCTCTGAAGAACAGACCTCTTGTGTTTTCTGTGGCCCAACCCAAGTGCTGGATTATTAGCCTCGCTGGTGCAATTTTGTCTCATGTTTCATCCAATGTGCTGGCCCCTCATCCACTCCCCTCTTTCCTTGATTCTCCGGCCGACCGTGGTGGTGAGGGGAGAAGACGGTGGGTGGAGGCGATCTGTTTTTGGTGGAGGCTGTGGTGGTCATCTTCGTCGAGCTCGCTCCGGCCGGCCGTGGTGGCGAGGGGAGTGGCTCTCTGGAGGTTGATGGGTCTTGATGGTGGTGGTCCTGGACGGCGCCGTGTCGGCGGGAAGCGGGGTGGAGCGGAGGAGATGGTGCTTTGGCCGTGTTCGTTCAAAGTTCTCGGTTTCTGTCACAGCAGCACGGCGGCGGACGGCTCAGCGGTCATCTACAAGGTGTGGAGGCAATCTCTCTCCGGCGGCAGGTGGTACGGCGACTCCGGCGGCGGCTAGGTGCTTGGGGAGCGCGGCGCTTGGATCTGATTGCGGTTCCTTCCGGTGGCTTGGGGTGTTCTCTGCAAATTACTGGGTCCTCTTGTATTTTTCTCTCGCTTTTGGGCCTGTCTGTAATTTGTACTGAGCTTCCTTATTATATGAGATCAGATCCTTTTCTAAAAAAAATGTGCTGGCCCCTCAAGGTTGTTTTCTTTATCTCTCGTCTACTGATTGATTGGGCGAGGGAATAGTTTACCGGGAGTCAATTGCTAAGAAATGTTGAAATGTCTTAGCATGTCTTTTATAAAAAATTAGTATTGGCCGGTCACCATGATGAGGCCTGAGGGTCCTCCTTTCGTTCTGTTCTACCTGATTCATAATTGGCCTACCATTTCTTGCAGGGCCTGATTTCTTGCCAATAAATATGTGCAAGGGTGATGCATAAGAACAATTTATTAAATTGAAAACTATGGTGTGAAGTAATTAATTGCTGAGACTACATGGAGTAGATGACAATCTGCAACATCTTTGTTTTCTCCGAATTGAGGAGCATCCCGCTCCCACTTCCACTTCTCAATGAAACTTTGGCAATCTGCTACATCTAGTTTCCATCTCCAGAAGAACTACATAATAGCATGCATAGTTCAACATTTTTATACTTCCTCGTAGATAGGTGTACTTATTAAATGTCTTTGTTTCCTGTTCGGGCTTAAAAGATAATGGGATTTTTAGTTCTTCTAAATTTGCAATTGTTTCCACTCTGCTCCAGGCAGCAGCTGGTGGATACATGGTAGCCTTCGCCGGGAGGAAATATGCAGCAAGGTCACCTCCTGTTTTCGTCACCAACAGCTCATACACAGTGACCGGTTTCACCCTGGTGCGCCCATAAACCTTAACCTGGATACTCGATCATTTGCTCATACAAAGCTCACCATTGGCGTACGTTCCCAGGTCTTCGAGTTCCAGAAAGGCATACTCCAGAACCTCTTCTGGAAGGCGGACGGCTGCTCGTCGTGCTCCTCCGGGCAGGCGAACTCGGCGTGCGTCGAGCAGAGCTGCGCAATCAAGACGTCGAGCTGCAAGGGCAACGGCAACGGGCAGGCGGAGTGCAGCCCGGGGATACAGCTCGCCTTCTCCGGCACCGACAAGCACGAGGACGTGCTCAACTCGTGGTACGAGGTGTCGAAGCTGAAGCAGTACTCCCTCTTCGGGCTCTTCTCCAACCTCAAGGACTCCATAGCGGGACAGTTCTTCTAGCTTCGCTGATTGTTTGTTGTCCCGGCGATCCTCCTCTTCGTACAGCGCTTCTACTGAAGGCAGACACCCTTTTTGTCCATGTTGTTATACTGTTTGTAACCAAATCCTCTGTATATCGATTATCGATTATCAGCAGCTACAGACACTCGTTAACCAAATCCTTTGTATATCGATTATCAGCTGCTACACATATATTTGGAGAGTAATGTAATTAGTGTACTTTGGTGGTGGTATGGAGCACTTGATTTGAGTATTTGACTGCTCATGGTAAGATTTCTGTTCTCTGTATTGCAAAAGCAGAACACGCAGTGCACTAGACTGACGCAAAGAAAATCTGGAGCAAATGACAGAACTGAAACCTCTTTCCTGCACCTTTCTTTCGTCTCCTCCCGAGTCCCGACCTACCAGCGCCGCCGCAAATCTTTCCTAAAATCCACAGCCGTGCCCTGCGGCCGCCGGAGTACCCTAGCTCGACCTAATGCGGCGCTAGACCAGCGCCAGATTCCATGTCCTTCCTGGCGTCCGGTGGCGGCCGCCGCCTCCTCCGGGATATCTCCAGGCGCCGTCCGCCACAGCAAGGTTCGACCCCATCCCTCTCCCTCGTCCTAATCTCCGCCGCCGCGCGAAATATATGTCGCCAACCTTACAAATTTCATTTTTTTTAAAGGAGGTTACGCCGCGTGCTTCCGGCGGCACAAGGCGCATTTCCTGCTGGACGGAATCGAGGATGCATCATCAGCGGCGGAGAACGCCGCCGACGACTCGCCGGTGTCTCTGGCGAAGAGCCTGGCCTGCCTCGCCGAGGAATCAACCGCGGCCGCCCAGGGGCAGCGGAAGCCCTTATCCCGGATGGAGCGGAAGAGGCTGGCCGAGCTCCGGATCAAGAAGAGGGTCAAGGCGCAGTACCTGGACGGCAGGTTCTACGACCTCATGGGCAAGGTGGTGGCGAGCGCCGACACGCTGGGGGACGCCTACGACATCGTCCGGCTCAACTCCAACATCGACCTAGCGGCGTCCGCGGCGCCGGACGACGATGTCTGTTTCGCCGCGTTGGCGGAACAGCTCCGGAACGGCGAGTTTGATGTCGCGGCGAACGCTTTCTCCGTGACAGCGACGAAGAGGCGAGGAGGTGAGCGCCTTGTTCTTCCGCGGCTGAACCTGAAAGTTATTCAGGAGGCAGTCAGGGTTGTGCTTGAGGTCGTTTACAGGCCCCAGTTCTCCAAGATATCACATGGTTGTCGGAGTGGGCGGGATATCACTCGTCTCTGAGGTTCATATCCAGTGAAATCGGGGTCCCGATTGGTTCTTTACTGTCCCTTTGCACAAAGAGGTGGACAGTAATGTTGTCTCTAAGCTTATTTCACAAATACAGGAAAAGATTGTTGATGATCAGTTAGTTACATTCATGCAAGATATGTTTGATGCCGAGGTGATCAATTTGGTGTTTGGAGGGTTTCCCAAGGGCCATGGAGTCCCTCAAGAAGGAGTACTCGCGCCAATCCTGATGAATATATATCTTGACAGTTTTGACCATGAAGTGTTTAGGATTTGCATGAAACATGAAGGCCTTTCTTCAGGGGCGGCAAATGCTACAGATAACCACAAGGGCTCTAGTTTGCGTCTCTGGTTTAGAAGTCAGCTGAAAGAGAGGGATGTAAATAATGAAGATCAAACAGAGGGTCGGCCAAACATAAGACTACACGCTTGCAGATATATGGATGAGATTTTTGTTGCAGTTGTGGGATCCAGAGACGTAGCAGAAAATATAAAGTCTGAAATTGTTGATTACTTAAGCAAATCGCTTTACCTGAAAGTTGATGATCGATTGCATCTTATGCCAGTCAAAAAAACTCCCGGGGGTTACAGTTTGCTGGCACTGTAGTTAAAGTCGCAACAAAAGAAACTGCTGCACTGAAAGCTGTGCATAAGCTGAAGGAGAAGGTCCGTTTTTTTTCTTCCAGAAGCAAGAGATATGGGATGCTATGAATATTAGGTTAGGAAAGAAGTGGTTGGCATATGGTTTGAGGAGGGTAAAAGAGTCTGAGATCAAGTCTCTTGGTCTCAGCACACCGTTGCTGGACCACATCTCACAATTTAGGAAAGAGGGGATGAAGACAGATCATTGGTTCAAAACTTTACTCAAGGTATGGATGAAGGACATCAATGCCAAAAATGAAGCAATGAGGAGGTGCTCCTGTCAAAATACATTGCTGAACCAGCACTTCCCCAAGAACTCAGAGATGCCTTCAACAACTTTCAAAAGCAAGCTGAAGACTACATCTCATCAGAAACTGTTGTTACAGAAGCACTGTTGTCCAGCTTAAAGAATGAGGAATCAATATATACCTGCACTGATGGTGCCGTCATTAAGATTCATGCACCTCTTCGTTATATCCAGAAGTGCCTCAATCGCTATGGTCTAACTAATCTTGAAGGTTTTCCTAAACATGTTCCGGCCCTTGTCTTGCAAGATGATGAGCTAATCATAAGTTGGTTTGCAGGAATAATTCATCGTTGGGTAAGATGGTTCTCTGAGGTTGACAATTTTAAAGAACTGCAACTTATGTTAGTTGAGTGTGTAGGAAATCCTGCATCAGGACACTATCTGCAAAGTACCGAATGTATGAAAAGGTGACAGAAAAGCGGTTTGAACTCGACGATTATGGCATTCCAATGGTTGAGGACTTTGAGGCAATGATGGCGCAGTTAGAATCTAGTTCTTTGGTTTCTACTGATGAAGCTCTGATGTATGGCATTTTTAGTAGTGGTTTATGTGTGCTCACCCTGTCAAGAGTTGTCCCTGCTCGGAAATTCCATTGCTTTGTCATGGGCTGCCAATCTTCATCGCCAAGCATGTATGTTTTTCATGTCAAGGAGAAACAGCGGTTTCCAGGATGGAGGACAGGTTTCTCATCATCAATTCATGGGAGTTTAAATGGTAGACGAATTGGGTTGTGCACTCAGCATGTTAAAGATCTATATTTAGGACAAATCTCCCTTCAGTCAGTTGATTTCGGTGTGCTGATTAGATGACTATGAGATACCCCTGAGGTTTTCAGTTTGAGAATGAAGGCTTTGAACTGGTTAACACAGTACCATATTCTATGTTTGTCAACGGTTACGTGGCTGCATGGCTACAGCTCAACATTAAGATTTTCCGAGGGGCAACTACTGAATATGCTTGTATATTCTTCCAAATTGAGTTGAACTTCCATTTCGATAGCAAGGGAATTGGGAAGCATATCTCCCGTAATAAATATTCTAATTCTTTGTTCATTTACTGGGTTCTTTTTCAGAATGACCATGGATAATTGCTGGCAGTAATACTATTATTAACACCCCTTTATCTCCAATGGAGAAGGTACACCTTGCAGTACATTTCAAGATAGTTAAAGTACATTTTTGCTTTGTGCACAGTGTTGGCCTTATGGTATTTACTCCGTATCTTGTTACATAGTATCAGCCTTTGTCCATTCTATTTGTTTTGCACATGTATAACAGATGTTTACATAATCAGTCATTAATATACCATCCAAGTTAACAATGTTAATTTTTAACAAAGTTGTGCTGTTCCAGTTATTTGTATTAAATTCAATGCATCTTGAGAAGATTGCTTTGTTCTCGTTCTCGAGTAACTCACCATGTGGTGATGCACGCCTGCCAATCAGTGTCTTCCCATGAATGTCCTTGTACTAGCCATTGGCCGCTGTCAATTTATGTCATTTCTATGAAATAGATGGGGTTTGTCAATAAATGGTTATCATCTCGATTGCACCATATCTCACTGGAAAGCATCGAAGCAAATCACATGCGGATACTGATAAAGTAAATCAAAGAACAGTTCCCATATCATTCTTTTTTTTTTTTTTGGAAATTTCAAGTTTGCTCCAACATTTATATAGGATTAGTAATATCTGCTGAAACTCGTATTATTTTAGCATGCTATTGGAATGCAATTATGTATGTAGGGGTACTGAGTGGAAATATTGCAGTTACTATACTGTCGATTAACCGAGAGATCTATGTTGTGTTCTAAACCAAACTTTCTTGCGTACAAGATAAACTCCTTCCCCTGCTTCAATCCTGTTTCAGCACATACATATTACACAATTTATGGATTATGATATAACCAGGCAGGAACTTTTTCCCCTAGAAACTTATCGTGTGTCAGTGCCAGTGCATATAAGTGAATCAAGAGTCTTACTACAGATCGATGGACTGTGGCAAAGGTATCTTCAGTCTGAATCATAGTTTTGAGCTTTCATACTTCTCTATTTGCCTTCCTTCAACCATTAATGGTGTAGTTATGGCATATTTGATAGAGGTGCTACTGCCCTGAGGGAATTTTCTTTGAAATTAGCGCTAGCTTATAATTCATTGATTAATCATTGTAATATACGGAGTACATATATAGGAAAGTAAAAGACAGATGCTAATGGTGACTTTCTTGGACAGTCAGGTACGGTTGTTCCTAGAGAAGCATTGGTCAAATATGGAGTGGATGCTCTCATGTTGCGTGTGTCCTTGAACATGAAAGCTGAGTGAAGATGTTTGATCCCAAAGCGGAGTTTCTTATTATCAGCATCAGCAGATGCATTTAACAAGTCCTTTTTCAAGGATGATTCGGGAGAGGATAATGCAAGTGATTCAATGTATACCATTGTTGTCAGTGAAAACCGGGACTAGCTTCTGTTGCCTATAGTAGGTTCTTATACTTCTGTACATCTTCCCAGTATCCCTTTTTTGTGAGGTAACTAGGGAGGCAATTGTTGCTTACCGTTATCGTGATTTCTTTTTGTATTATTACTAGGTTGAGTTACTGTCTGCCTTGGTAATCTTGTGTAGTCAATATGGCCCCTTTTCCTTGACGGTCTTTTCATTAGTCGTAATACTTGGTCAGTAACATTCTGTTTTCTGACTTGATGTAGCCATAATCACTTTTTTTTGCTATGCAAAGAGATGATGGAACGTGATTTCGAAATTAGTATTATGTTCTGGGGAAGCACTGCAAAGTCCACGCTTATGTGCCGTGCGGACCAGAATTGTTCATAGTCACGCGGAAGGAAGATCAGGAACTCGGTAACGAAGGGCTTGTTTGGTTTGTAGCTAACTCTGCCACAATTTTTTCTTGAACTTGTGGCTGAGAAGAGTTGGTCACAAGTGTAGATACAAAGGTGTGGCAAGCCTCAACTAATTGTGAAAACAAGCACACGTCTGTTAAAGTGTTAATCTATGAATGTGTAGACCAGGAACCAAACCACCCCCTAAAAATGTTTCTTCCGGAACACAGCAGCAGTTCGTCTCCCTCTACTTCACCATCAGTCCATCATGTGTTTTACCAAAGTTGACATCGCGGCATAAAATCTATACCACGACAGCGCTGTTGCGTCATCCACTGGATCCTAATGTAAGTTTTCGACCCACGAAAAGTGGTCATCTCTTAATAATGTCACATCCACCGTATAAATATTACCGTATTTTTGTTAGTAATAGTGGAGAACATATATGCTAGTCTCTTTATTCAAAAAAGAAGTATAGTTTGCTCATAGGAGTAGATGCTCACATTATAGAAAAAATGTTTAAAACAATTAAAAAATATTCGGGTGTACATCCAAATATTTTATGTTCACGCACCCAGTTTTACGAAAAAATAATATTTTGTGTGGCTTGTGTAAAAAAGACAATTGGGGTGCAACAAAACGACTTTTTGTGAGACTTTTTTTTTTGTCCTTTTAGCATAAGCCACAAAACATTTCTTTTTTCGTGAAATTTTGTGTGCTGACATAGAATGTCGGGATGTACAACCGATTTTATTTTCAATTTTTTGACATTCTCAAATGTGTTTTTAAACAATGGAGCTTATGCTCCTGTGACCCGAATTGGATTTCCCAGAAGTATAAGCTTTCCTATTCAACAAACGTAACACTTCCATGCGCTAAGCACACTGAGCACTTGACAGTGCTCTCCTGCTTCGGGTTGACGCGACCAAATCCAAAACTAACCGTGTGACTGTAGGCCAGCCCGGTCCTGGTCCCAACTTTAAGGATTTCACACGGAATTTATCTACCTTCACAATGGATTTCTTTTGCTGAAATCGACAAGTGTGCTAAGATTCCTCAATTGCAATATATCTACCTAGTATTGAAGGCAGTAACATTTCCGACGTTACCTCGATATCGACAAAACATGAAAATCCTAACAGTACAATTTGGGTTTAAACAATCTAGTGAAAAAGGGCATGATTACCCGCGAGAGAATTTTTCCATGCACCGATCTAGAGGCCGCGAGCTCCAATATTGAGGCGAAGAGATCGACGACGGCGAGGGCTTAGTCGTTCGTCTTTCGTCGTAGAGAGAAAGAGAGGAGGCAATGGGTGAAAATGTGTAAAGAAGGATAGGAGGGATTCCAGATCCGTACACCACTTTATATGAATTGACAAGCTTCAGTGTAATGTTTCACATTGCAAACAGCTTTAGACTTTTAGGTTGACAAAATCGTGTGCGGTCGTCTTCATATATTAAGTATTTTTTCTTAGTTACATAAGTTTTGTTCAAACGTTCAAAAATGTAAAAATCCATGTGGGCATTTTTCCTAGCTACTAATAGACATGAAAAGACTCCTTGCCAAGAGATGCATTTTTGGTACCTTTTACAAAAATAAGGTGCAAATTGGTGGCACAACTTCCCATACAATAGCTATGATGTTTTAAAACCATTTGAATTTATATAAATTTATCTATGGATACATGAATATGATTTTTGGAGCTCATAAAAGTACCAAACCAAAAGAATTTATATGATCAAAGTTAATAAGATACCAATCTACCAAGTGGCATTTTCCAAGAAAATATGCAGGATAATATCTTATCCTTGCTGAGTATTGGATTGATTAGAGTTGCTTGTGCTATGCAACAAGAGATTCACTAACTTTTTCATAAGAAGCAACAACAATCATTTTTTTCAAACAAATATAGATAAACTTAGTAATTTCTCCAACTCATGTATGGGACTTTTGTATGTTTTTGTCCACCTTGGCTACTCGACTTGAAACTAACAAAACACCTAATCATATACATTTATTTTTCTTTACATCAGCGTCCATAAAATGTCTTCTTGCCAAGAAATGTCTTTTTTTGACCTTTTAGTCATAATGTTTGTTTTTTTTTACAAAAAGAAGATGCAAATTGTTTGCACAACTTTCCTTACAACAACCTTAATTTTTCAGTACCTATTGGGATCTTATATAGGTTTATAGATGGGTGTATGAATATGATTTTTGGATCTTATTAAAATAGCAATACATAAAAAAAAACTTGCTCTTCTCAAAGTTAACATATAACATACCAACATATATAGTGGCACTTCCAAAAAAAAATGCCAGAATAATACCTTATTATTGAGAATGGTGAACTGATTAGAGTTGTTTGTGTATATGCAGAAATGGATTCGGGAAAACAATTATGTATAAAAAGCAACAACAATCCAATTTAAACAAACTCAACAATCATGAGTAATTTAGTTTGTTAAGAAATGGCACGGTTTTGAATTTCATATTCTCGGTATTTTGAACCTTATCTTTCACAGTTATTATTAATTAGTTACTCCAACCTCATTGTCGGACTTGACTATCTGACTTCGACCTAAACAAATGCCTAATCTTCAACATTTTTTTTCAAAACACAAATTGGTATCTTTGCATACTAATGAATCCGTTCATAGCATGGTATTCATCTTCGGGTTTACAAAATTTGGGTAGTGCTTTTTTTCTCAATATGAAGTAAACACAATGATGGCGGCGTCATGACCAATGTGGCGACACTAAATAAACCACTACAATACCACACAAATTTCAAAGGACCTTAGGAACACTTATCATCATACATAATTCACCCGCTCATGTCGCGCGACAAAAAAGATAATGTATTGCTCGCCTCAACGTTTAGTGTAAGTAATGTGTTAAATATACATGAATGAACAATTATTATAATCAAGTGCACCCTTCTTTAAAGAAGATCACAATGATATTTATAGCCTCACGACAATAAACCACGATATACGAGAGGAAAAACGCTAAACCACTTAACATGAAAAGTGCTCTCAAACCCCACGAAACCCTGACTTTGCACGATAAAATATCTCTAGACCCCGACTTTGCACATTTCGAAGACATTCTCGCATACTTGAAATATAAGATATTTTCAGTACCCAACTTGTTGCCACGTATAGCATAATAAATAAGGTCTACAAAAAGGTGCAAATATTGAGTACTTACGCAAGTATCCGCAAAAGATGCAGATATCTAGCACTTGAGCAAGTACTTCATTTTGAAGATTCATCCAAGAAAAAACACATAATGGTATCTTTCGAGAGTCAAGGACCATCCATGTTTTGTACCATTAGCCAATAAACATCTGTTGAGACTAACACAACGATGTTAATGATGTCATCATGATTAACCACCAAACACAAACTCATAGGATGTCCAAAATACCTTCTAAATATCACAGAAACACCTAACAAACAAGGGTATTCATCCACCGATCACCGATGGCATGCAGCAAAAGCATGGATTACAAACCACCACAGTCCACAATCCACACTCCAAAACCTGGAACCAGGACACGCGGAAGCATAGAGACGCCCCCGGTAACAGCAAGTATGTCAAGGAAAAGATTTAGGGACTTGAAAATACTTGCAATGTTGCATGCCACCTTGGTCCAATGCACCGTAGTAAGTATGGTGCCTCATCGCAGAACGCCCTCCTGATGGAAAAAAAGAGCCCAAGTGTGTCGACGTGGCGTGGTCAACATGGTGGCATGACGCCCTCGACCAAGGCATCCTGCTGTCTGACACGGCGCTCCTGATGCGGACATCATTTCTCAGTTCATAAAATATTTTAAATTTGATTTATTTTTTGGTGCTTTTAGAAAATGTTAATTTTGTCTTTTTTTCACTCAGGCAAGAACGCTCTCCTTCTTCTACTCATGACGCAGTCACGCAGAGCTTCCACGCGGATGCGGTCTCCGGATTCCGGAACGAGCACTTGTGGAGGGAGTATGTATGTCAACCACTTTCGCTTCTTAATTAACAAATGTCAGTCCATTTGTAGGAGAGAGAGAAATTGTTCTTTTTCTTGTGAAAAAAGAAATGTTCTGGTTAAGCTGGGCACGTGCCCTTCTCTACCTCGAATATTGATTGATCGGGTCAAACACGACCAACCGTATGCATGCAGACGATGGGCTGCGGAATGCTACGGAATCTATATAGCCAGCCGTCCAATCCAGTGAGTTCTCGTGCTCCTTGGGCAAGTTGGATACACAAATATGAATACAGGTGATTTGCCCTCCATCATGGACACATGCATATCTCCTGTTCCTCTAGAGTGACCAGATTCAGGAATGCATGGCCATACTACTAGAGTTAGGTGTTATTTTGAGAAGACAACTAAGGACGGAACGCATCAGTATAAAGTTACATTGAAAATCATACAAGCCTTCTTCTTCCTCCGATATTACGCCCCAAACCGGAGATTGAAAGTGTACTGAGCCAACAGTAAAGGAAAGGGACACTTGCAAATGGCGTTGCTATAGCAGGATTTAAAGACCGCGATAACCACTCGCCGCCTGAGACGAGATCTAAAATCGCTGAAAACATCGGTTGGAGTCTTGGAGTATCACCCCACGCTTGCAATCCATCACCACCGCGTTTCAAAAAAAAAATCCATCACCACCGAACAGTTGAAGAAACCTAACCATTGCCGTAGAACAATATGGAAGGTGTCGAAGTCACCGCACGAACAGCCAGCCCATTCTCTCCTTTAAAGACACACGATATATGCTAGTGACACAAACGCTCATAGGCCGTCGACGTCCGATGAGACGTCGTTTAGATAGGGACAAGCCAGAGACACATTATTTTTCCAACATGTCGTCGCCACCACTGCCTCGCCGATGTTGTTGGAAAACAAAGCCTAAAAAAGAAACTGATGTGTCCTACTCCTCTTGCCAACCTCGACGAGACGCCATACGAGGAGAGAAGGAGGACCTTTGGCGGCAGTGGCGACTAGGATTGTGAAAAAGAACAACATGACGAGCCTAATCTGATAAGTATTAGAGGAATTGTATTGTAATATAATGTAAAAATAGAGAGTAATGGTTAAAGTCATACAATATTTTAAAGACCAAATCAATATTTAGAACGTCATCTTAGGTCGTCCCCGGGCACGGCCTCCCGACGGCCGAATATAACGGCTCGTTCTCGTGAGGAAGGAAACCAACCGCATGAGAACGGATAACCAACGAAGATACGTACTCGGGCAAGAAGGCGCTCTCCATCTACTCTTGACGTAGCGCTTCCACGCGGTCAGCAGAACGAGCACCTGTGGAGTATTTACATCGCCCACTTTTCGGCTCTTAACAAGTGCCTGTCCATTTCAACGAGAGAAAAAAAGTTGTTCTAGTCAAGCTGGACACGTGCTCCTCCTCTGCTTCGATGATTGATTATCGGGTCAAATACGACCAACCATATGATGATGATGATGATGGGCAGCGGAATGCACTGGAATCTACAGCCATCCAACCCAATGATCACGTACTCCTTAATTTTACGGGGCAAGTTGGATACAGAAATATAGGTGTTGAGTTTAGGCTTTAGGTTCATGTGCCAGCGATTATTTTCCATCTGAGGACTTGGCAAGAGTGGATTTTTGGCACCCAAGCAAAAGGCCGGTAATCCGACCCATGGGCACACCCATCGATGGACATCCGACCCTAATGGGTAAGGTATGGGCTGTCATGTTCGTTTATGGGCAGTTCACATGGTAACCCGATTAGTCGTGGGTAGGGCTTGGACACGAGTTTACGTCCACGGCTCGCTCGTGGGTCGCCTGATTAATAATATTTATTATTAATAAATTTATGTTTATGAATGGTATGTAGACTTTTGGTCAGGTTTAGTTGGGTTGTCCTTGACCAGAACCATGCCCGGAATTACCCGAGCTCAGTTTACAAAAATAAAAATGACATTTTGAAGTTTCAAAAAAATTGAACGTGAAAACAAAACATGGTTTGTACATTTGTGCAAAGTTTCCACAAAAACACGTTATATTTTGGGTTACAGAAAAATAATAAATTTGTGACAATATAAAGGAGTAAAAAAAGATCTCCTTTTGTCCTCAAATTTGTCTCTTTTGTGTGAACAAAACTCCTGGCGTTGTATACTTTTTGGCACATGATCCCTGTCTAGTGAGCTTTGTTGGTATCGAAGGCGCAGCTGTGTGGCGCACTGGCGTGGTTAGAGCATCACGAGAAAAATCACTTTTGAGGAAAACAGAGGGCGCAGATCAGTGTACCCAACCCGTATAAACCTGTTCTGTTATACGGGTTGGGTTTGAGGGCACTGATCTGCGCCCTCTGTTTTCAGCCCTCAAAAGTGATTTTTCTCTTTCATCACAATTTTTCATAGAACTTTCAACAAAATGACAGTTTGAAGAAAACAATAATCATTCTAGTTATTATTACAACAATTGTTCAAATCAAATAGGACATGGAAAAGTAAAATCAAATAGTTATTATTACAACAATTGTTCGAATCAAATAGGACATGGAAAACAATCATCAAATAGTTATTATTACAACAATGGTTCGAAACAAAGGTACATCATTGGCATCGACGACGTCCATCCAGCTGCCAGTGGTGCTCCATTAGATCATTGATGAGCTGGTTATGAGTGTCGGCATTCTCTATATCTCGATGTTTTTGAAGAAAAGCTTCAACTCGATTCGGGTTTCTTTTCGGTTGCACTCGGGTACCAACATTGTCGTAGAAACAAGGCAAGTTTAACCCTCTCTCATCCTCGATGATCATGTTGTGTAGAATCACACAACATTTCATGATGTTCACAAGGGTTTTTTTGTCCCAAAAACGAGCTGGACCCCGAACTATGGCAAACCTTGCTTGCAAAATACCGAAAGCTCTCTCAATGTCCTTGCGGGCTGCCTCTTGTGCCTTGGTAAAAGTTGACTCTTTTTTGGTTAAGGGCATCTCATTTTTCTCTTTAACGGACTTCACAAGAGTTGCCCAGTTAGGATAAATGCCATCGGTAAGATAGTATCCCATTGTGTACTCATTGTTCATGATTTTGTAATTGCAAGTTGGAGCATCACCCGAAACTAGTCTTCCAAATAAAGGCGATTTTTGTAGCACATTGATGTCATTCATTGTTCCCGGCAAACCAAAAAAAGCATGCCAAATCCATAAGTCCTCCGATGCCACGGCCTCAAGCACAATGGTAGGATCACGGCTTTTACCACAATACATTCCATGCCATGCCTTTGGGCAATTTTTCCATGTCCAATGCATGCAATCAAGACTACCAAGCATGCCCGGCCAACCCCTTTTTTCATTCATCTCCATCAATCTCTTTGTATCTTCCTCGTTGGGTGCTCGAAGATAACAATCTCCATACAACCAGATGACCATTTTGGCAAATCTACGCACGGACTCTGTGGTTGTATCTTGGCCAATGCGAAGATACTCGTCGGTATAGTCCGCGGGTATGCCATAGGCGACGCATTGCAGCTGATATCTTTTGGCATGCACTAAATCCCATGGTGCCGGCAGCGTTTCTACGACGCTTGAAATAGTTTGAGTTGGCCTCACAATCTTTAAAGATTTTCACGAACAAACTACGGCGCATTCGGTACCTTCTACGGAAGAGTCGAGGTGGGTATGTCGGTACCTCTGCGTAGTAGTCTTGCATCAGTTGCTCGTGCCCGAGACCGCGGTTCCGCTGGATGCATTGGCGACCCATCTTCGACCCCTTCATCTAATCCAGCAGCTTCGCGCGGTCCTCATGCTCCTGCACGGCGAGGACGACAACCATCATCTCCGTGTCGTCGTCTTGGAGCAGCTCATCGATGTCCGAATCGGACGAAGACGACCAATCGGAAGAATCGGACATCGAATCGGACATCTGCAAACCGCAAACATATAATTAAACAAAGAAAAAATGAATCGGGCTGAGGAGGCGGCGCCGGGATGCATACCTCGACTCGGGGGGGGGGGGGGGCGGCGACGGCTGGGCGGGGGCGAATCTGCTGCGGGCGGCGGCGGGGCGGCGGACGGGGCCGAATCGAGCTGGGTCGGCGGGGGGCGACGGGGAACGGGGGGGAATCGGGGGGCGGGGACGGCGGGGCGACGAGGACGGCGGCGAATCGAGCAGGCGGCGGCGGGGCGACGGCGGACGGGGCCGAATTGAGCTGGGCCGGCGGGGGGGTGACGGGGAACGGGGGGGGATCGGGGGGCGGGGACGGCGGGGCGACGAGGATGGCGACGAATCGAGGAGGCGGCGGCTGGGCGACGGGGAAGGAGAGGATGGGGAAGGTTCAGCGCGCGAGGAAAACGGTCGAAGTGCAAAACAAGGGTCGACCCTGTAATTTTTTTGCAGGTTTAGGGGTTCTGGTTGCGCTAGTTTCGATCCCAATCCGTAAAAAAAAAGGTTATTATAAGGGTTTGCCCCTTTAAGGGATCTGCTAGTGATGCTCTTAGGTTTGAGGATTCCCAACATGGATGGATGGCCCGACGATGCACGCCACCGCGTGATCCAAGTAGGCAAAACGAACCTGGACGCGAAGCCATCGGCGACTCAGATCGGTGTGGCACTGTTCTACTACTCCTTGCGGCATTGAGAAGAGTCGTCTCCTTCCTCCCACCTTCCCTGATCCAAACACGAGCGAGCCGCGAGACCCCTTCAACTCGACTCCGCGTCCCCGATCTCGCCTCGCTTAACTAGAGTACTACTCCGTAGCTAGGAGTAGTAGTGGTTAAGTAACCTCTTTGTCTACTCTGCTTCTCCCGATCCAAGAAACCAGAGGAGAATCAAGAACCTGCCGCGCGCGTCTTGGCTTGGTACCGTGTGGTAACTGAGAGTACATCGATCGAGGCGCGCGATCGATCGATTCTGCCGCCATGAACAACCTCTTCTCCAGCTCGTGGAAGCGCGCGGGCGACGACCTCGAGTCCGGCGGGGGCGGCGGCGTGGAGATGTCGGCCCGCCGGGCGCCGCGGCGGGGGCGAGCCTGGACCGGTTCTTCGAGGACGTGGAGTCCATCAAGGACGAACTGCGGGACCTGGAGCGCATCCAGCGCGCGCTCCACGACGGCAACGAGGGCGGGAAGTCCCTCCACGACGCGGCCGCCGTGCGCGCGCTCCGGTCGCGCATGGACGCCGACGTCAGCGCCGCCATCAAGAAGGCCAAGGTCGTCAAGCTCCGGCTCGAGTCCCTGACCGCGCCAACGCCGCCAACCGCTCCCTCCCCGGGTGCGGCCCCGGGTCCTCGACCGACCGCACCCGCACCTCCGTCGTGGCGGGGCTCCGCAAGAAGCTCAAGGACTCCATGGAGACCTTCTCCTCCCTCCGTGGCCGCATCACCTCCGAGTACCGCGACACCGTGGCGCGGCGCTACTTCACGGTGACCGGCTCCCAGCCCGACGAGAAGACGCTGGATAACCTGGCGGAGACGGGGGAGGGGGAGCGGTTCCTGCAGCGCGCCATCGCGGAGCAGCAGGGGCGCGGGGAGGTGCAGGGCGTGGTGGCGGAGATCCAGGAGCGGCACGGCGCCGTGGCGCAGCTGGAGCGCAGCCTGCTGGAGCTCCAGCAGGTGTTCAACGACATGGCCGTGCTGGTGGAGGCGCAGGGGGAGCAGCTCAACGACATCGAGGGCAACGTGGGGCGCGCGAGGTCGTTCGTCGACCGGGGCCGGGAGCAGCTGCAGGTGGCGCGCAAGCACCAGAAGAGCTCCCGGAAGTGGACCTGCATCGGCATCGGGATCCTGCTCGTCGTCATCCTCGTCATCGTCATCCCGATTGTCCTCAACATGAGGAAGAACAGCAGCGGCAGTTAGCCGCCTGTGGGATCTTCCTCGGTGTCTGTCCATCCGTGTTACAGTATTTATTATTTTTTGTGAATTTTTCTTGTTGCTCTATCCGCTGCGATTGTAATTACTCCATACGGTTCGTTGGTCGGCCGGATTATTATACTTTTTTGGCGATTTTGTCGTAATTATGCAGTTGGAGTAGATTGGGATGGACTTTGAACCATCTTGTTGTGACAGGTGAGCGACCTTGGACCTGGTCCCAAGTCTCATGCCGTGCGCCGGCGCGGCTGACCCAGCTTGGCTGCCTGAAGCTTCACAAGGCAGCGCTAGCCTTCTGGATGCAATGCCGTCAAAGTCAGTACATAGAAACAGGAGATGTCCTTAGAATCAGATTAGCTGAACCACAACTGGAATTGCATAATGTATGGTGCATCAAGAAATGGAGCTCAGCTCAGTACATGGGTGTTCTATTTTCCAGTCTAAGAACATAGCATTAGATTGCCACTTGGAGCTCAGAAATGTAGCTCAGCTCCGAAGAGGAAGTAAAAAAAACAAATCACACTGCCACTGGGACAACATTTAAAACAATGGATGAGGAAAAAGGACATGTATCAGAAATTGGAATTATCTCCTGTCATCTGTTAATGTACATAGCAAAATTCTGATTGTGATTACATCAATTCAAAATGCTACTGCCCAAGCATCACGACTACCAAAAAAAATGGCGATATCCGATACACAAGATTACCCAGGCAGACAGGAACTCAACCCACTAATACAAAAGAAATACAAATGTTCTTTACCAAGACATGGTATGGCATCAATATTAACCAAGCAACAATTGTCGCCCATAGAACAACAGTTTCAAGAAGAGTACCTAATTTCCTCCCAAAAAGGACATTGAGAAGGATGTACAATAACAGTATAAGAACCTACAGGCTACAGCAGCACCTCCCCGATTTCATTGACAACAATGGTGTACATGTAATCACCTGAATTATCCTCCTGAATCATCATCCTTGGAAAGGACTTCTATAAATGCTCAGTAGTCAGTGCTGAAGCTGATCTTAATACAATCTGTGTGTATGTGTATTCTATATTCAATCTGGGAACTTACAAGGTACATCTGCTCTCAGCCTGCCAGCAACCACTAGTCTGGGTTGGTGGGATCGACATCTTCACTCCACCGCCGGAAGACAAGATTCTGCACTGAACTAATTGGAAGTACTGAGCTTCATAAGAAAGTTGCTTTTCTGCCCAACATTGTAATTCATCAGGAACCTTGAAGAACAGTAACATAGAAAGGATAGCCTTGACCACCGCCTGATCTCGCATTCTCATCCACTTGACCTCCCTCAGATGGGTCTACTTTCCAGTGCAGCTCATAATTCGAAAAATTGTAGGTTCCAGGTGCAAATATACACACTTTCAGAGGAATTTTAGCACTACTGTCAGGCGTTAGATCAACTTGAGCGGAACTCAGTGAACACCAAACAAACGGTGAAATGCTTTCTGATGATTGTTTCTGGGCTTGTGTCCCCTTGGTGCTTGAGATGGCCTTTATGTCGTTTTCCAGCGACACATCGTACCATCCACCCTGGCCACTGGCAGATTCATGTGAAGGGGCAGTTTGGTTCTGATCTGGCATACGGTCAGATGTCACCACTCTCACAGATACGTTATGTTCTGAAGAATTGTGAATCACCAAATGGATGTTAGCCTCACAGCAAGACTTCGAGAAATCATGAGTAATAGTTCGAGGTCCTTCCATAAGCCACCAAACAGGATTCTGACTGACAGCACTGCAAAAGCAGATCATATTAGCATATGTTCAAGGGCCATCGAAAGCCCAACAAAAGTGTTACTCTGTCGAAGGTTCTAGCACTTACCTGCAATGGCATGTGTGATGAGAAAGCAGTTGTTCTGACTTGGAAGAATTAACAGCTACTGCCTTTGAGATCACAATAAAATCAAGTAGACTGCGTGGCCCCTGAAAAATGATGAAGTTAGTACATAGATAAATATTTGATTAATGCCGAAGTCATAAAATATGCATACACACACCCAGTCATTGGCCACTTCTCCAGCCAAGTATGTGTTGTGTCTAGATTAAAGCTAAGGGTAAGAACCCCACACAGCTGGATAACACTGGGAACCAACGGGAAAACAGTACAGTCAAGCGATCTAGAATGATCTTCCAGCCTCAGGGAGCACTCACCTTAGTCAACTTCCCCTGTTGGCATCTTTCTTGATAGTGGAAATCAGTTATAGGAGACCGAGAAACATCATATACATCGTTGGTACTAGCCCCAGGAGATAAAACCATATCACTTCCACAGGAACTGTCTGAAGCCTCAGTACATGAATTTGTCCCTAAGTCCTGGAAACAATAATGCATGGAAAACCATATCACTGCTTTTGAAATTGCCAGATATGACTGGCAAGAAAAACATGTCCAACAATGTCTTGTATTTGATAGCTTATGTAAAGAATGCATCTCCAACCTTTATCTTGAAGAAGCATGACACAGCCTCGTTTGCTGGTATTGTTTCCACAAAGCTGATGGAATCGCATGAGGGCAGCATTGAAACTGCCCATTTAGTACCGACACATGATAATTGATGAAGTGCAAATGACTCTGATGGAGTCTTGTTCATGATATCCATGCGCACAATATACTCTTGCAATCTTGATGAGCACATACTTATAGCAAAGGATACATCAAGTGATGGCAAAACCTGTAAATATCAAGTGTTTATAGACAACAATAGTAAATTCCATAACTATTTAGATAGCGCTGACTGCAAACACAGCTGCTCTGCTGCTGACTAAGCAAAACCGACCATAAATAATGAAATAATAGCATATAACAAACAAACCACGATGCTTCCTCCCACCTAATCGATCTAAAATTAAAGACAGAGTTACCATGTCAGGGCTCAGAATTCATAGGACCGCAGAAGGATGCCGGTGGGGGAGCTTAAGTTTACCCATGGGCAACAGGCTATTACCTTCCCAACGCCCAAATTTATTTTTGTATCTTCTTTCTATCGCTAAGCCTACTTCTTGCCACAGTTTTTTTACACACATGCCTAAGGTTAGGGGATCAACTGGCGCAGTGAGGTAATCTTGCCACACTTCTGAGTCAGTGACATGAGGGGTCTAGTTTGCACGAAAGGAATCTTGCCACAAGTAAGGCTGTATACCAAACAGGGGGCTAACTCAGTCAAAGTTGCCTAACTTGTGGCGTGGCAAAGTGCGGCAAGCATAGTATGCCAACCAAACATGCCCTAAGTCATGGAAGAGTTCTCATGATAAAGGAACAAAGACCAATAAAAATATTTCGGTGTGAGCTTCACCAGGAAGCTGCTCTAAATCAGTTATTTTCGAGCCAATATGTGGATGTGTAATCCTGCCAATATAAATTCGCTAGATCAACTAATTATCGTAAGAAAATGGTGACCCAAGCGTCAACTGGTACCAGTTTTGGAAACACAGATTCCAAATTAATATATTGTGCAATTGAAGCGAAATAGTAAACAAAAACTAAATCAAATCATGCCAATTTACCTCCACATTGTTATGCATGCGCAATGTGCGATATGGAATGTCAGTGGTACTCTCCATTTCATAATAGATGGACAAATAAAGTGAGAAGTTTCCAGGAGTAGCAGCATGAAACCAAATAGGCCAAGAGAATGTGGTTCCGCCTTCAATTTTAATATCCTGGCAAGCAAAGAATGTAAATATTGTAAGGAAACAGATAATACAGTAAGGATAAGTTAAAATAAGATAGTGCCTTGAACCACCTCACCTGAGGAAATGCAAATAGTGAGCCCTTGAAATTTTCCTTGGTACCTTCGGATGATACAGCATTGCTGTCTGATTGAACATGCTTTCTTAAGCACTGTGGGAACTCAAGGTCAAGATCCGATGAATCACCAGGAATTATAAGCCTTGGATGGCTAATGTTCATTTTTACATTCTGCATTGCGAGCGGGAATGGTTAACACGCAGAATGATGGTAAAACATGCATATAGTTAAAACCTATGCTTGCGAACTTAGCTCAACAAGGCAAAAAAGTGAATATAATGATGACAACTCGGACCTTCACAGCATGTTCTGATTGGTTTCTCAGATTCAGCGTGAGGAGTTGTAAATCACCCATAAATGCTTTTGTCGGCAAGCAATCAATATATCCTGTAAGTTTAGGTAAACCCTGGAAGCAAAGAAATTACAGTTACTGGCATATCACCTGAAACAATATTTGAAAGAGAAGCCCAGGCGAACGAGAACCTTGATTACAATCAGGTTGTTGTTCAAAGAACGATGGGCCCCTCTTTTCCCTTTCTTTTTTTTCTTTTGTGTGGCCACTTCGAAGTACTGATAGCCTACTACCGAATCTGACAGAGTCCACCTTATCCCAACTAACTTCAGAAAACCTACAACTTTTGGAGTCACTTCAAGTTGGATCTGGTAGAATTAAAAGGGGAATTAGCCATTATCACATAAAGTCGAATAAAAAAGAAGCCAATTTCAAAGGTCAAAAAGATCCAGAAATATTGAAAGATACTTCTCCATACAGAACTTTGAATCACTCCTTCGATACACATGTACAACCAAATGTTATCAGTGAATCTACGAAAAACTGAGGTGGTGATCAGCTCAAGTTCTTATCTCTTGCTATTGCATCCATTGCACGTGAAGTTGTAATATCACAGTTCACAAGTCAAACAAACGATAATAAATCCAAGGAAAGTGGATGTGTTTTGAGGGAATAGCGAGCAAAAGCACAGAATATAGATGTGCATAGGCATACTTTGCACTTGCTTTGACAATGAATTCATTAAACTATTATCTGGATATAACAAATAAAACTATCCTTGTTTGGATCCACAACAGCATATGGAATGCCTACAGATCCAGTGCTAACTACATTTGTTGCTCGCGTAGTTACTACAGAAAGAAAAACTTGGATACGTATGGACAAGCTTCATGGTGAAGACCTCTTTTAAAGCGTTTTTATGTAATGGTGAAGACATACTAGCGAGATTCTTTATGGCACCAGCCACCAAGAATATTGAGTAGAGAGGCTTACTCTTTTAGTTTCACCTCCGCCTAATACAATGTCAAGCTTCGAGACTGTGAATTTATTTTCATCACTTTCAAATCTGCAGTGGTTAACCAGAAACAACAATGATGGCCATGAGAACCTTGGGAAGAATCAAAGATATCTACATCAGTAAACCTCAATAATTAAGGGGGGAATGTTACGTCGAAATAGAAGGCTTTGTGTTAGCCATATCTTCCTCAGCAGCTGCTGTCAATGCCCCAGTCTCTGCATGGCAAAAATCCATCGGTGAACAAAATAATTTCTCCATATATGGAGCTATTAAGAAAAATCTTCTACTACCAGGAAGAAAAATCAAATACCCGCACTTGAAGCGTCCAAATTGGTGGAAAGCTGGCATATAAGAGAGATGCCAGACACATTAACAGAAATTTGTAAGGGATTCTTAAGCTCAACGTTCAGTTTTACTGTTTCTGCAACCAATGAAAACAAGGATTCAGAACTAAAATATTACGAGATGCTTCAAATGACTTTAGAGGGATTATATCATATTGTTACATCCAGATTTCCCTCGACTTTGTCCCTGTCTCTGTTTGTTAGTTGGATAAATTACTTACAACCTATGATCAAAAGTCACCAGAGCAGGTTAATAAAATATGAGCCTAGGGTTCAGGTTCTTAAGAAAAAGGAAGAAAGCTTGTTTCGGTTCAATACTCCATCCCCAACGTACGGTTGGTTTAACAAATGACCATCCATGACTAGCCGAGTGGCCAGTTAGAGCCATCAAATGGTTTATTAGCACTGTCCAAATGAGCAAGAGATGAATAAACATATCCTTCTAGTTAGTGATTCATATATTACTAGGCTTTTCTTTCAAGTGAGGTGTTGTCTACACTTCAGTTGCCAGTCGCCAGCAGAGGGAGAGCAAATGGCAAATTTGCCTAGTCAAGTATGAATTTTTTTTCGAAGACAGGTCAGAGTGAAACTAGGGTTCATTTCAACTGATTCCACAAGAGTTATACATATATTCATATTTTTTAAGTGATCAGATGGGACATATCTAGTACTAACAAATATTTGAGTGTAATAGCACCGATTACCACATGAAATATCAAATGAGAGTATGCAAACATAACTACAGCTAATAAGTGGCAGCGAGAATGGACCTCATCTGACTGGTGACGTGCTAGCTAATCTGAAGCGCCAGGAAAGAGATTTAAATCTCAAAAAAAAGGAGAAGAGATTCAGTTGCTCCCTGCCCCAGTTTGGGCCCATAGCTACACTGGTACTACTATTGCTGGCCCAACATTAACAGAATGTTCCAACAATACAACGATCTAGCCGGACATGAGAGTGTAGGGGCTTCGCTCAAAAAAAAAAAGAGTGTGGGGGCCCTTATTAATTATTTTCCATACATGAGGACTTTACTCAGAAAGTTGTAAATCGTGTTACCCTCAAGTCCCTAAAAAATGATTGGTAAATCATTTATCCAAGAGTACATATGGAACATTTGCACAAATATACTCAAAGATGATGTACCCATATGACCCCATGATTAACTATTTTAACATTCTATATGCAGTTCAGCTGATCAGGCAACTATGTAGGAACACAAAATCACTTGGTTCTGTTAGGGACAGTTGTACAAATATTGAAAAAGGCCATTACCTCCAGCAACACAAACGCATGCCTTATTATTCCTAAAAGGAGAAGATTTAGGCTGAGTATCCAGCCAGTTAGTTCTAACAACAGATGATGATGGGATCAATGGTTCCTCCAGCTCTTGCCAAATGCTTTCATTAACATCAACCTGTTATACAAGGCAACAGATACAAGTTAATAGTGCTTTCATTTTCTATCAGACAAGCACAGGATTATAAAAAACCTGTTTAAGGTTCATGACAAAAAGGATAAATGTATAATGATATTTGCTCAGAAATAGCATAGGACTATCTTCATTACTCCACTGTTCCAAATTATAAGATGTTTAGCTTTTTTCTGAATCACATATATCTAGACGCGTTTCAGTGTGTAGTTTCACTCATTTCAGTCCGTATGTAGTCACAGTTGAAACATCCAAAATGTCTTATAATTTGGAACGGATGGAGTAGAATATAGGGGAAGAAAAAAACCATAGATTCAATCTTTGGTTACTCCAGAAATTAAATGGTGGACAATTAGAAATATGCATGCTATAGTCGTGATGACGTTACATCTGCATTTGATGCGTACGTGCGATGATCTTCATGTACAACTCTGAGTGATGACATGTTGAAAACAGGAAGTTGAAGCTTGTATACGTCAAATTTTTTCCCCGTACTCTATAAACAAAAGAAACACTGAATTAGGAACAAAAGTTCGGTACAGAGGATGCAAATCATAGTCAGGCTGGTCAATAACCTGAACAAGATGGAAAAAATCATTGAGGAACATGTTTTGTGTTGTAAGCGACTGATGACTACAAGCAATGACCTCCAGCAAGTGCTTGATAGCTACATCAAATATCCCAAGGACACCATACCACCTAATAATTCACACAAGTGTCAGAGATAGTTTACATGCAAGGATAAAATGAGCAGAAGATCAAACACACAAGTACCTCCCAACATTAAAATGTACATGATTATTGATGTAACTCCAAGGATTTTGTTTGTAGACAAACAGAGCATTCCGGTATGCCCTAACAGCATGTTGTTTCTGCATCGTTAAGGAATAATGCTCATTATTAAGTCAACTTACGTAGCATTAATAAAATGTCACTGTGTGGAGGAATTGATCTACACCTGCTCAGACAAGTAGTAGCTATTGCCAGCTAAGATTAGGTGAAATCCGTACTTCCGAAGCATGCGTGGACTTGACAACAAATAGCAACAAGCAGCTTGCTCAAGCAGTACAGCAGAGTGCAAGGAAGGTTCCTGAATAGTAGAAGTTTCCATCATCAATGTGCGTGACAAACTAAAGAAAAGTGTACAACAAACAAGTAAACCATTCTGCACGCTCCTAGGTATACCTCATTTGATATGCGAAAATACACCGCCGATGCTTCCCTGTGTTGCCCTCTTGTTTTAAGCATTTCTGCCCACCAAAGGCCACATCTAGTAGCATTTCTCTGCCCCGAAGATCCAATTCTCTGCAAATATGAATATGTAATGGCATTGTGAACGAAGAAGAGCAAGACCGAAAACAAGTGGCGCAAAAAGGACACTGATAATTCAAAACCAATAAACCAAAAAAAGAAGTTGAAGTAACACATATGGATATCCCTGCTTCAGTTGTCCCAGCTGCTTTAAAGTCATTTCTATCATGCAAAAATGCAAAAAGAATATGCATCTGATTTCTTGAAATTCTAACTTTCGCTCACTATGCACACCCACCGACACACACACTCCAAGGACAACAAAGGGAAAAGTACGGGCTTTCTGTATATATCATGATTTCAGAAAAAATAGGAACACACATGGAGAAGGCGGAAGTCTAATCTGGTTTGGCACGTCCATTTTGGACTATCTGCTTTGAGGAAGTTTACTTATGTCTGTTATCAACAACTTTATCTTGTAGGGGAGCAAGAAGACAAAAGAGAGTGACAGGCACAGGCTTCTGGATTGATTCAACGGGAACTCCGAAATGGCCATTGATACTTCCATTGTTCTACGAGGTTCACATATTATACATGGGACTTGAGATGTATCTCAAATACTCCCTCCGTATCAAAATATAAGACTTTCTAGCCTTTGCATGCATACATGTATACGCAGAAGAGCTAGAGCTTCTTCTCCTCTCTCCCCGTCACTGTTCGAGTGAGGCGAAAAGCGATTTTTGGACGCCCACCGCCGACCCACCGCGTGCTCGCCGCCGCGCCGTGGGATTCCTCTCCTCCGCCGCCGCTTCGGCGGCGGGAGGGTGGGGGATCCCCGGTGCCGGCTTGTACAGATGGTAGGGTAGGGTGGTGTTCCCGCCGGCGGCACCCTGGAGGAGGTGGTGCTGGTGGTGGGTGTTTTGGCGTCGGCGAGCTCTCCTCCGGCGGTGGTGCTCCTTGGAGCCCGGCGTCTGCGCGCACGTCTTGGTGGAGCTCGAGGCCCGGCGTGGCGCTCGAGTTCCTCTGTTTCCCCTCAGATCCGCGGTGGCGGCGGATCTGGCGGCCGGAAACCAGTGCTGGACGAGCTCCTCAGCTCCTTCCTGCGGCGGATCCGAAGGCGGCCGTGGCAAAGCGGCGTGGTGATGCCGGGGGGACGTCTGCCCTAGCTGTTCATCGACAAGAACTCCGTCGCGGTGCGGCGGAGAGGCTCGGCGGCGTCTCTCAAGGGATTAAATGCTCCCAGGCAGTGGCAAGGTGGAGGTCACTGCTCTTCGTCTTCATCGCCGGCGTAGCTGCGGTGCTCGGTGCCAGCTCTGGCTTCTCCTCTACGTTTTTTCCTTTTCGTACTGTATTCCTACTATGTACTGTGTACGTGGTTCTGTGGTGAATATACGTGGAAGTTGGCTGTGTCAAAAAAAAAAAGTCTTATTTCTACATACATGTATGCATGCAAAGGCTAGAAAGTCTTATATTTTGATACGGATGGAGTAGAATATAAATGTTCCATGCAAAATGGAATTACGGTCCTTTTTCCACTGTCTTTTCGGATTGTCTGTATCTGTGTGAACATTGAGCACTAGGCCATTAGCAGAGAGCAAAAAAAGTTGTATCGATGGATCAACAATGTTAAGCAATAATCATTTGTTCATGTGTGGAAACCTAGAAGTGGATTTCTCAAATAAATAGATAAACAAAATAAATACCAGATATGTAGTGAAGGCATTTTCCATGTAATATTCAGCATCCTTCCTTGACTGATCCAACATGAAATAGCAAAGTCCACTCATCTCCTGCAAAAGGTGCAAGCATATATCATGGAAGCGAATATATAGTATAGATAAATAATGGGTCATCACAACAGTCTTGTTATTCATTGGAAAGCATATCAGCAACTCTGCTCACTGTGCAACAAATTCGGAAGCATTTCATCTGGTTTATCTTATGAGGCCTAGCCCCTCACATTATTTTTATGCTAAAGAGCACATCTTGTTTGACAAAAACTGATAACCAGGACATATCCGTTGAGTGCGCCATTATAGTTGTGTCATTAACTCAAACAGAAACATCATAAATGATATATGTATCCAGGCATTAAATTAATAATAAGCTAAAGCAAGCACCTGAACACCAGCAAAACGCTTCCAAGCTTTGTCAAGCTTATAATCTGTCGAAAGCAATCTGTAATTGGACAAAGCAAGCTCGTAGTCCCGTAACATAAAAGCATAGTCACTGAGAACTCTGATCTGCGACTCTATGGAGGTGAATGTATACCTGTTCAGAAAATTAGTGTTACAGCAAATAGACATGCTCGGATAAATACTGTAGGAAGTGTAAGGATGTCATAAATACTTGCATTGGGCCATTTGCAGCTTCTGGGACATCATCTTTCTTTCTCCACCACAAGTTCTTTATCTGATTTCTAAAGCCCTTTCTCGTTGTGGCTACCTAGAATGATACTGAATCTTAGTAAACTTATATCTGAAAATATTAAAAAATATCTAACAGTATACCTGCTGATTGAGTACACGAATCTTTTGCTCCATGTAGGGGATGATATGATTAGAAGCAAAATCTTGCATGAAATCCTTGATCTGATAAAGAAACAAGCTCAGCAGTAAGTATCTTGCCTTGTCTGCCAGCTAAGAATGCTTGCATGTAAAACTAAACCCCACATAGGATGAACTGGCCATCAACCCAGTATTACTCATTGGCATCAGTGCCCATAAAAACCTTAAAACAACTAGCTAACAAGCCGGTTTCTCACTATAACTGAAAAAAATTCAAAAGTCCTTCAACCAACCCAACAAAATTCCTATCTGATGAGTTTTAAATACTGTGAAGAGTTGAACAAAGTTGCATGACACTCTATGTATCCGGAAATGCTTGATAGAGATTACAGAAGCAGATGACTTAAACATATTACACTATATGTTTCAATACCTTGTTTAAATCATCCATGTTAAGGAAACAAGCTCCTTCATGATTGTGTAAGCCATGAGCTTTCTACAGTTAGTCAAGAAAAGATTGTAAGTAGATTGCATACCTGCTGAACTATGTACGCATTAATGTAATCCAATCATAAGTAATTCAGTGCACTTACATATGGTAACCATGAATTATCAGCATCACTGCCATCTACTTGTGTAGAAGAGTTAATACACAGCAATTTACAATCATTCAAACCAAGGGTGCTCCTCATTTCCGCTAAGATGTTCACAGCTCTTGACATAAGAAGTAACACGGGTCAAAAAAAAAAGAATGTATAGAATCACAACTTAACAAATAAGAGTTGGCAAACCAGCGCATGCCAGCAATTGAGAAAAACAAAATAAAAATCAAGACGTGGGAAATATCACACCAAAGTGTGCTTCTTAGAGTTTCGCCAAGAATTTCTTACTTTCTGTTCTTGTTTTCATTTTTTTACTGTTCTTCTAATACAAAAATGGCATGCATTTTGATGTGTGATCGAGAAAGAGAAAAAGCGCGCTGTGCTTTGGTTACCAATGCAAGCAGTTAAGACATCAGCTTTACCTTAATTGCATGTTCTATTTCATATAAGCATAACCATGGGCCCAAATAGAGTATTTTCAATGGGGCTTATGAGGGCCTTAGGCCATATTCGGAAAAGCTTGGCTTCCTCCAGAAGCTTTCTAAATTGAGAGGCTTCAATTTCCTCATATAAAGGGGGCTTACAATTCCCTGAGGAGCCGAGAAAGGGACACTCGGTTTATGCGCGCCAAGCTTGATGGGGGCTTAAGCTTCTGATGGTATTTAAGATTGAGCAGAACAGCAGCAGCACACTCAGCGGGGCCCTTAGCTGCCTGATGAAGATAGAGCTCATATTATCTGGGAACAAGTTGATTTTGGCTTAACTCAAGTTCACACAGAGGTTGGGAATTTGAATCTTATATTCGTACTAGCGGCAGTTCGTAGACAAGCAGAAACCCCCGTTAAGTGCTCATGTGGTATACATAGCTTTTAAACTTTCAATAAAGCCTTACATGTGATTTAAATAATGGTAGAGGCCTACAGGGTATGTTCTAATGTAAGGAAAAAATGCATTAAAACAACAGAACATGACTTTAAGCACTATAATTCACACACACATTTGCTTGGTTTGCAGCCCAAGTGGACTTGATTCAGAATAACACTTATAAGCTAATATTCAACAAGGAACTCAACAGCTAATTAGCCTAAACTACCTCAAAATACATTGAACTAGGTGTCTCTAACATCAGAGCGGTCTAAAAGATCACAATTATTGCAAGCTCACATTACAAACACAAGTTCAAAAGATGTTTTTATCAGTTCTGGAAGAGTTGTTAGGCATGTACAGAGAAAAAATACTAGTTAGGATTTCTCAATAGTTCATTTCAAAAATGCAAGGAGGAAATTATGTTCTTTATTTTGAGGAGAAAAGAATAATACATCTCTTGCGGTCCATCTTGTTGGTCGTGAAGTACAAGATAGTGCTTCAGAATCTGGGGATCCATTATGCCTTCATTTAAAAGAGAAGGCAACTGATTTGCATTAAACAGATCAGCGAATTTGCTTATTGGCTCTTTGTCTTTTGACGATACAACTAAAAGACCTATTAACAACAATCAAAGCATTAGGAAGAATAGACACTCCAAACACAAAAGAACTGAGAAGAGGAAAGTGCCGAGTCTCACATGCCACAGGGTGGTCAAAGGTTTCATGGTCTGAAAAGGAGAGTGTCCGTATTAGCTCTCTGTTGAACCTCTTAATCCACGAGGGGCACAACTCAGCCTCAGGCTCTGGAATTAGGCCGAAAACAAGATTTTATGAAAAATGGAACCAATAAACAACAAACAGCAATTCTATGATTGAGCCTCATGGATACGATAATCTACTTGAGTAAAACATGATGCGACCATGGCGTCACTCAATTAGATACATCAGGCCAACAACAAACTGAGTTTGACAGCATGTTGACACAACAAAAGTAATACCGACTACTTGTTCCCAGACACCCAAACAAAACAAAACAAAACTTAGCAGAAACACACAGGGCACTACGAAATAGGAATCAGATTATACTTCCCACACCATTGCAGGTAATTTGAGCAATACATATTGTAGCATTCCTGCTCTCCATGTGTGCTCACTCTCTAAAGCCATCTTTTACTACAAAATAATCACCTGATGCTAGCATGCAACTGTAACATTTCGACGAGATGGTTGTGGCTGCTCTAAACATTATATCTTGCTCAATGTGCATGCATTCCATTTCCACCATGTTCATCCTAAAGGTTTCTAGCATTAATAATGTTGTTTGAACAATCTAGCAGCCCGATCACAAAATTCCAACTATAGTCCCATCATTTTGATCAATACGAAAATATGTGCAAGGGTTGTCTAGTTTCTTACTGTTGAGTACATCTTCCACCTGTGGCGGGTCTGAAAGCAAATCTGGAAGAGCGTTCTCGTTGGCCTCGGAAACAACCAGTTTAATTCTCCCATCCGCAACCTGTTCCAGCACAAGCATGGTCATCATCAAACACATGGAACAGCATGCACTGACGAGTCTACAACACATTCCGGAAGGTTCGAGAATCACCTCGTAGTCCTGCTTCCGTACGTCCGAGGCGTACACCATCCTAATCTTAAACATTTGCAGCCTGTAAGGCTGGTCACTCGCTGTACGCACGGGCACTGCTCAAACCGACACACACACAAAAACTCCCCGTGAGGTCACAGAACCAAATCAGAAGGAAATGCGAAGAGCATTGCACAGAACCAGCTGAGCTGGCGTCGGGAGGCGCATCACCGTCGATTTTTTTGAAGAGGGAGAACGGGAGAGCATGTCGACGAAGCTGAGGCCGCTCCGGCGGCACGAGGCCTCGGCCAGCGGTGTGGTCAGCACCATGACCACCGGGGTGACGTCCTCGAGGAGGAGCCGCCCCAGGGTGCTCCGGAGCGGATCCATCGCGCCAGAACCCTAGCGGATCGAGCGGGGCCGGTCCGAGCGGCCGGCGAGGCGAATTCTGGGATGTGGGGGCGGGGACGGGGACGCGAGGTAGCGATGAGTGGCGGGTGGCAGGAAGACAACGGGATTGTGGGCGGGTGCGGGGTCACCGGACAGGTCCGCGGCGACGGCGACGGCGAGGCGGTGACGGTGGTGGTGTGATCTGGGAGGGCGCGAGGTAGGGGAGAAGACGACCACTGGGCGTGTTGGGTTGGGTAGTTCGACGGACGGGCTGGATTTGGGTTGTCCATGGACGGGCTGGATAATTGGGCTTGGATACAATGGTCAAATTCACAGCCCATGGCCCGTTTATAATGGGTTCCTGCTAAACCTGCCTGGTTAGAAGAGTGGTTGTATTCTCAGCCTAGCAGAATAAAAACTCAGATTTGACGCTGGTGTTTCTCATTTAGTCGGAATGTTTTTCAGTGGGAGGCGACGTTCTCGTCGATAGCGAGACGCTCATGGTGACTTCGTCAATCTCAAGACTTGATCCACCGGCTCAAAATCTCGGAGGTGCTCATATGGGTAGGGTGTGGGTGCGTGCGTTCATAGGGATGAATGTATACGCATGTATGTAAGTATCTGCGTTGTAGGGTGTTTCGCAAAAAAAAAGGTTCATGCTGCTCTACCGTTTAAGAAATCATAAATATCAGTTTCTGACAACTGGTAAGTCTATGAATTTCACGAAATTTCTTCTAAAATGCATCCATGCAAACCAGTATTGAGAGCAATATGGCTCTCAACACGACGAAGCCCAAAGTAGTAATAAAACGGCATCATTCCTCAAATTCATTTCTTATAAGGACGTCCTCGTCGATTTGACTCAACAGTTTGCTGATCTTAAGAAATTATATTTTTTTACTGCCTAGTTTCACTCTACTTACTAAGAAAAGACCTATGGTTTCTCTTTCCTTCCATTAGGGATAGTAAAACTGCGACACCCACGCGCACTCTCACGCACCCTGGCGTCGTCCCCCAGCTCTGGCCGTCCGATCTCCTTACTGAGCCTTTTTGGCCGTCGGATGGCCGCCCTCTCACGCGTGGGCCGGATGTCCCTGACGACGCTGCTCTGGGCATCATTTTTACGTTTCGTGGTTCGTTTGGGCCGACTACGGGCAAAGCCCAACAGTTTCTCAAAAAAAAACAGTTCCTCACGACCCGTCGGGCTCTGGTCAACGCACGAGAGCGGCGACGCGGAGGCGAGCGGACGGGGGACGGAAGGGCGACCGTGCGACGAGAGCGGGCGACGCGGAGGCGAGCGGACTGGCGACCGTGCGAGGACCGGATCGAAGTGATCCACCGCGAGGCGACCGGATCGAATCGATCCACCGCGAGGCGACCGGCTCGATGCAGGGCTTCTCCCGTGCCGATGCGGGCCTAGGCAGTTGATACGGCCGCGAGAAGCGAAGGGGCGATGGTTTCTTAAGCCGATCCACCGTCGTTGAAGAAAGCAGCGACGGATGAGCTCCTAAAAGCCATTATTGACAGCTAAGGTAACGCAAGTCTGTTTCGCTGCATTCATGCGCCTATATATTCTGAGCAGCAACGGATCTTGGCTAGGTTTCCTGATCTCTCTTCTCATCTTTCCTGCACATATCTATGTGTCTCTCTGCTAATTGATTATTCTTTTTAATCTAAATTTTGTGCAGGTATTATTCGCCATGGCTCTGGTTAATTTTTTTACGCCAATCGACTGATATGATGGTATAGTACTACTAATTTGGGGAATTTCTTAAATGTCAATTCACCATGGCTGGCGGCCAGGTGAGTTCTTGTACTTCCATAGCTCATCTATTTAATTCTTATTAAGGAGTATACATGTATACGTACGTATGCTAGCTTAGATTATTTCATGTGTAGTGATGACTGGGATCATGGCAAATCTTCCGCTTTAGGTTTTATGATTGTCTTGATCCCTGCTCTCACCAAAGTTCAGACATGGCTCCTGGGCAGGTTAGCTTTTGTTCATTCTCTGTAATTCTTTACCTTTGTTCATCACTGTAATGTCTGGTGTATGTTAGAGTGCCAAGTATACAATTGAGCCATCATATTATTTTCGTTCAATGGTATGTTGTTTTGTCTTCGGAATTGCACGCCATGTTTGCTTACATCCTATCTTTGGGTTCAGTTCTAGCCTTATGCTGAGTTACGTGTCTTGTTTATGCCGTTAGACAAAGCCACCGTCCTTATCGAACTGGATGATGCATTTGTGTAAACGGAGGCATTGCAAAGGCTGAAGATGAGCTTGAGAAGTCTTTTGTCCACTGTTTGTTGTAGAATACAGAGAATATTTTGATTGGCCTGATTTCCTGATGTATGGTTTTGAGATTGTGCAGAATCTGATACTCCAACGGAGTAGCTGATATTGAACCTGACGTCCAACAGAGTCATATGCTCAGTTCACCTTTTTGTATTTATTTTTTTCTTCTGAAACGACTGCTAGAAGGAGGTAGGCAACCAGTAACAAAACTGAAGCAGACAAGATATTAGGGATAGTAAATCTGCGACACCCACGCGCTCTCTCACGCACCCTGGCGTCGTCCCCCAGTTCTGGCCGTCCGATCTCCTTACTGAGCCTTTTTGGCCGTCGGATGGCCGCCCTCTCGCGCGTGGGCCGGATGTCCCTGACGACGCTGCTCTGGGCATCATTTTTATTTGAGATTAAAACAGCGGAAGGAGAAGCTAAGTCCAAATAATCTGGTGTGGACATAGCTAGCAAGGCAACATCAAGGCTATGGTGGACGGACTGAGAGACAACCACCTCGCTGCAAGACATAGCATGGGTATGGTTCCTGATGACCCAGTACTCGACGCCTTGAAAGAGATAGGAGCGTTGTCTAAGTCTTCTTCAATGCTCATCTCCCATGGTCTTTTTTTTTTGAACAACAGAGGGCGCCGAGGGCGCCAATTTCATGAGACGTCGCATCACAAATAAGAGATGGTCTCCTACAGGCCGAAAGTACTCTCTAAAGAGGACATTGGAAAATCATAATTTCAGTTTTTCAAGAGTTGTAAGTTGAACCCTGAGCAATTGACCATTTCACTTATTTATGCTTTTGTCTCCGGTAACCAAAACATTGTTGTATTTCTTTATCTATACTAATAAAGGGCCAGACCGCCTACATCCCTTTTGTTCAGTTTGTTGATGACAAATGAATTATCTGTGGCAATATCTTGATAATAGTAACTTATATAACATCTCTGCACATATTTACATCAATTTATATCAAATCGATTGAAACAATGGAAGGGCGTGCAGCACGCGCCATCATAATAAGGCACAAACCATAAAAATCAGCCCAGCAGCCCAATAGTAGCTATAGGTTCAAATTATTTTAGAAATTTTTAAATAAAGAGTACAATTTCATAAAAATCTACGTTCTTAATGGACGGGCGCAGCAACGCGCGCCTAAATGATCTAGTAATTTTATATAATGCAGTCAGATTCTTTAACTACGGTTGTAAGCTTGTTGGTGGCCGCGGCTGCTGAGGCCACTCCTGCGCGCACGATTTATGGCCGTCGGATCTTGGGTGAAGGCGATCAAGGCTGTCGGACATCACAGGTGCACTTGATTATTTTTTTACTTTCGGCTTCCTTTCTACGATTGTTGTGAGTGGCTCCGGCCTGGTGTTGGCCCCATGTATAAGTCACCGAGTGACTCAGGCCACATCTCTGCCATTCATTCTTGATCCAATGGATAGAAACAACTAAAGGCAAAATCATCTACACTTTGCATTTTCGGCTGGAACTTAAGATGATGTTTACTCACAAACCGTACGTCCAAATTCAACAAAACTTTCCCAGAATGCATAACACAACATATTTGCTTTACGGGAATTTTGTCAAAAATTTCAGGGAAGTTCGAATTTTGAGTTCAAAATTTGGGAGAGAAACTTGAAATGTTGTTTACTCACAAACCCTGTATCTAAATTCGAATGTATAAGGTCACATATTAGATTTACTGGAATTGTTTCAAATTTTTCTGTGCAGTTTCAAAGGAGGTACCGGCATTGGGTATTTTGATCTGACATTTTTTTTTTAACTTTTTGATCTGACAGTTTGTTGAGTATGGGAGAAATATTGGAGACAGATTACAGGGGAACGGTGGTCTCATCTTACCCATTTATTCCACAATTTGAGTGGAAAAATCTGTTAGCACCTTTGCGATATGGGATCCCTATTGCTGAACTTTCTCTTTCGGTATAAATCTAGCATTTCATGTAAGAGACTTAATTCATAACTTTCATGCTGTTTCCTTTGTCCTCGTTGCAGGTTTCTTAAGTCCTGAAGCTAACGGTTCTACATCATGGAAAATTCGAGATGCAATGGATAACCGAAGAGAGGTGACAGGTTGATGATTAATTATATACTAAGTAGTACTCCTCCAACTCCAAGGTCCATGTGCTATTTCCGTTTCGTATAGGACTCCAACTCCAAGGTCAGATCGATATTTACACGTCCTTAAAAGTGTGCTGCATGCCAACCTCTCGCTCGATTCATAATCTGCAGGCAGGTAGCTCCGATCTATCCATCGATCGGCGGCCACAGCATGACAGCAGCCATATTGGACTCTCACAAGAAGGGCCGGCGGTCGTCGTCATTGCCCGAGAACATCCTCTTCTCGGAGATCCTCGCCTGCTTGCCGGCCATGTCCGCCGCCCGCTGCCGCTGCGTGTCGCGCTCCTGGGACCGCACGCTCTCATCGCCGTCTTTCATCCAGCTCCATCTCCAGCGAGCCAACAGCCGGCCCAAGCTCTTCTTCGCCAGCCCTTCGAGCGACCCCTCGTCGGACCGCTACTTCTACACCTGGCAGCCCGACGATGGTCCGGCCATCAAGAAGCTCGCGCGCCACGGTCTGTTGAACCCTTTCATCCAAACCAGGACCCTCCACGGCCTTGTGCTGATCTTCGTCGGGCATCCCGAGGACGAGGATCATGGCGGCTGCTACGTCTGCAACCCTTCTACGGGCGCGGTCTTGCGTCTCCCGGACACGAAAGCGGAACAGAAGATGCGGTCCACGGAGATTCAGCCCTATCCACGGTGTTACGATTCCGTAACATATGGCCTCGGGTACAGCTCCGCGACCAACGAGTACAAAGTAGTGCGTCTATTCAGCGACGACGTGTGCACCGGGGCGGCGCCGTGCTGCGAGGTCTTCGTCCTCGGCACGCCGGCCTACTGGAGGCCGACAACCCAGCAGCCTCCCTGGTGCAATGTGGACAACCAGGAACATGCCCTGTTCTTGAACGGACGCCTGCATTTTCTTTGCATGGATGCATGGTGGCATCCTCACTTTAGATATCAACTCCGAGACTTTTGGTTCCTTGTCCTCCCCATCACCAGGTGAGCTCGGTGCTTGGGTCCTCATGACAGAGCTCGACGGGTGCCTATGTGTGTGCCATGGGGAAATCGGTTCCAGCTTGTACCGTATATGGCTGCTGAGAGACCACCAGGCACAACACTGGGAGCAGCTCTGCTGCGTTGATCCATCGGCTTGGTCGGAACCTGATCGCGTGCTGCTGCAACCGGCCAGTTGGACAGTTCCACTCAGGATGCATAACGTTGACAACGGGAGGAACAAGAAGATTATGTTTGGGACAAGTACTTGCAAGGTGTTTACGTTTAATCCTCAGGTCGGCGGCGCACCAGAGATTTTGTACCAGCCGGAAATGGCTATCTCTCGTTTCTCAGCACCAGCCCTATTCGAGGAGAGTCTTGTGCCTCTGGGCCGCACCATTGAAGAGATGGTCTTCTCGTCGCCGTCGACAAAAGCTGTGTCAGACGTCCTCAAGTGGTTGCCGGCACGCTCAGTTGTGGAGCTAAGCCTTGTGTGCAGGGAGTGGCGTGCATTGATCACCACCAGTCGTTTCATCCGATCTCACACCATCCATGCAAACTTGACCAACAGACCTCCTTGTCTCAAGTTTGTCATGGATCACTCCTTTGGTTCATTCGTTAATGTGGATGGCAATATCAGTCCCATGTTTCGGCCTGAAACTACAGCTGGACGGTTTGAATGTTCACAGCCTTGCCATGGCCTCAACGTGGGGAGCTACAATGGTTCACAATTTTTGTTCAATCCTGCCATTGGCTACCATGACTTCCTACAAGCTGATGAAGACCCTCCTTTCACCAATATTCGCTTGGGGTTAGGATTTGACTCTGATATCAATGATCATGTGCTGGTGTATCTTTCCTACACGGAGAAAAACGTCGTGCATTGTTATATGAGACACGTACAAAGATACGACGAATGTATTAAGATCGACCCTCCGCCTAGGACGGTGGCTGACGTCCAACCTGCATATGTTGAAGGCAAGATTTATTGGATAGTGGAGCCCAAGCCTTCCTCCGCGGCATGCGAGCTATTGGTTTTCAACACCACTATGGGTAGAAAATTTGAGGTCCTCCAAGGTCCCCCGTGCAAACATGAGAATGGTCATGTGTCCGTCCTAGAGCTCCATGGTTCCATTTGTGTGGCTTGTTCAAGAAGGGACGCAGATGCAATTGACGTATGGATGATGAGGGACAATCAAGATTGGAGTGTGGAATATCGTATAGAGCTTGGAATGTTCTTACCAGAATACACTTCTAACAGGACCACACTTATGGGTATCAATCCAGTGGATGGACGTATTTTGCTCAATACCGGGCGGTCATTAGGCTACTACGATCCAAAGACTGTGGCGTTGGAGATCATCTATACCCTGAATAGGCCACAGGATAACAACAGGTTCTGTGTTGTAATGTGCCAAGAAAGCCTACTACTCCCACGTTCCCAGCCTTTCTAGATTGCCAATATGATCATCCACTGATTTCTCAAAGGGTTGTGCTTCGGTACACCTACAATTTTTTACTTTTGAGACAAATCAACCGTGCAGATTTAAATTTACGCCTTGCATATAAACATAGGCCACATCAAACTCCATAACCGTGATTGAACTTTTTGTGAGAAAATGCCACATAAGCCTATGACAAAGGATACAATTAACGTATTTGCTAATTCACAATCACATTCTAAACCGTCAAATGTGATGTGCAGTGATTCGTGTATGTCATGAGTTTTTTCTGTTTTGTCATGGGGTTGGTTATACGGGCCGTAATGTGCTGCATCTATTCGTGCTGCCTTTTTCTTTGTTAGTCTGGTGTTGCGGACGAGCCTTAGGACCTTTTTCCATGGTATGTTTTCTCTGTTTGGTGCGCGAGCACTATATATCGCTCAGTGCGAGGCATATCCCCGACTCGCCTACACGTTGTGCACCATGGACCGGCCCAATAAGTAACCACGATATTTTGTTTAGCATCCTTGCGTTAAGTCGTAAGTATCATAGATAGATGCATGATGCTGCTGAATATCAGGGTGCTTGTTCTTCAGGGGGTGTTAAAAGGATGCAGACACGATGTTCTTCATTAAGGGGTGTTACAATGATGCGCAGCTTTTATATTCAAAACTCGTTCGTATACAGAAATGTTGCAACTGTTACAACTCCCATGAAGAGAGAACAAAGAACAAGGAACATCGATACACAATTACTTTACAATGTACTTCTGACAATAAAATGAGCATGATCATCTCTTTCACAGCATGCCAACGCTGTCGTCAAGCGAGATAATTGTATATCTGGGGGTTGCTCCGGTCTCTCTCCAGGTACTCCCTGTCGATTAGGCTCTCTATTCGCTTCTTCATATCTGCTGGCTTAATCGGGAACTTGAGCTGGAAATGGGAGAAAAGGCAACGAGATAATGTGTCAAATCAATTTGCCGAGCGAGGAAAAGAGTGCAAGCAATCATGTCAATCACTTCATGTGTTACCTGCTGGAAAAGCTCGGTTATTAGAAGGGTGTGGCTGAGGGTTTTCCTTGTCTTCATAATTCGAACTATGGCCGCGTCAACCTGCGTAGAACAAAGAGAACCAAGTCACATAATGCGCCTGAGACATCAGAGACTTGACTCGTACTCAGATTCTACAGAGATTTTGTAAAGTTTTTGTACAGATGACGTAAATGCAGAGTATAATAACACAAGGATAACATGACACGTGTAAGGACAAATTGTCTGTTTGCTGAGTTCAGTCACCTGATACTGACGATCTTGAAATACTCTCTCAGTGGTGCTCGTGTTTTCTTCTACTGTCTCTTTCATCTGAATCGCATTCACCTGGAAGTACAGAGCAGCACCTTGGTTAAGATTGATGACACCCAATGTCACCTTGCCCACACCATCCCAAGAAAAATTAAGGTGAAATGCTAACCTTTATGCGGTAGAGGGGGGCACTAAATTCATCGTTAAATACAAATTCGTCTTTATCATCTATATCTCGCCCTTTTGGTGTCTGAAACACAAATTATAATTAACCAACCAGCGTTCTGAAAATATGTTAAAGATAATCGAAGAGCCGCACCTTTTGGAGAACCCGAACTTTACCACATGCAAGTGACTGCAGTGTTCTTCTCAATTCTTTATCCTCGATACCAGTCGACTCTTTTATGTCAATGAAGCTCAGCTTTTGTGCATCGTTGAACAACATCAAAACTACACTCTAATAAAAGGAATGATAGGAAAAGTTTTAGTTATAGCTCTCAGATAATTACTGCTAAAGCCACATAAATCACATGGGAGCAATAATCAGACCTGAAACAATGACACTGCAAGCTCCTTTCTACCTTTAGGGAACTCTGCTTTTAAGACACAGTGACCCAAAGAATTTTGCCACATCAGTCGCCTTCCACTATACTTACTCAAATAGAACTCTTTAAATATATCCTATCAAAACGAAAAAAAAGGTTAAAAACAGATAGGTAGAGTTATAATTTCCTGCCACCAAGCCAAGTCAACACACACACTAACCTGATAGACATTAAGTTCATGTGGAAGTTTTACATCCATTGGTGGATATGTCGGCCAGTAGCTGCAATTCAACAGATTTATCAGAACCATTGCATCAGATACCGGCTACGTGCTTTTACTATGATACCCGTAGATGTATTAGGTTTAAACTTTAGACAATGTGCCTTCTTAGCATGTAAAAGTAGAAGGCAAAGGTTACCTACCCTGTTGTAAGGACATGGACACTCAATTCAATGCCAGTTGGAAGCTTTGTCCTTGCCTGAGATGATTGCTTGAAAGAATCGTTAATTTCTTTGGATAATTCAATGTCCTGAAAACCAAATCGACAAAAAAGGAAATGGTTATTATAGTATAAAAGTGAAAAGCTCTAGAAATATACAGAACACAACCATTAGAACAAAACAGGAAGCAGGATACAAGAGAATTATCAGTGACAAAAGCTATCGCTACCTTGAACATTCCCTCCAGTTTGTTGGTAAATTGACTTCCGCACTCGGTTTTAAGCTGCAAGCAGCAACATGTTGCTCAAATGTCATAATAAGTTGGACCACATGTAAAATAGCAATTTAACTCTCAGAAAAGGAACAATTACCTTTGTAATCATTGATTTTCAGCATCTATTGATGCGCTCTTTCCCAGTAGCAACCTCTTAGCCAGATCCTTCTTGTAGAATGCCTCAAATACATCTTTTCCCTGTCCACGACAAAATTATACTGCTTGTATTCATAATGCAGGATAAAGGGAGATCTACATTTAGGTTGTTTCATTTTATTACGCAATGAACAGTTTTGTGTAGTGGGCATCACATTGTGTACTTTTTAGGGGTTAGCTTCTCCAAGATCTGCGAGGTAAGTTTTGGGGCCAACTGGGAGTTTGGCCTAGTACTGGTAATTGGGAAGGCTTAGCACCATAGGCAATCCCAAACAGGTTGTCCATGAACTCATAGGTACCGATTTGTACATGTTGCATCTTAGATATCTTAGTTCCTAACTCATCAGGAAGTGGCCTAGCTAAGCTATATCCTTAATACATGGGACAAAAAAAAAGTGGATGACTTCTATATTTGCCCTTGCTGATATGAGTTTGCTTTCAGTCAAACTCAAAATACCTACAACATAACGACCAGTTCAATGGCTATAATTGTATTGTACTCCCTCCGTTTCTAAATATAAGATGTTTTAGGTATTACACATGTTGACTAGATGCGGACTGAAATGAGTACCAAATAGCTCAGTGACTTACTTGTATAAATCGGAACAGAACCAGAACTTTGTCAAGTATTCCCTCCAGTTCTTCTTCTGAAGTTCCTTTATTCCAGGTCTAAGTTTCTCATCGAGAAACTTCGCAATCAACTCAGCGGGCCGATTCTGTTGGGTACAAGGTATCAGCCAATATTTCAAAAAGAACATAGAACAGCAAAAAAAATACAAGTACAATAGTTTGTGCCAAGGCGGGCCTGGCAGCAGTGGTAGATTATCTCCACTTGTGTCCTGGGGGTCCTGGGTTCGAATCAGCCTCTTTGTACAAAAGCAAGGGAATGACTGCCTAGAAATTCCCTTTCCCAGACCCCACATTGTGTGGGAGCTTTCAGCACTGGGTATTTTACAGGACAAGAAGTGTAACCTGTCATTCTAAATGTTTTGCCAAAAATGGCAATCTAGATTCTTTACATATATTTGCCACCATAGATATTTTAAGACAGGGTTGCTAAGCCTGACTCTTGAATCTTGATGATAGTCTTTGACTATTTTTTACTACTTACTACTCCCTACTGTCACAGATTTTGCATGCTTCTTATTCAGTTTGAGATACATTTTGGACCGCCAGCTTTTATCAGTACTTAACTACTACTGCTGAAGTTGAAGACAAATATTAAGAAAATATTATTTGCTGCGAATCTCACCAACCATTTGCATACAAGTATATAGTACAGATATATGCATAATATTGATCGGATATAAGAAAAACTTTGACCACAGTTTTCGACGATGATTGAAGGGACTAACAAATATTTAACAGACAAATAGATTAGAAATGAATATTACATCAAACTACATGCATGAAAAGATATCCGACTAGTAATCGACGAAAATAGAATTATAAGTCAAGCAGAATGATAAAATCTGACCCACCTGGCGTAGGTTGATAAGATGCTCAAATGACTCCTTTATGGTATTGGAGAAAGCCTCATTTTTGGCAAAACTTTCTTCCAATATTTTATCAAGAGATGCCTTAAAATCCAGAAGAAACGGAACCAAATCTTTGTCCTTTTCTTCATCCATGATAATTCCCTGGCCTGTGCCACGGATATATAAACTAAGTGCTTGCTTTAGCATCTCAATGGCATCAACCCTCTGGAAAAGGGTGTACATCCTCGAGAGGTCTGTTACACGATTTGCCTCCATAAGCATAGTAAATCCCTGACATCCCAAACGCAAACACCCAGAAACACAAAAAAAGAACATAAGTGGAGCAGCAGATAAAATAAACTAGTTGTGCAACATTATGCTCAAAAAAGTGAACGTCCATATTTGTTTACCGATCTCATAGCCAGCAAGAACAATGTTCTACCATGTTTTTCAGGCCACAGATAAAATAAAAGGTCCTACAATTTTGAAAGAAGATGCTCACCTTCTCAATAATCGCTGACGTGTGTCGCTCTAGCAATTGTTTTTCTGTAGTTGCTATAAGTGGCTTCCTCGTGTTAGCTTCCAAATACAGAATGCACCTTTCGTGTTCTTCTTGCAACCTTGACTGCATAACTCGTGGGCAATACCATCAGTTGCAAGCTATACCTGACTTAAATAGTTCAGTATTAATGGAGTGCATGGAGAACAAAAGAATTACCTCTGCATGCTTCAGATAATCTGGAATATCAGACTGTTGCAAATATTTGACACCTTCAGTAGCATAAAACTGAGAAGTGCATTCAAGGAAAGGCTTTTCGAAAGTCTCGGAATACATTCCAAGATCAGTAAACATCTTTAGAAGATGACTAAGCAATGTCTTATCTATTGCTTCACCAAGCCTGGTCAGAGAAAGGACAATTGAATAAACAGTTTTCTGGTAAACATTTTTAAACAGTTTTTGGCAGAATTACGAAATTTAAATTGCAGGTATCCTTCGAGCCCACAATCCCCATAACATACAATGGATTTCATTACAGAATATATGGCTGCAGGCAACAAAACTGGAGAACACAATTACACTCCTTCACAGGCCGGTGTTAGTTTCTTTAGTTATTATGCATATAACGGATGCAATGACAGAAAGTCCAAGTGAATCAAAACATGACATGAAAATTCGAGCAGAAAAAAGACATACATTCAGTAACCATATTTGCACCTTTACCCATTGATATCAAGATGATCTTGGATTGCAATCAAAAAATATACAGGCCATACATTTGTTAATCTAAAATGTGCTCGAATTTAGCAGCGTATGCATCATAAAGCATGTGTTTTTCATTTGCGGTAGTAGAAATCAGAATCATGATACAGATCATTCACCTTTATCCGCATTGGTCATAGAAATGATAATTCAAAGGTGTAATTAGGATTAAATGATCCCACAAAGGACCATGCTTATAATTGATCAAGATACTATAATACTCCACAATAATATGGTATGCGGGTTATGACAATATATTGTCAATCTGACTAATGTTGAAGTGCATGTTAACTTAAACTATATCACAACCAACCAAATATAAAATGAATGGTGGCAACATTGCAGATTTATTTAAAGCAACACTCATGCTGCTTATTTAAGAGAACATACACACGTGTTGGTCACTCAGTAGTTCATCTAATTCAAATCCACACACGAACACACGAGAAGTATGTGCAATATGTATATAGCACAAGAGTTGGAAATAGAAGAGCAGGCATACCTCTCACTCTCAATCAATCTTAAAAGACCAGTGACGGTTTTGTGTTCAATCTCCGGAGACAGTGATATATGCTTGCGGAACAGCTGCAGCCCCATATCCCACACTGAAGGAAGATTTGTGACATTCTTGACATATTTTACATCAAGAAGTAAAGCAATACCACGAATAATCAACATTTGATCGCAAAAATCTTGCCATGTTCTTTCTACCAATGACAAAAATACAACCAAATCTGGACTTTGACCCACTAATGCTGATATTTTTGCAGCTATATGTATTTCACATTCTTTCTTGACGCGCTCGTATAAATTTGCCCCTAGCTTGTGTAGACATAGATCACCAGCAGCCTATAGTGAAGAAAAATCCAATCTTAATAATTAACATGGGAGCATTGAAACCTATATGCAACAGGAAATAACCTGATAAAGCTTCTCAACGTCACAAGAAAGCTTCTGCTTGAGAAATATGGCTGTAATGGCATCCTTCAAAATTGCCCAAGTATCCTCCTCAAAGTTTTTCGGCAATTTGGGCTGACCTAATACATGAAAGCAGATAAGATGATAATATTATAACAAAAATATTGCAACAAAAATCAGCATTCAGGATAGGACACTCGTTGACGTTAATATGAACTAAGGCTGCAGAAAGAATATCCCAACAAGAGCCCAAGAGACTGTGAGAAAGAAGATGAATAATCTTCTGAATTCGCATATGCAGTTTAACTGCGATATGGGAAGTGAGTAGTGACTGTTGCGGGCATTATTATAATATAATCGATATATAAACTAATAAACATGTATGGGGCAGAGGTCAGTTTTAGCCTGATAAACAGAATGAAGATGAGATGTTGCTAGCGAATATTAGAGATGCCAGGAATTGTTTTCAATGAACACTGACAAACATGCCCAATAAAGTTAAAAGGAGTGTTCGTGTTGCACATACAATGAGGCTAGAGGGCAGATCACATAGTATAATACAATCAAACAATAACCACATTTACTCTTCAAATGCATCAAGATGAACTGAAGAACAAAAGAGCAACATTTACTGTGGGCTGTGGCAAATCGTTGACATACGTTTAAATCCAGCGAACGAATTAAATTTAACAAACAATCACAACGGATTTTACATGTCGTAGACATGTACAGAGCAACCAAAATACATGGCACTAGCTCGCTAGATTTAAGTTCTCCTAGAGACCAGCGTTTCCCCCCAAGAGGGGTGCACAGATCTAGCTGATTTGATTGATACGGGCAACAATATATCTAGGCACGCCAATTAGGGACAACTAATACTGATTAGTTAGTGGTTTGTTTGCGGGAAAAACTGACAGCCACTGCCGATATCACTTGTTACTACGGGAATTTGAACTCAAGTAGGCTCGCGAAGCAAAATAGTTGTAGCCTTGTAAGTAGTCAGAAAGTGAAGTAGTAACAACAGCAGTAATAATAGGATGCCCCTCAACTGGCACTACAATCCCCTGGATGAGAACTGAGCGAATCCAGTAAGGGGGGGGGGAGAAGGGTACCTATTTTGATGCGGAGGGGCTTGCGGGTGGCGGCGGCGGAAGATGGCTGCGGGAGCGTGGCCTTCTTCCGGAAGAGGTTGGCCGTGACGCCGCCGGGGGCCGACGCGCCGGGGCGCGGAGCTCGTCCTGGTCGGCGAGCAGCATCTCCGCATCCTCCTCGCCGTTGGTGCGGCGGGCGGCGGCGGGATTCGGGTCGAGGTGGAGCCCGTTCTTCTCGGTGGGCCCGGAGGAGGAGGAGGGCGGGGAGCTTGGCCTTCTTCATGTGCGGCGGCGCGGGGGAGGAGGAGGAGAGGTGCCGCTTGGGGGCGGTGGCGTGGGGTGAGACATGAATCAGATGCCCAAGGGCATCGCGCGGTGGCGGCGGCAGCGAGCGGGGGAGGGGGAGGGGCGCGGCGGCCGGCGCGAGGGTTTGGGCGGCCGCGCCGACGGGGAGGCGGAGATGGGGGAGGGAGCTGAGACTAGGGAACGGCGAGAGAGATCGGGTTGGGGGAGGAGGGTTTCGCTCGACTACCTTGTCATTTTTTTCTGTTCGGATTTTGTCTGGAGTCTGTGTGCGCTTACATGTGGTCCTGAGTCTCCGACGCCATCTATAAATAAAAACAAATAAAATGATGATCGCAAAATGGAGTACATGAAAACTTCTTCTCTTTTTTGCGGGAAAACCATCGACAGTCGTTTGGATTTAAAACATATAAAAAAATCAAATCTTTTTTGTCGATATACACCTAGGCATACACTACTTGTATGTATAATAGTAAAGATACATAGTTGATACGAGTAGAGTTGAAGTAACAGAATATTAAGAAAGTACAAACAGTTTCAGTGCAAAAAAAAAGTACAAACAGTTATACTGCTGCATACCTCATTCACCGCTACTATCAAGTACACACGTCATTCCAGTCGCCGGAGAATAATAACACCAGGAGTTGGTCCACGTATTGACACTGAAGAAGCCCCTAACTGTCAGGCTGGGAACGGGGAGAAAACTGCCCCTAACCCGCACCACACCGAATGCTTTTGACGTCATTGCCCACCCACTCCGATCCAAAAAATTATTCAATTCACCCGCACCACACCGCACCAGGCACGTCTGGCACCCGCACCAACACCACACCACATGCTCCATGCGGGTTGAACCCGCGGGTTCAAACCATGGGTGCTGATGTTCGCCTGGACGACGGACGCTCGACGTTGGCACTGCTGTTCAGCGCTGAACTTTGGACCACTGATGTCCATCGCGCCTGTCCTCGCCCGCATTCTCACGCCCGCGCCCATGGCCGCGCCCCGTCCTCGCCGGCATAAAAGATATCTAACATGTTGGGTGAACAAATTACAGCTGGGCAATTGACAAATAGTGAGCGCATGACAATGCATATACATGACATGTTGACTACTATGATATTTAATTGGGCATTACGACAAATACATAGACCGTTATCCAACAGCATCTATGACTAATAATCCACCGCCGGGTTGTCATCCGAGTCCCCCGTTGGTATTAAGTTGCAAGCAACGGATAATTGCATTAAGTAAAGTGCGTAATGTAAACAAACACATATGCCCGTGGACATAGCATCGTTAGGTTATCCCTAGTGGCAACAGCACATCCACAACCTTAGAACTTTCTGTCACTGTCCCAGGTTAAACGGAGACATGAACCCACTATCTAGCATAAATACTCTCTCTTGGAGTTACAAGCATCTACTTGGCCAAAGCATCTACGAGTAACGGAAAGCATGCAAGATCTTAAATAACATATAAGATAGATTGATAATCAACTTGACATAATATTCAATATTCATCGGATCCCAGCAAACACAACATGTAGCATTACAATAATATGATCTTGATCATGTAGGGCAGCTCACAAGATCTAAACATGATGGCACAAAGTGGAGAGACAACCATCTAGCTACTGCTATGGACCCGTAGTCCAAGGATGAACTACTCACGCATCACTCCGGAGGCAGGCATGGCGATGTAGAAGCCTCCGGTGACGATTCCCCTCTCCGGCAGGGTGCCGGGAAGAGGTTCTGAACCCTCCCGAGCTAGGGTTGACGACGGCGGCGTCTCTGGAACTTTTCGTGGATATTTGCTCAGGTACTTAGGGTTTTCGCGTCGGGGGGAATAAGTAGGCGAAAGGGCGGCGGCTGCGGACCCCCGAGGGGCCCACACCACCCTAGGGCGCGGCAGAGGGGGGCCCGCGCCCTAGTGTGTGTGGCCTCCTGGTGGCCCTCCTCTGTGCTCCTTCGCTCCGTCAGGCGTGTTCTGGAAAAATAGGCACCCCCGTGTAGTTTCGTCCAATTCCGAGAATATTTCCAGACTAGCTTTTCTGGAATACAAAAACAGCAGAAAACAGGAACTGGCACTTCGGCATCTTGTTAATAGGTTAGTCCCAAAAAATGTATAAAAGTGATATAAAGTAGATGCAAAACATGTAGCAATTGGTATAAAACAAGCATGGAACATCAAAAATTATAGATACGTTTGAGACGTATCAGCATCCCCAAGCTTAGTTCCTACTCGTCCTCGAGTAGGTAAACGATAAAAACAAAATAATTTTTGAGGTGACATGCTACTATCATAATCTTGATCATATAATATTGCAAGGCACATGTAAATGAATGAAGTGATCCAAGTCAATGGTCTATAATTTGCTACCAAATAGATAATGAGTAAACAATGAATCACACAAGCTAAACGTTTTCATGAATAGTACTTTCGAGACAAGCATCAAACAGTTTTGCATAAGTGTTAACTCATAAAGCAATAGTTTCTAATAAAAGGTATTTAATCAACACAAAGGAAGAATTTAGTTTCAGCATTTGCTTCAACTTTCAACATATTTATCTCATGGATATTGTCAACACAAAGTAGTATAACAAGTCCAATACATTGCATATAACGCATGTTGTAACAAAGTTGACACTAGTGTTTGCTTGTGGAAGACAGAAAGAATAGGAAAACTGACTCAACATAAAAGTAAAAGAAAGGCCCTTCGCAGAGGGAAGCAGGGATTAAATCATGTGCTAGAGCTTTTAGGTTTTTGAAAGCATATAGAGATTGCATAAAATATTTGATACTCCTCCCAACCTTGCTAACACAAGCCATGGCTAACCGAATCCTCGGGTGCCTTCCATCAATCACATACCATGGAGGAGTATCTATTTTTGAGAGGTGTTTGTTAATTGTCAACGAATGGTAGCGGGTGAGAACAGTATTCTACCTGTCGAACGGACTTTTAAGAGCGGCTCCCATGAAGGACGTTATTTCTACCAGCAAGGCAGATCATCCCTCTTTCTCTTTGGTTTACACACATTCAGGTATTTCACTGTTTGTCATTGCTTACTGATGAATCAGGGCAAAAGTGTGAAGAGAATTAATTGGTTAAAGTTGTAATTAATTGGGACTGGGCACCCCGTTGCCAGCTCTTTTTGCAAGTTATTGGATAAGCGGATGTATATGCCACTAGTCCAGGTGTAAAAGTCCATCACAAATAGAATAAAGAATAACCACACTAATTCCTCATGAGCTAGTAAACATTGACACAAAAAGGGAATAATAACATTTTGAATAATTTAAAGGTAGCACATGAAAAATTTACTTGGAGTGGCAAGGAAATACCACATATAGGTAGTTATGGTGGACACAAATGGCATGGATTTTGGCTCAAGGATTTGGATGCACGAGAAGCATTCCCTCTCAGTACAGAGTTTAGGCTAGCAAGGTTATGTAAGCAAACAAGAATATCAACCCGTACACCAAGTTTTATATGACAAACATATTGCAAACGTTATAAGACTTCATACCGTCTTCCTTGTTAACCAAACCCTGTTATTAGAAAATATCTAGACCTTAGAGATACCACCGATGCAAACCAAATTTTCAACAAGCTTTACGGTAGTTCTTCACTAATAGGCTTAACTCATGTGATGCACAATTTAATCATGATCTACTTGTTAACTCAAAACAATTGACAAGCATCAAGTTATCCATTAGTGATCTACAAGATTAAGCAAGTTTTTCCTTATACCAATTACCACATGCAACATTTTCTGAACCAACCAAACACCAATCAATTTATTTCATCAACTCTCCAAACAAATATAAGTGAAGCAAGAGAGTACTTTCTACAAAAGAAAGCTAATAGCTCTGACAAGAGATACATGAAAACAAGAGCTAAAAGCTGAACAGCGCTAGATATGAATACTCAACAAATATAAGTGAAGAATAGGAGTATTCTCATGAAAAAGCGGAGCGTGTCTCTCTCCCAATCAAGAATGCTAGGGTCCAGTCAAGCTTTATTGAAAATAAAAGCACACAGACGCTCCAAGAAAAGCACATATGATGTGAAAGAATTAAAATATAGTTTCACTAGAGATGACCTGATAATTTTGACGATGAAGAAGGGGATGCCTTGGGCATCCCCAAGCTTAGACGCTTGAGTCTTCTTGAAATATGCTGGGGAGATCCATGGGAGCCTCCCCAAGCTTAAGCTCTTCACTCTTCTTGATCCTATTATATCATCCTTCTCTCTTGACCCTTGAAAACTTCCGTCACACCAAACTCAAAGTAGATCTCATTAGAGGGTTAGTGCATAATCAAAAATTCACATGTTCTATAAAGACGCAATATGATTTGTTACTTTAAACATTAGCTACAGCCACTGATGTTATGTGAAGCTCTTCCACCCAAAAAAGAATTTCACTCAACACTAGTAAAAGAGAGAATGCAAAATAAAAAGGCATAATCTGTCTAAAACAGAACAGTCCGCAAAGACGAATTTTTTCGAGGCACTTACGACGCTCAGATCGAAAACTCTGAACTAATGAAAGTTTCAGACATTCATAAAGATTACGCACAAAAATTTCAGATTTAATTAACAATCTGGTGATTTTAGGAATTTCGTACAGTGAACAGCAAAAATCTGTTTCTGCGCAGCAATCAAAATTAAGCATCATCTTACATTAGAGGCTACTCTTGGCACAACAATGCGAGAAAATAAAGATACAAAGGAGTTGCTACAGAAGTAAACATCCTTGACTCAATAAAAGAAAAATTGCAGAAAAAAAAAATGGGTTGCCTCCCATAAGCGCTTTTCTTTAACGCCTTTTAGCTAGGCACAAAGCATGCATCAAGTATTACCAAGTGAAGAAGCATCAACATTGTAATTTGTTCGAACAATAGAATCATAAGGTGGCTTAATCTTCTTCCTAGGAAAGTGTTCCATACCTTTCTTGAGAGGAAATTGATATTTTATATTCCCTTCTTTCATATCAATAATAGCACCTACAGTCTAAGAAAAGGTCTTCCCAGCACAATAGGGCATGATGGATTGCATCAATATCCAAGACAATAAAATCAACGGGGACATAATTGTTGTTAACCATGATAAGAACATCATCAATTCTTCCCAAAGGTTTTTTAATAGTAGAATCAACAAGGTGAACATCCAAGTAACAATTTTCCAAAGGTGCTAAATCAAGCATATCATATAATCTTTTAGGCATAACAGAAATACTAGCACCAAGGTCACACAAAGCATTGCAATCAAAGTCATTCAATTTCATTTAATGATGGGCTCCCAACCATCTTCTAACTTCCTAGGGATAGAAGCTTCATGTTTTAATTTTCTTCCCTAACTTGCATGAGAGCATTAGTAATATGTTTAGTAAAAGCCATGTTTATAGCACTAGCATTAGGACTTCTAGCTAGCTTTTGCAAGAACTTAATTACTTCAGAAATATTGCAACCATCAAAATCATTATTATCAAAAGTAATGGAGTTATTATCTTCCTTATTGCTAGAAATTTCAGCATCTTTATCAAGGACAGTTTCAGAGTTATCAGGCAATTTAGGACATTTTGCAATAGAAGTGGAAACATTACCAACACCAATATCTTGCCATTAATGGTAGGAGGTTTGTTAACACTTGAGTTTGAAGCATTTTCAGAAGTAGTAATAGTATAAACTCTAGCAATATTATTCTTTCTAGCAATTTCATCCTCTCTTTCCCATCTAGCATGCAATTCAGCTAACATCCTCACATTGTTATCAATTTTAACTTGTATAGCATTGAGAGTTTTGCTCTCTTTAACATCATGAGGCATGTTCTTTAGTTTCAATAAGTCAACATCAAGAGCAAGACTATCAACTTTAGAGGAAAGCACATCAATTTTCCCAAATTTCTCCTCAACAGTTTTATTGAAAGCAGTTTGTGTACTAATAAAATCCTTAAGCATAACTTCAAGATCGAGGGTACACTCTTATTATTGTTGTAGGAGTTACTATAGGAATTTCCATAACCATTGCCACTATTAGAAGGATAGGGCCTATAATTGCTATTACCAAAATTATTCCTATAAGCATTGTTGTTGAATTATTATTTTTAATGAAGTTCACATCAACATGCTCTTCTTGAGCAACCAAAGAAGCTAAAGGAACATTATTTGGATCAACATGTGTTTGACCATTTGCAAGCATAGACATAATAGTATCAATTTTGGCACTCAAGGAGAGGTTTCCTCAACAGAATTTACCTTCTTACCTGTTGGAGCTCTCTCGGTGTGCCACTCAGAATAATTAATCATCATATCATCAAAAGCTTTGTTGCAGCACCCAAAGTGATGGACATAAAGGTACCTCCAGCGGCCGAATCCAATAAATTCCTGAAGAAAAATTTAATCCTGCATAGAAGGTTTGGATGATCATCCAAGTAGTCAGTCCATGAGTGGGACAATTTTTAACCAATGATTTCATTCTCTCCCATGCTTGAGCAACATGTTCATTATCAAATTGCTTAAAATTCATTATGCTACTTCTCAAAGAAATAATCTTAGCAGGAGGATAATATTTTCCAATAAAAGCATCTTTGCATTTAGTCCATGAATCAATACTATTTCTAGGCAAAGATAGCAACCATTCTTTAGCACGTCCTCTCAAGGAGAAAGGAAAAAGTTTCAGTTTAATAATATCACCATCTACTTCCTTGAGCTTTTGCATTTCACAAAGTTCAACAAAGTTATTAAGGTGAACAGCAGCATCATCAGTACTAACACCAGAAAATTGCTCTTTCATAACAAGATTTAAAAGTGCAGGTTTAATTTCATAAAATTCTGCTGAAGCAGCAGGTGGAGCAATAGGTGTGCATATGAAATCATTGTTGTTCGTGCTAGTGAAATCACACAACTTAGTGTTCTCAGGAGTACTCATTTTAGCAGAATAAAAACAGACAGAAAATAACTTGAAAGTAAACTAGATGCAAGTAACTAATTTTTTTGTGTTTTTGATAATTGAAAGCAAACAAGATAAAATAAAATAAACTAAGCAAGACAAAAACAAAGTAAAGAGATTGGAAGCGTGAAACTCCCCTTGCAGAAGACTGCTGTCTCCCCGGCAACGGCGCCAGAAAAATAGCTTGATGACGTGAACACACGTTCGTTGGGAGACCCCAAGAGGAAGGTATGATGTAGTCAGCAGCAAGTTTTCCCTCAGAAAGAAACCAAGGTTATCGAACCAGTAGGAGCAGCAACTCTTCAGAAGGTTGTGGCCGCACGGCGCAACACGATCACCAACGTGGAATCTGCACACAACACAATCAAACTACTTTGCCCCAACGAAACAGTGAGGTTGTCAATCTCACTGGCTTGCTGAAAACAAAGGATTAAACGTATGGTGTGGAAAATGAGTATTAAATTGCAGAGAATGAAAAAGGAACAGTTTGCAGTTTGTGGTTGTTTAATCAGTGTAAAAGAATGGACCGGGGTCCACAGTTCACTAGTGGTGTCTCTCCATAAAAGATAACTAACATGTTGGGTGAACAAATTACAGCTGGGCAATTGACGAATAGTGAGCGCATGACAATGCATATACATGACATGTTGACTACTATGATATTTAATTGGGCATTACGACATAATACATAGACCGTTATCCAACAGCATCTATGACTAATAATCCACCGCCGGGTTGTCATCCGAGTCCCCCGTTGGTATTAAGTTGCAAGCAACGGATAATTGCATTAAGTAAAGCGTAATGTAAACAAACACATATGCCCGTGGACATAGCATCGTTAGGTTATCCCTAGTGGCAACAGCACATCCACAACCTTAGAACTTTCTGTCACTGTCCCAGGTTAAACGGAGCATGAACCCACTATCTAGCATAAATACTCTCTCTTGGAGTTACAAGCATCTACTTGGCCAAAGCATCTACGAGTAACGGAAAGCATGCAAGATCTTAAATAACATATAAGATAGATTGATAATCAACTTGACATAATATTCAATATTCATCGGATCCCAGCAAACACAACATGTAGCATTACAATAATATGATCTTGATCATGTAGGGCAGCTCACAAGATCTAAACATGATGGCACAAAGTGGAGAGACAACCATCTAGCTACTGCTATGGACCCGTAGTCCAAGGATGAACTACTCACGCATCACTCCGGAGGCAGGCATGGCGATGTAGAAGCCTCCGGTGACGATTCCCCTCTCCGGCAGGGTGCCGGGAAGAGGTTCTGAACCCTCCCGAGCTAGGGTTGACGGCGGCGGCGTCTCTGGAACTTTTCGTGGATATTTGCTCAGGTACTTAGGGTTTTCGCGTCGGGGGGAATAAGTAGGCGAAAGGGCGGCGGCTGCGGACCCCCGAGGGGCCCACACCACCCTAGGGCGCGGCAGAGGGGGGCCGCGCCCTAGGTGCGTGTGGCCTCCTGGTGGCCCTCCTTTGCTCCTTCGCTCCGTCAGGCGTGTTCTGGAAAAATAGGCACCCCGTGTAGTTTCGTCCAATTCCGAGAATATTTCCAGACTAGCTTTTCTGGAATACAAAAACAGCAGAAAACAGGAACTGGCACTTCGGCATCTTGTTAATAGGTTAGTCCCAAAAAATGTATAAAAGTGATATAAAGTAGATGCAAAACATGTAGCAATTGGTATAAAACAAGCATGGAACATCAAAAATTATAGATACGTTTGAAACGTATCAGACACGCGCAACCTGGACGAGGACCGCCGTGCATGTGCGCGAGACGGGCGACAGCAGCGGCACCGGGACGTCGACGTGGCCGACATGACAGAACGCGACGTGCGTCCAGTTCATGCCGCCGCCGGCGTGCTTCATCGTTTTCGCGGCCAATGTCCATGCCGTGCTCCGAGACCTTGTCTAGTAGGTCCGTCTAGCTCCTCTTACCATCCATGTCGAAAGAATCGTCCCAAATGTCCCCAATCCATGGAATCGTCCTCGTCCTCTTCAAGTTTGGTGTTTCGCTGCCGCGAATGGATCTACTCCGTGGCAGAGTCCCAGTGCTCCTCCTCGGCGTCGTGTAGCATTAACAGCAGCCACGGCCGCCCTGGTGAGAAGGGTGGCGTTGGGCGGTGCTGCAGATCGCCGGCGGAGGTAGCGGTGCAGGACGGCATCGGTACAGTAGCAGAGCCGGTGCAAGAAAACCTAGTCGTCTAGGTCGATGGTGGGCTATGCATGTAGTATGGGGTAGAGGTGATGGGGAATCTAGCCTAGACGTGCGGGAGGGTTGCGTCGGCGGCCGCCATGTTCAGGAACGGAGCTTGCAGGGGAGATTTGGGGAAAATCTCCTTGACGAGCAGCAGCAGGGGAGATTTGGGCTGATGCGGGTTGAAACCCACGGGTTCAGCCCGTTTCTGAATTGTTTTTTTTAGGCCGAACCACACCACCCCACTCCACTAATTTCTGTTCGGAACCATCTAAGCCCAAACCAATCGAGTCCACAGCACAAGCCGCACCAAAATATCCACTCGCATCCGCACCATTCCCAGCCTGACCAAACCGCGACGTTAACAAGCCCCGATAGGCACCGACCTGTAAGGTTTGATATAGCCTGATAAAGAACGGTATAGAAAACAATAAGTAAAAAATGGTGCAAAATAGACTCATCATGTGCCTAGTTTGTAGGTTTTTAAACTTCAATTTTGTGGTTAGGCTCGAAAGCTTTTAGAAGAATTGTGTAAAATTTGTGCACGTGATTGGCCGTTTCAAAATTTCTTTGGGCAGTAGGTTTGTCTCGCTGTTAAAACAACTTTCGTGTTATTAATTTTTGTTTCGATGACCATAAATGAATAGATCTAAATCTCCATAATGTATTCTACTATTGATGCCTACTTATTATGTATACGTGTTTTCTTCAACCTCTTTTTCACATATCATGTTGACCATCAATTTGTCAATCCATTTACAAAGAAAGGTGGTCTACATAAAAAGGATGCAGAACGACGGTGTGATTTCATTCCCGTAGTAAATTTCAATTATAATTCCTCGATTATGTGTTCCATTTTAGATGTCATTCCATTTCCTTTCCACTCAACTCTCGTGGTGTTTATCTTGAAACTCATAGAAGAAATTGTTCCAACTATGGTTATATTAGATAAGTTCACCATATGTACATCTATACTACTATTAAAGAGCAAACTTGATCGGATACATTAAATCTTACGCGTTCGATATCCTACCAACGACTCAGATTGCTCCGCCGGTGTTGAGCACCTCAACACATATCAAAACGAAACGTTATTTTTGTTTTTCATGCGTCCCAACGCGTCGCACCTCCAACTCCCCATGTCCTGGCTGTCGACCTGGAGGCCAAGCGCGCAGCCTATCCATCTCCACCGGCGCATGGCCCAAGTCCTGCCCAGCGCGACGCTTCCCATGTTCCACCGGCGCGCGGCTGCCGGCGCACGGGCAGGCCCGGGAACCACGGATGCTGCCCCTCTTCGTGCTGTCCGGGAATACCAGATACGCCGACGGCGGGAATCGAGGCCCTCCCCTGCATCGAGCGCGGCTGACCGCCCCTGTTCCCTTCTCGCGCTGCCGGGGGAGTCCATCTGCGTCGCCGTGGGGAATCCATTTGCGTCGCCGGGGTAGTGCAGTTCGATCTGCTTCGAGAAGATCCTGGGCGACGCTGAGATGGAGCGCCAGGACTACGGCAGGCCGCCGGCGCGCCTACCACCGTCACCGCGACGGCCACGGCGCCCACGACTCCGTTGGCGCGTGAGCGCGAGCGCGAGCGGGATGGCGGTGGCGCCAACAAGCAGCAGCAGCAGAACGCCGTCGTGGTGCTGCCGCTGCCTCCTCCGCCGTCCTGCTCGACGCCACCGCTCATCAGTCGGTTCGACCACGACAGGGAGCAGCAGCAGAGCTCTGTTTTCCCGGCCCGGAGCGATTCCACGGTTCGGCACCATGGCGACCCCGTTGTCGCCGCGCCTCCTCTCCGCCCTCCTCGCCGACCGCCTCGGCGCCAGGCCGTTCCTCCACTCATGCGCTCCAGTTAGAGGTAGGTGCCCAGCCCCTCCCCTCTCCGGTGCCGCCCGCGCGCCTGACGCCTCGCAGCTGCTCGCACGCGTCTCTTTTTGCAGGGCAAAGGCGGGTGACGTTCCAGGTCCTAGCTCCGCCACGTCGGCTACGGAGCCGCGCAGCGCGGCATTTCCGGAGAGGTCGAGCTCCTACAGCTTGCCGCAGAACTTGGCGACAGCGAGCCTGACGTTGGTGCCGCGGAGGCTGAACCTCTCGACGGTGCCGAGCTGCAGCAGCGTGGCGACGACGGCACGGAAATTGGCATTGAGGGGCACGGCGGCGAGCGAGAGCGACGTGAGCTGGCCGCCCCGGCAGGCCACGGCGGGGAACCTGCAGGCGCCGTCGCGCGCGCTCTAGCCGTCTGGTTGGGCACGTCCGCCTTGGACTCCTCCAGCATCTGCGCGTCGTCGGCTCCGACTACAACTCTGCTCAACAAAGAAGAAGAGTCCTGTTCGGATAGCCTATAAAAAGGACACGATTCCCTCGACAAAATCAAATCTCAATCTCGATTGCAAGTTCCATTGCTCGAAATTGACAACTTCGCCGAAATTCGGTGCCCCTCCCTGGAACTCGGTCCGTGCGTGCTCCACTCAAGGTAACGATGATACAATAGCACATGCTCTATTTATTTTTTTCCTCCTCCAGTTCCCTGATGTATCAGTGCATCACGAGGTTGATTTTGATTTCTGGACAATACTTGAAATATGAAGTTCTCCCAAACGTTAGGCATGCTTGGTCTGGTCACATTGATATGCTTATCTGATGGATGAATTCTTTCTCTAATCTGCTGTGTATGAAGTTAGATTATATTATACTCCCTTGTTAATTATGTGTACACTCCCTTGTTTCTAAGATACCTGAGTATGATGCCTTGTCTATTGGGAATAACACTGCTTCTAATATATTGTGCTTATATGGATTGGAAATTACATGTGTAACTTTGAAGTTCCAAGTTAAGGTTGGGTGTTAACTGCTAATCCAGAGTTAAGAGGTGAGGACATTAGTTTGATTTCAGTCCATCGTTTGTAAACTTTTAAAGCCTGTAATGTCTATGCATAAGTTTTCCAAGGCCAAAAATTATGATAAAACTGCACTTCACAGTAACATGATTTATTTTCATTCAATTATTACTGTAGTATAGATCAATCAGTTCTTGTTGGGCTAATTGGTCAGTCCCGGCCGAGTGTAGGATTTTATCTGAAAATTTTTGTGTGCACATTGCGCTTTTGATCTGCTAATATTGGCGGTTTCATTTTTTTTACTCAAAGATCATTTTGACAATATCGGCGGTGGATTAATAAGGTTCTGTGCAAAACAAATATTGATTTTTTAAGCATGCATATAGAAAAGGAAAATGGGGAGTTAACAAAGACATTTTCAGTTTTGAAAAAGGCTTGGTTTTTGTCAAGCCAAGAAGACTTGAAATCGAAACGTTAAGAATACCATGAAATTTCTAAGAAGAGTGTAAAATATAGTATTACTTATTTGAAACAGGAGCAAGAGTGTAGATTTTGTGGATGTTTTTTTTTGTTTCAACGTGCGTTGCACGTGCAACATTACTAGTATAACCAAACAACCGAACTTTGCATCTGAGGAACACGCATTTACAACCAAACGCCACACATGCGTTTTTAGCTCTAACTGAGTTAAAACTTTGCATGCAACCAACCAATCCATGGGTCAGACTTTAGACTTGGTATCAACCCTAGGAGGCTGAACTAGGCCATCCCTACAAAATCGCCGAGCTATGCAAAGTTTTAGGAGGCCAAAAACCTATAGGCAACCAAACACGCCCAATAAAACTTTACATGAGGAGGTACACATCAGACATCGTTTAGAACATAATAGGAAAACACAGGAAAAGGAGAAATAGAGGATTTGAGGTGTCATACCTCACCAATCGTGGATGGGTTAAACATAAGATTTTAAAGTAGCCATTTTGATTGTAAGATAGGAAAACCATAAGAAATATTTTGAATTTCAATAATCAAGTGAGCTACGGAGCCTAGGGATGGGTTTAACGACGGCGACATCAAGAATAACAACAAACTAACCGATTAATTTGACGAAAAGCATGAGAGTGAGACAACAAGTCACGGACAAATTAGATTTAGATCTAACTAGCCATGTGTATACATAGCGAAGGAACTAGCAATTTTCATCAATCCGCTAACACCAAAATCGGGATCACTGCAGGGCATCTATTCTCGCCGGCCGGCGCACACTGCGAAACCTTTGTGCACTCTAGTCGTCCATCATTCACCTGTGCTTGGCCGTCGCGCTCTTGGTCGGAATTGGTGGTTGCTTCCTCTTACTGCCCACCTAGTACTACCATATACTCCATCTGCATACTACTCCCTCCGTTCGGAAAAATATGTCTTAGATATATCAAGATTTGGATGTATGTGGACATACATCAAAATCTTGATATATCGAAGACATCCTTTTTCGAACGGAGTGAGTAGATTTTTAAAATCGAACCATATGTAAATTCTGACCAAAATTATTGAGAAAATTATCTAATTATAGGATTCTAAATGCAAAACATATGAAAATATACTCCATGATGAATCCAATGGTATTAGTTTGGTGTTCAAAGATTTCAAGTTGATATTATATAAATTTGTTCAATCGGCTTGACTTAAAAAAACTTATATGCATTATATTTTGCCAAAGAGGGATGAAACGAAGGAAACGATTTTCTATGATGTCGTGCGGGCCTTTACGTGGATGCTTTTGATGCCACTATGTTTCACGCACGAAAAAGTCCGAGAGACCGAACCAGGTATTTTTTCCTTGCAAAATTTGAATTAGGAACGAAAGCATGTACTCTCTCCGTACACAAAAGGATGTCTCAACCTAGCCACGGTGGGAGTAGTATTTATTTTTGTATTCCTACGGTCCAATGGACACAAAGGAAACAAAATTCCTTGAAAAATCTTAGCTTGTGAATTTCCTACAAGAATCATGTGTTCTAAACTATTGGATAGCATGTTCTAGCCGGTTCATTCAAAAGACCGATCGGATGGAAATGACTAGACAATTGTATTTCAACTTCCACCCTCACGTCTAGGTTCGTTTTTTTCCAGACGCACGCCTAGGCTCATGGGCGGAGGACGTGGATCTTTTTGGGAGGCCGCAAATATTTATTTTAATATTCTGTTGGCTAGAATTTAAACCCTAAACTTATTGGCTCTGACACCATATTAGATTACATGCTCTAACCAGTTCATCCAAAAAAACAGTTCTGATGTAAAAGATTAGACAATTGTGTGACGCCCCAAAATCGGTACCATGCGGATTTCAGCGATCCCGCCAAAAGCCGCATAATAACGATCTTAGGACGCCCACATAACGTGTACGCCAAAACATGCGCGTTATGTGGGTGGAATTGTGATAACATTACAACAAATCACGAAAGAATCCACAACAACAACAGAAAGAGAAAATATATACAAGAAGGACTCAAACGAGTCAGGGAACAACATATACATTACAAAGATACAAATCACAGCGAAAGCAGAACTAGTGTTTGACTACGGACAAGATACAAATTTGGACTAAGAGTCCTGAAGATAACCATGACGTCCATATCACTGCCCAGGTCAAGCCAGAGGGATTCCCAAGCTAACGTCGTCAGACTTCAAACCTGTTGATTGTTCAGTGCAAAACAGACCAAAAAGATTGGGTCAGGTAAACGGAATTTACCTGGCAAGTAAAGCACACTTGGAACCAATACAAAGGCTCCCAAAATATAAAGGATTGGTGGACTGAAGCAGCAACACTAAGCCATCTACAGAAGACACGCTACAACTTTCGTCTATAAGATAGGGATAAGAACGTGAGCAAAGAACCAACTAGATGCTAACACCAAACAATACCCAGCCGATTATCACTCACTCGCTTAACCCACGAGTAAGCAATCTAAAGGCACTCACACAACGAAGCAAGTTTGAGAGCTATCATTACTAGGTGTAAGTTATCTATGATCTTGTTAGCCAGCATCTTCACCAAGTCGTCCATAACCGCAGACACGGCTTTTCGAAAAGATTTAACCCTGCAGGAGTGCACTATTGTTAAACCACACACATCAAATTGCCATGGAGCGTTTGACACAACCTTTCACTTCTCTACAGCCAAGTCCAGGGAACCACCTAGCCAAGTTGAACCCGGTTCATAAGCTCGGCCGAATCTCTGAGGCGGACCTAGCCGTTTGCGCCTACGCACCAGGGGGAATCTATCCACGGTAGGAAATCCCCTTCGTGTCGTACCGCGAAACCTATATAAATGTACGCACATCGGTTAAGTACCATCATCATCATCAACATCTTCACCTGCATGAAAGGGGACGTGCGTACGCCAAATGGAAAGCCCAAACTACTTGCGGCGCCCTGGACAAGGCTGCGGATCGGGTCGTGGGTCGCGGGGCGTCCCATTAAGGTCCCACATGTGGTTAGCGCGTGTAACATCCCAGGATTTAGAGTCCCAAATTAGAGTGGACACACAAGTGTGCATTGCATTCATGCATCAGAAAATCCGAAGAATTTTCGCGCAAATAATTTTAAAACACTAAGTGATTGAAGTTTCACTTGAGTTGGTGGAATTGAAGTAGATCATCGACTTGAGCGTTACAAACTTTGAGATGATCTTGGCTTAAAACCTATTTTTGGGTAGAGAGGTACTCGATAAAATTGTTAAACCCAGTGGGAATATATCTTGTTACATCAAAACATTACCTCAGGAGTGTAACATAAATCTAGTTATTCGTAGGTATCATCTTGTCTAACCTTATATGTTAGACATATCTCTAGTAGATGGAAATCATTCTAGTCTTACAGACAAATTGAATTACCTAAAATCTTAACAAAGATCTTTTCACCTTATCTAGTGAATCTTAACTTCTTATCTCCTAATCTTCTTGAAGTTATTCAACCAGGGAAGCATCTCAAGAAAAGAGGTAAAGTCAACAAGAAGATTATGAAGAAGGATTGATTAGATATGCATAGTAGTGCTATGCCAATCTATCACAGAGACAATGGGAACTCTTGCATCTGTTATGTTCTTATTAATTTCTCAAGAAATAGTGTGATATTCCAATGTTTGTGTTATATAGAAGTAGTTGGGTGACAAGCTTTGCAACCTTGTTAACAAATCACTTTTGTATGCTCAAACAATTGAGTGTCATATACAAATAAACAAAAGAACAGATAATACATGGTATTTCTCCAAGAGTATGATTATCAGGGAGAAAGTAAAGCCAAAGCATAAAACCATATGATCATCATCCATATGTAATCATCACATGAGTTAACTCTCAAATTCATGTGAGTGTGGACATGTCTCATAAGAAAGGGGTTCACAAGTTCATCATATGACCAAGACCATTTGGCTTATTCAAAATTCATTCTCAAGAGGAGATAAATCTGGACATGTGGTAAATGGAACCACATGGACTACTTAGTCAGCAATTGTTTTAGCAACTTGCTTCCATAGAAACAATATCATCTATTTTATTCAAAGGAGTATATCATCCTTTTGATCATCAGAATGAGCTATGGAATTAAGCAAGATTCTGTTCTCATCATTTTACCCATTTATCCTACCATAAGACCTGACTTCAGGCAGGATATCTTCTCTTGTGCATCCACAGACATTTGATCATGTTTTCACATGATTTAATTGTCAGGTATCACAAGCCAAAGCCACTAGGGCCATATTTTGTGCTTGGCATGAATTTGAATTGAAATACTGTGTATACTCTTTGTAGTCACCACAGTAAGCAAATCATGTTGTATTGCTGGACCACAATTTGATGTTGTCCAGAAATCAATAAGGCACTCAGAATAAGTTTGAATATTTATCTGGAGCTGAAGACAAGGAAGAAACTATCCTTAGTATTTGAAAATAATATAAAGCCACAAATAAAAAGCATAACAAAATAAATCAATTGTTATATAAGTACACAATAAGAAAAGAGGTTATAAACTATAAATTTTATTAAAAAGAGATAATTCCAAATATGTTCAAATTTACTTTAAGTGGTTAATGAATTTAAAACACACAAAATATTTATAATCCAAGTTTAAAAGAAACTTGTTTTTGAAATTCTACACATTTTGTAAAAGGAAATAAATTTAAATATACACAAATTCATTCCAAATATGGAATGAATTCAAAATACATCAAATATTAAAAGTTATAAGTTGAAATCATAAATATAATGTAACCCTACACAACCAGGGGCTTTTCTATAATTAAAATCATCACAAACAAGTCCTCAAATCATTTAAAACAGGAGCCAGGGGCCTGTTTGCACTAATTCTGCAATTCCATGAAAGTCCAGGGGGTTTTTCAGAAAATGGCATTTTCTTTTCTTTCTTCTTCTTCCTCCCGCCAGAAGGCAGAGGACGACGCCGCCGTGCCACCTCCTCCCTGCCTGCTAGCTCGCGAGGATAAGACCACGGAGACGTCCGCATCGTTCTCTTCCTCCCCGTACTCATCTCTCTCTCTCCCGTGCTCTCTATTTCTGTCGGGTCGAAACCCTAGTTCGTCGGGCCGCCGCCGATTGCCGTCGATTCCGACCTTGCCGAGGTGTTCCAAGTAGCCAGGAAGCTCCGCCGTGGCTGCCTCATCCTCCTCATCTACTCGCGCGTGCTGGGAAGCTCGGGAGCGGAAGAAATTTGCAGTCTTCTTCAACTCCGGCCGCCGGCTGTCGACCACGGATGCGTCGCCGTCCGTCCACGTCGTTCTTCGCCGAGCAGTTCCCCGTGCTCGTGGTGAGCATACGCTCCTCCTCATGTACTTTGATTTGTCCAATTTCCGTTGGGTGGGAAGTTCGCCGTACACCGTCTCCGGCCGCCGCGGGAGCTCGCCGCCGTGCTTGCTCCGGTGACCATTTTGGAGCGGCGCCGCCACCAATAGGTTCGCGTCGATCTCCTCTATCCCGTGCCATCGAGCTAACAAGGAAACAAAGCCAGAATCACCGCGGATTCCTCGAATCCGTGTTCAACATAGAAGGATCTTCTGCTGATGTCAGCATGACGTCATAAATTGATTTTCCTTTTCTAAAAATGATTTCTTTTATTTAAATAAAATTATGACAGGTGGACCCCACTGTCAGGTATTTAAACATTTAGGAAATCATTTCTGGAAATTATTAAAACTATGACATGTGGGACTAACTCAAATTTAGAATTTTAGAAATTGTTTAATTTGAATTTAAACTTTGAAAATTCATAACTAAATCATTTTAAATCAGAATAATACAAATAATATACCAAAATGATCAGAAAAATAAAATTTATCTGTTTGTTTAAATAAAATGTTTGTTTGACTAAAGTTGAATCATTCTAAAATTGAAACAACAATTTGGTTATTATTTGAAATATGGAATTAATTTAAAATGCTAATTTAGATACATTTTAATTTCATGTAAATTGTTTCACATGTTCAACTTCAAATATGAAAATATGTTTCAATTATAACATTATGACTATTGTTAGAATTCCATTTTTGAACATGCTTAAAAAAAATATTCTTCAAATGGTTCATTAAAATAATATTTTCCATAAGGAAAATAATTATTCATGAGTCATTTAATAATACAAAAATGACTATATCAACATATAAAGTAATCATAATATTACTTCATAATATCCCATATAGTTCTTAATTCACAAAAAATGAATTCTCTATTTAATAAAATTGGATCACTATTATTAATACCTTTAATAATTGAATTAATTTTGTGATATAATTGTTTAAATCATTAATCCAAATTAATAACTACTTCATATTATGAGATTACTTGTGGTGTTTCTTCTAAGTGTTAAAATTCAAATCATATTATCTTTTGCATAAAGAAAAGTTAAATACATAAGTAACTACTCCTTATATTTGATACTATACCATTACTTAACTAAAATAACTACCCTATGATATCAACAAATGTATACATTATTTATTTCTTCAAAAGTTATTCTTTTTGCCTTCTTGAATAATAATACTACACCATTTGTTTAATTAATTCAAGTTGACACCTGATCTGTATAAACATAAAGATGATAGTAAACCCTAAAATAACCATTTAGTATTATGATGTTGTTTATTTTATCCTTATGCTTAATATGGTATTTATAGTTAAAGATAAAAATTCATCGTTCTTGTGAAGTAAACTTGAAGATAAAACAAATCTGAAAATAATCACCAAACTCAAACAACCCTCAACCATCGAGAGTTAGTCACGGGGTTTAGGACGATGCATCTCATACTTATGCATAATAGCATATTGCTTCTTCAAACATTAGTCCTTACCGGACCAATGATGTTTTTTCCAGATTTTGGAGTCTTTATTGTATCGAAGACCTTGGCTGCATAATCTTGCAGTCAAAAAGGCAAGTTCACTCTTGCTCATGTCCTACTTGATTATGTTTATCAAAGTAAATGAAAAATACTATGGTTTATCATTGCATGAAAAAGAAAAAAAAACTATCTTCGAATGATGTGAATTGCTATATATATATTGTTGGCTGGCAGATGGAACCATGGAATGATGTGGTTGGTGGAGGTTCCATTTGCACGGGAAAGTATTACCTAGGACTTAAGAACCAATGCCGTCAGCGTTCTTGCGCCGAAAATGAAGCGTTAACCATGAGACTTGGAATGGGACGGGAAAGTCATCTGTGATCTTTTCCCTTTCGCATGTCAACGGGCAGCCAGAGCCGTACGCTGTAGATCTAGTGCGACTACATGCACATGGGTGGGACCCCTTAATGCCCACGGACTCTGGTGTCTATGATGGTCTGCAAGAGGACACCTAGGTATCTATCGTGAGGGGTAGAACCAGGGGTGATTCTGCTATGCATGAATTGGGTGGGCATGCGGGGTTGTTGGAGAAGCACGGCGAATGGCTTGGATCAACGACTGGGCCCCACACCATAGGAAGTGTGGACGGGAAAGACTCGCCCGGTTGTGCAACAAGGCGTTGGTCTCTTATGGGTAAAGTAACGCACCTCTGCAGAGTGTAAAAATGTGACATGTTACTCCACGTTCCAGGAAGGAACGGCGAACGCTGCAGGAAAGGAGGCTCCTCAAGGCCCTAGCACCTGTGAATCGATGACGGGCATAGTTTTCTGAAGATAAAATAAATCTTTTCCTAAAAATGTTTTACAAAGTTATGCATGTTCATCCATGACCTTTTGGGATGGATGGTAGCTAGTGCATAAAACACCTCATTCCTATTATATGAACTTGCTGAGTAACGCTCGTGTTGCTCACTCTTTCCTCCGTTGACCCTGCTTAGATAATTGGAGACAACAGAAGAAGGACAGGAATCCATAGCAATATTGGTGAGATCTTCGACAAGGAGTCAAATCAACCTGGTGGGCCTGAAGGAATCAACCTCTACTTAGCCAACGGATACGTGGCGACCATAGTGCAACGGTGGACACGTCGACAACAAAGCCTATGGACATGACAACTATAGTTAGATGGAGGAGCACAACTCCAGACATGAAGATTCCAAATGGATAGATAGGGCTGTGACAACATCAGTAGTGGATTAGGAGTTAGAAGTAGAGCTGGTATCCAGCTTAGTGCTTCGATTTGAGTCCTTTGGGAGTTTCTTTCGCACGAGACCTACTTCTGTTTGTTAAGGAGGTTCTCGAGTTTTTGTATTGAATAGTGTTGTAATCCTATAGTGTTACCTTGGACCGACTATGTTTCTGTTGTACTACTCTGAAGGATGTAATATTTACGAAGTGGTCCTTTCGTGAGTATTATGTCATCGACTTGTACACTACAACATGCAGTGGTGTGCTGGGTCACTACAGGTGGTATCAGAGCGAACGACCTTAGGATTAAAACCCTTTTAGGAGACTTGTAGGTTGGTAAGACTATAGGAAGTTATCATATTTATCTAAACTATATATTACTACAACTATGATGGTTATTCACTTGAGAATAATACTGTCATATTTGTATACACATTTCCTTACCCAACTGGAGTAGATATTCTTATTTACTATTCTATAGGTATAATATCCATATATATTATTTCTTTTCAACTTGGTATGACCAGTTAAGACTGTTTCGTACGAGTTGATACACCAAATAGATTACAACTACGTCAGTGTTACCTACATGGTATCATTGATAGCCCTATCCTTTGAAGTAGAACCCTATCATAAGTTCGTGATGGAGGAAGTCAGAAGATGTTTGATGATAGTGAAGAATCATCGTCAGTCAACTATGGAGAGTATGTTAATACCCTAATGATAGAGATCAAAGGGGATTCACGTGAGTATGGTATAAGTTGATAAGTAATTAGGAGATGGCATAAACAATGACGGAAGCTACACTGCTATTTCTGATGTACCCTGAGTAGTACACGAAGGATCTAGATATGTTCGCAAGTAGATGTTATAGTTTGACGGAAGATTCAAGCTACATGGAGTTTAGTTCCATATAAAACCAAGACAAATCACAACCACTATTTGAGTACTTTGTCTTTGTATTACTCCGTTGCAAATGGTCAGCTGGGGTAATTACCGAGTCAAAGAGTTGTTAGAATAGGACTATAAGGTAATATATACCTATATTGTAGTGTATAGCATCTAAGCCTGGGTACTTGAGATGTTTTTACTCAAGGTACTAGTTATTTTACGGGCTTATGTTGCATGATTGATATATAACTGCATTTGCAATTTACTGGATCTTATTGGATTTTTGATTGGCTAGGTTGGTACATGAAGTTAGAATTTGATGTACAATGGCATGATTGTTACATTGAGTTCTTTCTTCATGTTACTAATCTAGAGCTAGGTAGGATTCGTGTAAGGGAGAGACGTGTTCTCAGAAGTTTCAAACAACAATGAAAGCTTTTGTAGAGATGGAAGTCAAGATGACCGAAGTAAATGAAGCTACAATCCACATCATATTTGGATTGGAGATCAGCATCATCAGAACATGGAAGGATGGAGGAACTACGATAGATCAAGGAAGAATATCATCACCATTTGGAAGAGGGCTTACTGAAGATGATATAGTGAAGGATATCAAGCGAGAACTGAAAAATGATGGAAGAAGCCGCAGTATGTAGTCATATATAGTTGGAAGTTGTCGTAACTTGACAGAAGAAATGGGTGTTGGAAGTCATAAGGCACAATTAAACTCTGGAAAAAGATCAAGAAGAAGTAGTACATGACTTATATGTCTAAAAGAGTCATGAAGTTGGTGGTAGAGGAGTATGAAGCAACAAATCCAATACTTAGAGGACAACAACAAAGTATGATATTTAAGCAAGGCAAGATAGTTGTATCATCGAGATCAAGGGGTATGACTCCAACGTTCAATGTTACAACGGACCCACATCAGAATCATGGGAAATAAGTTCATGGATTGCTGAGAGTCCATGGAGTTAGTTAGTTGGAAGGTGACCAACAGAGACGGGTGATGTGGGGAAATAGTGAAGTAAGTGCCTAATCAATGTCAATATACAGTGGGATCGATGGCCATATGATTGACATCCTCAGTTTAAGGACTCCGATGGAGGTTGAACTAACCAGATTGAAGAAACATATCGTCTGATCAACCAAAATGAAGGAATCAGATCCAGCAGCAGACAGATGAAGAGTTGTTATATCAGCAGAGTTTTGACTAGATGTCCAACGACCTATACCAATTTAGACATAACGTACCTTTTCTACAAACCATTTTGCAAAAGTTTCTTTCTTAACACTCTTCAACAAAGTGGAGATTAACAAAACCAAGTTGTTGAACTATTTTAGTCAATAGATTAACAAAACTAAGTTGTTGAACTACTTTTGCTATTGAAGGGTCATTCTTTGGTTCTAACCAAGAGTATGACGGAGAAAATGTGTTAACAAAATCTTTTAGTAGTACAGACCACACTACCACTTTACATCACTAGGATGAGAGTTTCATTAAGATTCCAGATCACACGAGAAAAAGAAGACTCCACTAAGTTAGTCCTAAGTAGTAAACCTCAATGTCAACCTTATGAGATTGGACTAGGTTCTGCGACATTGTTTTGGTTTTCTGAAAGAGTTATAAAATATATACCTTAGTGAGACTAATTTAAATCCTTAATATTTTCCAAATAAGAGGTTAGTTATTAAGTGAGAAGTCTTGATACGATTACTAGTAGAACCAACAAGCATTAAACAAAGTCTTGATCCATGGAGTTTGCAGGAAAAGAGATCCAAGAGTGGATTGTACCAGAAGGATTCATGGAGTTCGATAACTGCTATTTTATTCATAAGTCTCATCTTCAATCCGAAACGTAAGAGAGTGCGAACTTCGAGGACGAAGTTTTGTTTTAGTAGGGGAGACTGTAACATCCCAGGATTTAGAGTCCCAAATTAGAGTGGACACACAAGTGTGCATTGCATTCATGCATCAGAAAATCCGAAGAATTTTCGCGCAAATAATTTTAAAACACTAAGTGATTGAAGTTTCACTTGAGTTGGTGGAATTGAAGTAGATCATCGACTTGAGCGTTACAAACTTTGAGATGATCTTGGCTTAAAACCTATTTTTGGGTAGAGAGGTACTCGATAAAATTGTTAAACCCAGTGGGAAATATCTTGTTACATCAAAACATTACCTCAGGAGTGTAACATAAATCTAGTTATTCGTAGGTATCATCTTGTCTAACCTTATATGTTAGACATATCTCTAGTAGATGGAAATCATTCTAGTCTTACAGACAAATTGAATTACCTAAAATCTTAACAAAGATCTTTTCACCTTATCTAGTGAATCTTAACTTCTTATCTCCTAATCTTCTTGAAGTTATTCAACCAGGGAAGCATCTCAAGAAAAGAGGTAAAGTCAACAAGAAGATTATGAAGAAGGATTGATTAGATATGCATAGTAGTGCTATGCCAATCTATCACAGAGACAATGGGAACTCTTGCATCTGTTATGTTCTTATTAATTTCTCAAGAAATAGTGTGATATTCCAATGTTTGTGTTATATAGAAGTAGTTGGGTGACAAGCTTTGCAACCTTGTTAACAAATCACTTTTGTATGCTCAAACAATTGAGTGTCATATACAAATAAACAAAAGAACAGATAATACATGGTATTTCTCCAAGAGTATGATTATCAGGGAGAAAGTAAAGCCAAAGCATAAAACCATATGATCATCATCCATATGTAATCATCACATGAGTTAACTCTCAAATTCATGTGAGTGTGGACATGTCTCATAAGAAAGGGGTTCACAAGTTCATCATATGACCAAGACCATTTGGCTTATTCAAAATTCATTCTCAAGAGGAGATAAATCTGGACATGTGGTAAATGGAACCACATGGACTACTTAGTCAGCAATTGTTTTAGCAACTTGCTTCCATAGAAACAATATCATCTATTTTATTCAAAGGAGTATATCATCCTTTTGATCATCAGAATGAGCTATGGAATTAAGCAAGATTCTGTTCTCATCATTTTACCCATTTATCCTACCATAAGACCTGACTTCAGGCAGGATATCTTCTCTTGTGCATCCACAGACATTTGATCATGTTTTCACATGATTTAATTGTCAGGTATCACAAGCCAAAGCCACTAGGGCCATATTTTGTGCTTGGCATGAATTTGAATTGAAATACTGTGTATACTCTTTGTAGTCACCACAGTAAGCAAATCATGTTGTATTGCTGGACCACAATTTGATGTTGTCCAGAAATCAATAAGGCACTCAGAATAAGTTTGAATATTTATCTGGAGCTGAAGACAAGGAAGAAACTATCCTTAGTATTTGAAAATAATATAAAGCCACAAATAAAAAGCATAACAAAATAAATCAATTGTTATATAAGTACACAATAAGAAAAGAGGTTATAAACTATAAATTTTATTAAAAAGAGATAATTCCAAATATGTTCAAATTTACTTTAAGTGGTTAATGAATTTAAAACACACAAAATATTTATAATCCAAGTTTAAAAGAAACTTGTTTTTGAAATTCTACACATTTTGTAAAAGGAAATAAATTTAAATATACACAAATTCATTCCAAATATGGAATGAATTCAAAATACATCAAATATTAAAAGTTATAAGTTGAAATCATAAATATAATGTAACCCTACACAACCAGGGGCTTTTCTATAATTAAAATCATCACAAACAAGTCCTCAAATCATTTAAAACAGGAGCCAGGGGCCTGTTTGCACTAATTCTGCAATTCCATGAAAGTCCAGGGGGTTTTTCAGAAAATGGCATTTTCTTTTCTTTCTTCTTCTTCCTCCCGCCAGAAGGCAGAGGACGACGCCGCCGTGCCACCTCCTCCCTGCCTGCTAGCTCGCGAGGATAAGACCACGGAGACGTCCGCATCGTTCTCTTCCTCCCCGTACTCATCTCTCTCTCCCGTGCTCTCTATTTCTGTCGGGTCGAAACCCTAGTTCGTCGGGCCGCCGCCGATTGCCGTCGATTCCGACCTTGCCGAGGTGTTCCAAGTAGCCAGGAAGCTCCGCCGTGGCTGCCTCATCCTCCTCATCTACTCGCGCGTGCTGGGAAGCTCGGGAGCGGAAGAAATTTGCAGTCTTCTTCAACTCCGGCCGCCGGCTGTCGACCACGGATGCGTCGCCGTCCGTCCACGTCGTTCTTCGCCGAGCAGTTCCCCGTGCTCGTGGTGAGCATACGCTCCTCCTCATGTACTTTGATTTGTCCAATTTCCGTTGGGTGGGAAGTTCGCCGTACACCGTCTCCGGCCGCCGCGGGAGCTCGCCGCCGTGCTTGCTCCGGTGACCATTTTGGAGCGGCGCCGCCACCAATAGGTTCGCGTCGATCTCCTCTATCCCGTGCCATCGAGCTAACAAGGAAACAAAGCCAGAATCACCGCGGATTCCTCGAATCCGTGTTCAACATAGAAGGATCTTCTGCTGATGTCAGCATGACGTCATAAATTGATTTTCCTTTTCTAAAAATGATTTCTTTTATTTAAATAAAATTATGACAGGTGGACCCCACTGTCAGGTATTTAAACATTTAGGAAATCATTTCTGGAAATTATTAAAACTATGACATGTGGGACTAACTCAAATTTAGAATTTAGAAATTGTTTAATTTGAATTTAAACTTTGAAAATTCATAACTAAATCATTTTAAATCAGAATAATACAAATAATATACCAAAATGATCAGAAAAATAAAAATTTATCTGTTTGTTTAAATAAAATGTTTGTTTGACTAAAGTTGAATCATTCTAAAATTGAAACAACAATTTGGTTATTATTTGAAATATGGAATTAATTTAAAATGCTAATTTAGATACATTTTAATTTCATGTAAATTGTTTCACATGTTCAACTTCAAATATGAAAATATGTTTCAATTATAACATTATGACTATTGTTAGAATTCCATTTTGAACATGCTTAAAAAAAATATTCTTCAAATGGTTCATTAAAATAATATTTTCCATAAGGAAAATAATTATTCATGAGTCATTTAATAATACAAAAATGACTATATCAACATATAAAGTAATCATAATATTACTTCATAATATCCCATATAGTTCTTAATTCACAAAAATGAATTCTCTATTTAATAAAATTGGATCACTATTATTAATACCTTTAATAATTGAATTAATTTTGTGATATAATTGTTTAAATCATTAATCCAAATTAATAACTACTTCATATTATGAGATTACTTGTGGTGTTTCTTCTAAGTGTTAAAATTCAAATCATATTATCTTTTGCATAAAGAAAAGTTAAATACATAAGTAACTACTCCTTATATTTGATACTATACCATTACTTAACTAAAATAACTACCCTATGATATCAACAAATGTATACATTATTTATTTCTTCAAAAGTTATTCTTTTTGCCTTCTTGAATAATAATACTACACCATTTGTTTAATTAATTCAAGTTGACACCTGATCTGTATAAACATAAAGATGATAGTAAACCCTAAAATAACCATTTAGTATTATGATGTTGTTTATTTTATCCTTATGCTTAATATGGTATTTATAGTTAAAGATAAAAATTCATCGTTCTTGTGAAGTAAACTTGAAGATAAAACAAATCTGAAAATAATCACCAAACTCTAACAACCCTCAACCATCGAGAGTTAGTCACGGGGTTTAGGACGATGCATCTCATACTTATGCATAATAGCATATTGCTTCTTCAAACATTAGTCCTTACCGGACCAATGATGTTTTTTCCAGATTTTGGAGTCTTTATTGTAACGAAGACCTTGGCTGCATAATCTTGCAGTCAAAAAGGCAAGTTCACTCTTGCTCATGTCCTACTTGATTATGTTTATCAAAGTAAATGAAAAATACTATGGTTTATCATTGCATGAAAAAGAAAAGAAAAAAAACTATCTTCGAATGATGTGAATTGCTATATATATATTGTTGGCTGGCAGATGGAACCATGGAATGATGTGGTTGGTGGAGGTTCCATTTGCACGGGAAAGTATTACCTAGGACTTAAGAACCAATGCCGTCAGCGTTCTTGCGCCGAAAATGAAGCGTTAACCATGAGACTTGGAATGGGACGGGAAAGTCATCTGTGATCTTTTCCCTTTCGCATGTCAACGGGCAGCCAGAGCCGTACGCTGTAGATCTAGTGCGACTACATGCACATGGGTGGGACCCCTTAATGCCCACGGACTCTGGTGTCTATGATGGTCTGCAAGAGGACACCTAGGTATCTATCGTGAGGGGTAGAACCAGGGGTGATTCTGCTATGCATGAATTGGGTGGGCATGCGGGGTTGTTGGAGAAGCACGGCGAATGGCTTGGATCAACGACTGGGCCCCACACCATAGGAAGTGTGGACGGGAAAGACTCGCCCGGTTGTGCAACAAGGCGTTGGTCTCTTATGGGTAAAGTAACGCACCTCTGCAGAGTGTAAAAATGTGACATGTTACTCCACGTTCCAGGAAGGAACGGCGAACGCTGCAGGAAAGGAGGCTCCTCAAGGCCCTAGCACCTGTGAATCGATGACGGGCATAGTTTTCTGAAGATAAAATAAATCTTTTCCTAAAAATGTTTTACAAAGTTATGCATGTTCATCCATGACCTTTTGGGATGGATGGTAGCTAGTGCATAAAACACCTCATTCCTATTATATGAACTTGCTGAGTAACGCTCGTGTTGCTCACTCTTTCCTCCGTTGACCCTTGCTTAGATAATTGGAGACAACAGAAGAAGGACAGGAATCCATAGCAATATTGGTGAGATCTTCGACAAGGAGTCAAATCAACCTGGTGGGCCTGAAGGAATCAACCTCTACTTAGCCAACGGATACGTGGCGACCATAGTGCAACGGTGGACACGTCGACAACAAAGCCTATGGACATGACAACTATAGTTAGATGGAGGAGCACAACTCCAGACATGAAGATTCCAAATGGATAGATAGGGCTGTGACAACATCAGTAGTGGATTAGGAGTTAGAAGTAGAGCTGGTATCCAGCTTAGTGCTTCGATTTGAGTCCTTTGGGAGTTTCTTTCGCACGAGACCTACTTCTGTTTGTTAAGGAGGTTCTCGAGTTTTTGTATTGAATAGTGTTGTAATCCTATAGTGTTACCTTGGACCGACTATGTTTCTGTTGTACTACTCTGAAGGATGTAATATTTACGAAGTGGTCCTTTCGTGAGTATTATGTCATCGACTTGTACACTACAACATGCAGTGGTGTGCTGGGTCACTACAGCGCGCTCAGTCTTGGATCCGAGGACAAGAACTCGGGTCCTAGGGCGACACTAGCGGAACAAAGCACCAAAACTGGCCTTCCACCAGTGCCTTATCATTAAGATAACAAACGTCCCATAACAGATAAACAGGTAGCCACTATCAGGGCTTCGAAGGTACAGATAACAACAAGAAGATAAAAGGTAACAACCTAAGCATGCGCTACGACTCGCAAGGCCAACAAGGTAAACAAACAAAAGGTGATAGGATGTGGAGGTGGGGCTATATCATGGCAGCAGGGTAAACATGGATAGGATCGCATAAGCATCGCAATATAAGGGTAGCAGAGATCAACGGCAAGGATGAAAGACAATGCATTGGGAACAAGAGAACAGTGCTTGCCTGGAATCCAGCAAGGAAGAAGAACTTGTCGTTGCTCACATCATCTCAACGTCCTATTCGCGAAGACGCAACAAACACTGGAAAGAACACCGGATGCAACACTTGCTACTACGGCAAAAGATCCAGCATGTTCAAGAGATGATGCATGACAGGGCAAGATGCAAGACAGAAAGCAACTTAAGCAAATATAAGCGGAACCGAGATTCCGACAATTAATTAGAAGGTTCAAGTTATTTATCTAACCATCAATATTAAATGTTGATTAACATGTGAGACATGACATGGGTGATCTACACAAATTAAATGAAGTCGGGACATTTATCGAATATTCCTGCACACTCCATATTTATTTATCAGATGAATTGCTAATTACCCACAACCCAAGATGCAATGCAACACATGCATGAACGATATGAGATGCACAAGACAGATGACATTTTATAAAATAGGTATAGGTATAGGCTCGGTTTTGGGTTCGCACGTCAGGTCGAGGAACTCCGGGGGTCAAAGCCGGGATCTTCGGGTCGTCGAGGAAGTAGTCGAAGTCGGGGAAGTAGTCGTCGCCGAAACGGAACATCGCGTTTGTCGGTGTCGTAGAAGTGGTCGAAGTAGTTGTACTCGGGTCGTCGTTGTACGGGGCACCAGCTTCGGTGTCGGTGACGTTCTTGTCGGGTTTGGTCTTCGGCGGCGACGGGGTTCACGGACACGCACGAAGGCGGCCAACGCAAAGCGAACAAAGGCGAGACATCACGAAGCGGAGATCTTGTCGAGGTTCGGGGTACACGGAGAACTTGTCACGGTCATCGTCGTTCACGTTCATCATCGAGGCAGATCTTGTCGACGGGCAGCGGTCGAGAGCGAGGTTCACGGCGTCGGTCTTGTCGGGTCATGGACACGGAGGAGCACGGACACGGACACCGGAAGGCAACACGGACACCGGAAGGCAACACGTACACGGAAGAAGCACACGAGCACCGGGAAGGCGCGCGCACGAGAGCACGGAGCAACACCTCGACGGGTGGACAACACGAACGTCGGCAAGGGGCCGAACTCCTTGCGGGCAAAACAACGAACACCTTGCGCGCGAAGGCGGGACGCAGCCGGAGCGGCAACCACGGCGAGCCGGAGGCGGAGAGGGCGACCTCGAGGCGGAGTTTGGCGGCTCCCTTGCAGGAGGAGGCCGGAGCAGAGGAGGCAGGAGCCGACCACGGCGAGCTGGGCGAGCGCCGCGGCCGGGATGCGCGAGGTCGAGCGGGGCGAGGTCTCCCGTGCGCGTGCGGGAAGGAGGAGGAGCTCGGGCTGGGGGAGGAGAAGCGACGGCAGGAGGTGGAGCGCGCGGCGAGGGGCGTCGGGGCCGGCGGCCGGAGGCGGCGGGCCGGGGAGGCGGCTCCGGCCAGCCGGAGTTGACGGAGGCGACGAGGCATGCGAGCGTGGTGGAGGAAGAAGAATGGGGGGGGGGGGGGCGCGAGGGAGGCGCAGGGGCGGCGGTCGGTGCGTGCGGGCGGGTGCGTGCAAGCGTGGAGGCTCTCCCGTGCGGTGAGGAAGAGGATAAGAAGAGGAGGAAGGAAAGAAAAAGGAAAAAGAAAGGAAAAGAAAGAAAAGAAAGGGGGAAAAAGAAAAAGAAAGGGTGGGAGGACCCGACGTAAAGGAAAAAGGACAGGGAGGCGGCTGCAAAACGCAGGGGGTGGAGGTAGAAGTTTTCCAGGAACCCTAGGGTTTCGGTTTAGGTGGGCTTTGGGCCGAAAGTGGCCAGGCTGGGCTGCTCTCTCGCATACTAAAACATTTTTTATTTTGCAAAACCTTTTGACAAAGCAAATTTCGAAACGAAGACGAACAGAAAGAAATAGAGGGGATTATTCAAACAACCAAAATAGAGTTTAGCAAAATAATTTTATTGACAAAATAGTGCAATGCTCATGATGCGTGATGCTATGATGATGCAAAAAGAAAAATAAACAAACTAATTGGGAAAAAAATCCCAGGGCGTTACAAATTGTATCTCAACACAAACTACCCTAGGCCTCTTTGTTTCAAAGAATTCTTAAAACCCATTAATAGAAAGATATATAGGATTAGAGCATGTCCAGTTGAATCCTTAACTTATCTGGAGCCTACATAATTTTTGTCAACAAATGTTCGAATCTTGTAACCTGAGATTTGAGCGGATGAATTTTTCTTCACAACATAGTGCAATGTAATATGGCAAATTGTCCTAACGATCTAATCCTACGAGGCGTATACAGGAACTTGCAAATTTTCTGGGATCAAATTTCTTACGAGTTTTTTTCTTTGAATCATCAAAGAGTCTAAAGTGGGATAGACAACCGTGGGCAAAGCATCGTCACCGGCCAGATTGAAGCTGGATGGTCAACACGTACGTACCCATCGATCTCCAACGACCACCGCGACGGTCGTGCGCCGTTTTACTCTTCCACACTTCTTCTTCCACCTCCGCCTTCATCCCCATCTCGTCGATTCTTCCCCATTGCCCGACCCCACCCCTGTTCCTAAACCCCGAAAACCTCGTCGCCGTAACCCTAAACCCCTCAAGGCCGCGCGCCATGCGGTCCCTCGCGAGGCTCCGGCCACCCAAGCGCCTCCTCCCCCTCGCCGCCCTCGTCCAGTCCATGGGGTACATGGACGTGAAGATGCGGTGGAAGAAGGACGCGTCCTTCGACGACGTCCCGGTGCTCGCGCACGCGCGGGACCTCCGCCCGCTCGCCTCCCTCGCGCGAATCCTCTCCCCGTCACCGACCCCTGTCTCCGCGGTCTCCAAGCTCCGCCGCTCGCTCGAGACCTCCGACCGCCGCGTCACTGCCTTCCTGCGCCGCTTCCCCGCGGCCTTCGTCGAGTCCGTCGGGCCCGAGCACAACCACCCCTGGTTCCGCCTCTCGGCCTCCGCCGCCCGCCTCCTGCGGGAGGAGCGGGACGTCTTCACCGCCCGCCGCGCCGATGTCACCTCCCGCCTTCGCCGCCTCCTCCTCATGTCCCCGGCCCGCCGCCTCCCACTCAGCGTCTCGCAGGGCATGCTCTGGCACCTCGGCCTCCCGGAGGACTACTTCAGGAACCCCGAATTCGACATCGGCCAAGATGGGTTCAGGATTCTGACCGCCGGAGATGGCGTGTATTGCAAGGACGAGAACGATGGTAAGGAGCTGGAGCTCATTGACGACGGGAGAGATCAAGAAATGCCACTGTCAGTGCTTCAAACGAATGCCATACGGAGGTTCGGGTCGGCAGACGAGGTGCCCATCCCATTATTCCCGTCAAAGGGTCTTCGGCTAAAGCGGAAGATTGGAGACTGGCTGGAGGGGTTCCAGAAGCTGCACTATGTCTCTCCGTATGAGGATTGCAGCAACATTCACCCGGGTAGCGAGGTTTCACAGAAGCGTGTGGTTGGGGTGCTCCATGAGCTGCTCACTCTGTTCGTGACTTGCTCTGCCGAGAGGCGACGCTTGCTTTGCCTCAGGACACACCTGGGGCTGCCACAGAAGTTTGACAAAGTTTTTGAGCGGCACCCGCATGTATTCTACAAGCTGTTGAAGGAGAAGACATGCTTTGTTGTCCTCAAAGAGGCATACATGTCTGGGGGAGACACCACAATTGAGGAGCACCCCATGCTGGAGGTGCGGAGCAAATATGCCGGGTTGATGGAGGAGTCACGTGAGATCATAAAGTGCCGGCGGAGTGGGAAACCTGTAAAACTGGATCCTGAGGATGAAGAGGAGATTGAGGATTCGGAAGGGGCAAATTCGGCTGCAATCTTTTCATAGCATGTCATTATTTTTACTGGTCAGAAAAATGAGAGAAGGGACAATATGGATTTTTGCGACGAGAATGAGGGGATTGTACCCTTGGAAGCAGCAAATTTACATGCAAAATAAAGGGGATATGCGCCTATGCAAAGAGGTTAGTGGATGTGCAAAGAATTACTGTGCATGTTGTTTTTATTCATGTCACTATATGAAATGACATTGTTTTACATAGTTTTTGTGACACAACAGTATCTATGATTTAGAGTGTTCATCTAGAGATTTTGATTAGTTGACTGGTACTTTGTTAATAGCTCTAAGTCCATGTTTCTTCTGGATTATGTAGAACGAGGTGATACATGACACTGTATGATTGGCGAATGATTTTAACTTGTTCTTCCAATGTATTTCTTGAGTATCTGTTTTTTCTGCCTAGAAGTGGAAGGTAACAAACAGAAAGTGGCCAAGTGCTACTCTTGATTGTGAAAGCCTTTTTAGGAAAGCGCTGCAACAACTACTGCCAATAGATATGCATGTATTACTATAGCTTTGTAATGAGGATAATAGGAGAGTGAGGATTCGAAGGTTGTAAATTCGGCTGTAATCTATCTTTTCATAGGATGTCATTATCTTTGACTGATCAGAAATGAGAAAATGGGCAATATGGATTTTTGCGACGAGAATGAGGGTATTGTATGCTTGGAAGCAGCAAATTTGCTTGTAAATAAAGGAGCTATGCACCTATGCAAAGAGGTAAGTGGCTGTGCAAAGACTTATTCTGCATATTGTTTTATTCATGTCACCATTTGAAGTGACACTGTTTTTATATTTTTCTTTTTACAAAACAGTATCTATGATTTAGCACGTTCATCTAGAAATTTAGATTAGTTGACTGGTACTCAGGGAATAGCTCTAAGTCCATGTTTCTTCTGGAATATGTAGAACGAGGTGTACATGGCACAGTATGATTGGCGAATCATTTTAACTTGTCCTGTGGATGCTGTTGTGACTTACCAATGTATTTTCTGCATATCTTTTCTTTCTGCTTAGAAGTGGAAGGTAACATGAGAAAGTGGCCATCTACTGCCAATAGATATGCATGAATTACTATAGCTTTGTCCCGAGGATCAATAGGAGAGCAAGGATTCGAAGGGTGTGAATTCGGCTGCAATCTTTTCATAGAATGTCATTATCTTTGACTGATCAGAAAAATAAGAAATTGGGCAATATGGATTTTTGTGATGAGTATGAGGGGATTGTTCCATTGGTAGCAGCAAATGTTCATGCAAAATAAAGGAGGTGACTGTGCAAAATAATATCTGTATATTGATTTTGTTCATGTCGTTATTTGCAGTGACATTATTTATATATCTTTTTGGACGCGGTAGTATCTATGATTTTGTGTGTTTATCTTGAAATTCTGGATTAGTTGACGGGTACTTTGGGAATAGCTTTAAGTCGAAACTTTTTCTTGAAGATGTAGAAGGAGGTGGTACATGACGCAATATGCTCGGGGAATGACTTTAACTTGTTCTCTGGATGCTGTTATGACTTTCCATTGTATTTCTTGAACAACTTCTCTTGCTGGTTAGAAGTGGAAGGTAACAACAGAAAGTGGCCAAGTGCTATTCTTGATTGGGATAACTTCTTTAGGAAAACACATCTACTGCCAGTCTGCCACACAACATGCAAGATTACATTTTTGATCTTTATTAATCTTGTATCCATTTAAATGCTTGATGTCCAAATGGTAAAGTAAAAAAAGAAACATATTTCTTGCTCATATAGTCATATTACGTTGATATGTGCAGAATCAGTTGTTGGTTATATGATGGCTTACTATCTTCTAACGTGTAGTTTGGGTCGTGGTTTAATTTTGTTGTTTGTCGTAAGGCAGTTGCCGTAGTTAATTGTACTACTCTCGCCCAAATGGGTTTCATACCCATGGGACTGGCTAGTTTTTACGTTGGTTCGCCAAGCCTATCACAACCCTCCTCCTTTAACCGGGCTTGGGACCGGCTATGCCTAGAAGACATAGGCGGAGTTTGCCGTAGTTAATTGTCATATCTAATAAAACATTGTTGTTATGTTTTTTAGCAGTAGTTGCCGAATAGCCAGGCAGTTGAAATTAATCTGGTGTACTAGATATGTATGAGTTACTATAGCTTTGTTGTGTAGTTAGTTACTTACTTTTCACGTGTTATATAATTTACTAAAATTATGTGCTCTAGGGTCAGTATTATCGACTGAAGGGGGTGCGGGTTTTGCTGACGGTTAGATCGCAGTACTGTCTCTGCTCATAGTATTCTCGTTGGCGCTTCAGTATGCTGCGAGTTATCTTTGATTTTGAGGAGTTGCTAGGAAGCGCTAGCTCTTTGATTTCACAAGCTGACAGTGCTGGGGCTCTCACATCAACCATGCTCATCATAGTAACCTTTCAAATTTTTGTCATAACAATTCAAGATATCCTTATCCTACATTTTATCGTGTGTGTATTATTGGACCGCTAGTACCTGTAGTTGAGGTGGCATTTAATTCTTCGCCTCTATGTGGGTTGTGTGTTGGAGAAGTGAAATTGTAGAACAAATCAGAAGATATCCTCTTTTCGAGAGGTAAACCATAGTATGCAGCTTGGAGTCCATTATTCTGCATTGTCATGGTCTGTTCGCTGGACAAGTATGCAACAGTGGATATGTTCCTATGTTTATCGATACTTCTATATTAAATTATTTATGTCTACCCTTTATTGATACTTCTATATTAAATTATTTATGTCTACCCTTTACATCAACATCTTTGTTATAATCTGGCAGTTGTCCATATTTGACAGGAAGCTAATGAATTACCAGAAATAGGATATTCCTTGTCGGCCGATGTTATGGTTCTTCTCTTTGGCTATGTTTTTTGAATGAACGTTAGATCATGTTCAGCTATGTGCTCCTGGCCTAATATGTATCAGCACATTACTCTTTCTTAGTGATGCTTATATAACTGAAATTTGTGTATAGAATTGTGATTTCGTTGTAACATTCACTGGGTTGCACAAGATGCAGCGGTTAAATTTGCCCATGTATTTCCTTTACATGCCTACCTACTTGAAATGACTTCTTCCAAATTTACTGATATGAAACTTTCTTCTCTTTTGCCGATGGCACTGCGTTTGGATGTCTTGGAGAAAATCACCACCACACACTTTGAAATGTAGAGTTTTAAATCCATTTATCAAAAAGTATATCCGTCCTTTTACTGGAAGGTGTATATATGTGGCTCTTCAAATTTCGTTTATATGGGACACATGTATGTAAAAAAACAGTCCAGAGAAATATTTGAAATAAGACTTGTCTGAACCACCATGCTCTTGTTAAGAAGTGCACATCATTGGAAGAAAACACAATTATGTTGTACTAAGACATGTTTATTTTTAACAAAAGGAGTGTTTGTTTCTAGTTGATATTTAAAACTTGTATCAAACATGCACAAATTAGTATTTGTAAGTTTCAGATTTTTATAATTAAATCATGCATGCACATACTGCCTTGAATCTGGCAAGGGAGGGTTTTAGTCCCCGTTTTAGGGTTTTGTAGTCCTCGGGCGACGCTTGCCGCCGCCGCGAGTTTTCATCGTTCTTGTGCCGATCGCCGTCGCGATCGACCTTTGCTGATCATGGCAGAGTCCTCCTCGAGTGGATCTCGCCGGAAGGAACAGATGGATCCGTCCCAACTCTTGGAACGGCTCCACCTTGAGGAAGATGAGTTAGATAATCTAGTTTGGGAAGAAGAAGTCGACGATCCAGAAGAGAAGCCGAAGTGGCTTGCCCTCGCGCGAGTCTTGATGGAGAAGAGCTTCAGCCAGGGTGCGCTGATCGGGGATATGCGGGCGCCTGGAATCCGGCGAGGGATGTTGTATGGAGGAGGATAAACGCAAACCTCTTCTCGGTTCAGTTTAATTGTTTGGGAGACTGGAATAAAGCGCTGCATCAAGGTCCATGGGATTTCCGCGGTTCGGCACTGATCATCCAGGAGTACGATGGGTTCTCAAACCCGGAAAGTGTAAAACTCGACAAAATCGAGACATGGAGCCAGATTCATAAACTCCCTGATGGTGTACTGAAGAAGAAAGCCTTTGTGGAGAATATGTCCAGAAGAATTGGGGAAGTTCAGGAGATCCAAATTGCCCTTCCCAATGGTTTTGTTGGACAGTTCATTAGGGTTCGGGTCAAACTTGATGTGAACAAGAAGCTCACCCGGTTTGTTAGTTTCACGAAGGGAGGGAAGACTGAATTCTTCCAAGTTAAATACGAAAAACTTCCAAACTTCTGCAATGCATGTGGGATGATGGGGCACTGGCATGAAGAATGCGGCACCGGAGAACATAATGCCTCTAAATTTGAATGGGGGTCATTTATTCTGGCTCCACGACGAGGAAGAGGGAATGGTCGAAGATCTGAAGGTGGACGTAGCTCTGCGGATACGGACACATCTGATGGAGCTAGAGGTCGTGGAAGGGGCCGATATCCTATGCGGGGTCGTGGCTTCGCCGGAAGGGGGGAGTGGAATACTGAGTATATTAATCCAGGTTTCGAACCAATTGAGGACATGGATCACGATGGCCTTACTGATCCGAGTTCTAAAGGATTACTGATGGAGGAGCAGGGAGTTCTCCGCAAGCGTTCAGCCCTAGACGGAGACGGGGCCGGAAAAATTATACCAACAGAAACAGTCTCGAAGTCTATAGATGAGGAGATGATAGTGAGTCTGAGGTGGAACCAGGTGAAGGCCTTCCCGGGAATCCCTCTACACCTCAGAAATCTAAGAATAAGAAGAGAGTGAAGATGATTGATGGAACAGCCCAGGACAACAGTTCTAACCAGATATCGGCGGCCTCCGAGGAGGCTGACCGGACGCAATGAAAATCTTAGCGTGGAACTGTCGCGGTATGGCCAGTACCGCGGCCTGGCGCGCCCTGTTGGAGCTCCAGGTTAAATTTCGGCCAGATGTGATTTTCCTGTCTGGATCACATTTGAACAAAGCTAAGGCAGTAAAATTGAGAAGAAAGTTGGGTATGGACCAATTGGCGGTTTTTGAGAGTGATGGTGCGAGTGGGGGACTGGTTCTCTTCTGGAAGGATCCGGTTGTCATACAACCGATGGATGTTCAGGCAAACTATATCGATGTTGCTGTTTGTAATACCCATGAAAATCCATGGAGGCTATCTTGTTTCTATGGAGAGCCAAAGTGGGAAAACAAACATTTGTCCTGGGACTACTTACGCAAACTGAAACTAGATGCAAATATGCCTTGGGTGGTGATTGGTGATTTTAATGAGATCCTTTATTCTCATGAGAAAGAAGGTGGAGCTCCAAGGCCACTCCGTATGATGCAAGCATTTCATGATGCTTTGGCTGATTGTGGTTTAGATGATATGGGGTATGAAGGTGACCAGTTCACGTGGAGGAGAAGGCGGATTAGGGAAAGACTAGATAGAGGTGTTTGTAATGCTGATTTCCATGGCTATTTTCCGGAAGCAAAAATCATCAATGTTGAGCATCATAAGTCGGATCATAGACCGTTGGTGCTAGACACAGAAGGAGAGGAACCTTTTGTGTTCCGACGGGCAGGAGGTGTCAAACCCTTTGAAGCTCGTTGGTTAAAGGAGAACGATGTGCATGAGGTTGTGAAACAAGCTTGGGAGAAGACTATGGAGGGTACTGATTTTGCGAGCCGTACATCAGTGATTAGTAGAGATCTACATCAATGGGATAGGCTGGTGTTGAAGGAACCCAAACACAATCTGAAGGAGTTAAATAAGGAGCTAGAGGATCTAAAGTTGGGCCCAATGACAGACCAAAGTTGTGATCGACAGAGAGAAATACAATTATTGATTGAGGATCTCCTCGAGAAGGAGGAGATTTATTGGGTACAACGGAGCCGTGCTAATTGGCTAAAACACGGCGATAGGAACACTGGCTTCTTCCATCACTTTGCGACTGCTCGCAAGAAGCGCAACGCTATTAAAAAACTGAGGAATTCGGCTGGAGATTGGGTGGAAGGTGACGACCAGATTAGTTCTTTGGCTACAGATTATTTTCAGGATCTCTTAACTGCTAGTGTTCAGGCTCCGTCCATGGATGTCTTGAATAAGGTAAAACCTGTGGTTACTGATTATATGAATGAGTCTTTGGTTGCACCGTACACTGAAGAAGAAGTACAGAAAGCCCTATTTAGCATTGGCGATTTGAAAGCGCCGGGTCCGGATGGTCTTCATGCAATTTTCTATAAAAGGTTTTGGGAATTGTTGGGGTCGGAGCTGACCAAGACAGTGCTGGAGGTAGTAAATAGTGGTGCCATACCTGAAGGCTGGAATCTCACTACTATTGTGTTAATTCCGAAAGTGGATAATCCGGAGAGCATCTCACAATTCCGCCCTATAAGCCTCTGTAATGTCATATATAAAATCATATCGAAGATGCTTGCGGCTAGACTAAAGGTTTTACTTCCGGATATCATCAGTGAAAACCAAAGTGCGTTTGTTCCAGGGAGAATTATCACCGACAACGTGATTGTTGCTTATGAATGTATTCATACAATGAAGAAGAAGAAAGTGGGAAAAAGGGGTTTGTGCGATAAAGCTCGATATGCACAAGGCCTACGACCGGGTGGAATGGGTCTTCTTGGAGAATATCTTGAGACGTCTTGGGTTTGATTCCCGGTGGGTCGATCTTATCATGGCCTGCGTGAGATCTGTTGAGTACAAAGTTCGTATCAATTCCAATGACTCGGAAACATTCATACCGTCTAGGGGGCTGAGGCAAGGAGATCCTCTGTCCCCCTATCTTTTCCTCCTTTGTACTGAGGGTCTTTCGGCACTTCTGAAATATGAAGAAGAACAAGGTAATCTTACATGTATTCAAGTTTGCCGAAATGGCCCTGTTGTGTCAAACCTTTTGTTTGCAGATGACTCCTTGATGTTGATCCAAGCAGATGCAAGTAACGCAACCTCATTGAAGAGGGCTCTAGATGAGTATTATGAGGCCTCGGGCCAATTGGTCAGTACAGCTAAATCCTCTATTTACTTTAGTCCGAATACAAAAATTGATGACAAGGTGGCCGTCTGTCAAATTATGAACATCATGACTGAATCTCTATCTGACAAATACCTTGGTTTGCCTGCTATGATTGGAATGGATAGAACTGACTGTTTTAGACATATTATTGATAGAATTTCTAAATTGGTGAGTGGGTGGAAAGAAAAATTGCTTAGCCTTGGAGGCAAAGAGGCGCTTCTCAAAGCGGTGGCCCAAAGCATCCCAACATATGCGATGAGTGTGTTCAAATTCTCAAAACAAATCTGCAAGGGAATCACTGACGCAATGTCTCATTTTTGGTGGGGTGATGAAGAAAACCACAGGAGAATGCACTGGTTTGCTTGGTGGAAGATGTGTGTGCCGAAAGGACAAGGTGGAATGGGCTTTCGAGATATCCACTGTTTTAATTTAGCTCTCCTAGCTAAACAATGTTGGAGATTACTTGAATATAGCGATTCCCTTTGTGCTAGGGTTCTCAGAGCCAAATATTACCCTGAAGGAAATTTACTTTCGGTTAGCCTAAAGAAAGGGTCATCCTACGCTTGGCAAAGTATATGGGCAGGAGTCCAGACTTTTAAGAAAGGGTGTATTTGGAGAGTTGGAGATGGATCAGATATAAACATATGGGACGATTGCTAGATTCCGAGCAGTACAGATGGGAAGATCATGACTAAACGCCGAAATATTGTGCTAACTAGAGTTAGTGAGCTAATTGACCCAACTACGGGGAGTTGGGATACGAATCTGATCAAGGAATTTTTTTGGCCCATTGATGTGCAACGTATTATGCAAATCCCTCTTCCGAGACATGATATGTCTGAATTTGTGGCGTGGAAGTTTAATAAAAGTGGGCGGTTTTCGGTGAAATCTGCTTATCACGTAGAGTGGGAATCTCAGTATGGTAATCGGCTGCTTATTGGAGATCAAGGGACTGCCTATTTAAACCCAGTTTGGAAGGGGTTGTGGTCTCTGCATGTTCCTGCAAAAGTTAAAAAAATTATTTGGCGTTGCATGAATGGATCCATCCCTTGCTTCTGTATACTAGCAAACCGGCATATGCGAACAAGTGCGCAGTGCGACATTTGTAAGGCCGGAGCCGAAGACATTCGGCATCTGTTATTTGAGTGTAGCCGTGTTCAAAGTATTTGGCGATCTTTGGGTCTACATGAAATAATAGACCAGCTCATGAACGTTGACAAATTGGGCTCGGCAATGGTTGAAGCTGTTCTGGGTGACGATGAGTATCAAAAAACCTACATGGGTCCGGTGATGATCAGGGATGTCTTCGCGGTTGCCTGCTGGTATTTATGGTGGCAGCGAAGGCAGATTGTTAATGAAGAAACAGTCCAAGATAGTAAGAGAACCGCTTTAGCTATACAAGCCCTAACGATGAACTATGTACGTGCAAATAAAAAGGGCCCTGTTTCCCTGAATCTGGAGAGATGGAAGAAACCACCCCCGGGCCACCAAGTTCTCAATGTTGATGCTTCCTTCCGTGAGAGTGATGGTACTGGTGCTGTGGGTGTAGTGGTACGTGATGATTCTGGAGCTTTTATTGGTGCCTTTTGCAAAACGTTGCCACATGTGTTTGATGCACAGATGGCTGAGGCAATTGCGGTCCGAGAAGGGCTCCGAGTTGCAAAACAACTGGCTTGTCATGACTTGGTAGTTCAGTCGGACTGTTTGGCCGTGGTCGAAGCTCTAAATTCGACGAGTTGTCTATCTTCTGTATCTAGCCACATCCTGGATGAGTGTCGAGAGTTGATGTTAGACTTTGGAAAAGTATCGGTTCAGTTTTGTAATAGAAAGGCAAATGCCGTAGCAGATGAGTTAGCTAAGTACGGGAGGGACAATCCATCGACTTTGTGGTGTGATGTCCCCCCGGATTTTATTTTGCCTCTGTTGGTAAACGATGTAACGATTATAAATGTTTAAAGGCGGCAAGTTTCAGACGCACTCTTTCCCTAACCAGGGTACCGAAAGGGACTGGCAGGGTTTTAATGAGGCGGCTTGCTGACCTAATATATATGGAAAATTCAAAAAAAAAATACTGCCTTGAATCTTATTCTGCAGATTCTGAAGAAAAATACGACTGTATGTGGGCTCCACAAAAAAAGAGAAAATGGAACTTGAACAGTGAAAAATATCGGTGTTTGTACTGTTTCTCTGCCACTGTCTTTTTTACACAAGGTCCTAAGAAGAGTCCACAGAGCAGTGGCGGAGCTTCTTGGGGCGAATGGGGCGGTCGCCCCCCCCCCCCCCCCCCAGCCCACGAATTTTCAGCCTAGTATGTATAGATATTTGGCCCATTTGCGCATTGAAAACTAGACCAAATCTTATTTTCGCCCCCTCAGCAGCCCATTGCCCCCCAGGATTTCGGCCCAAGCTACGCCACTACCACAGAGCCTGACTGCACGCATCGAGAGAAGGTTACCTGAAGATCAGTGTGGATGGAGCTCAAGCAAAAGTGACAAGCAGCGGGGCATGGGCCGCGATATGCCGTGCCGGTGATTATGGATAGCAGTAGCACCGACCCTGGAGGAGTTGGCGTGGAGGGAAGCTCAGGACATACGAGCACGGCGTATCGATGTCACCTCGGGCTGCACCGGGGTGATCCAAACAATCAAGACAGGGACGAGGAACTACTACAGTTCAGTCATTCGGGAGATTCGGGCTGTGATACCTTCATTTGGTGTAGTGCTTTTTAATCACGAGATGAGAGGCTTCAATTTTGTTTTCCTGAACAAGGGAGAGATTTCAACGTAGAACCTGGCCAAGTATAAGAAATATCATCGACACTGCCATTGCCAAATCAGGTCAAGCATCAGATGACAACTACTCCCTCCGTTACACAATATAAGATGTTTTAGCCTTTTTACACATTTATATGTGTACACATGTATCTAGACATGTTTAGTGTCTATGTACACTTATTTTGGTATGAATGTAGACAATATGTGTAACAGATAGAACATTTTATATTGTGAAACGGGGGAGTAGTTCACGGGTAGGGAAAACAACATTTTTTTTTGTCTCTCCGGCGTCAATCACGACAATCGCTGGGACACTATCTGTGGAAGTAACAACCCTAAAAAAGCCCAACTTGGCTCCTGCATGGTTAAAAAAAGCCCAACTAAGCTCTCCATCAATTTCAGCCCAATAAGACCATCATGTTCCCCTAGGAAAAGAAGGGAAAAACTAGTCCATCATATATGTGGTGGAGGCGACCGGGATCAACGGTGAAATGTTGACGTGAACATTTTTGCCGAAGAAGAATCCTGGTTGGATCCATTGACATGACCTCATGACTAGCTAAGCTACTGCCTTATGCGTATGCATCTTCTTTTCACTGGTGAACATTTTTACTTGGGACTTTTAGCCGTCACTTTACACTCTTAAAAGGAGAGGGAAAAAAGGCTGTCAGATTCATTATACGACAAGACAGTGAGAAGGGAGAAAGCAGTTGTGAAAGAAGGAGAGGATTGGATTCCAAATCTAAGTGCAAAATCCCGTGGTGGCGCCCATTCGACGGGACAAATACAACAAAATATGGACCACCACGGTCCGTTGCTCTCGCGGCCACCAGGGAATGTTCTGGTGGTCTGCGCAACTTGGGAGATGAAATGTTCCGAATTAAACGAAAGTGTTTCACAAAAAAGGTACCGCATTCAGGAAAAACATACAAATATTCCCTGCAATGGGGAAGTGAAAGCTGCGTCTGGTCTCACTCTTCCCTCATGCACACAAATGTACTCCACTATGGCCATTTTCATGGTTTTTTCTCATTGGTTTCGTGCTGGCTAGATAGATTTGCCACCAATTAATCGATGATCGGTAAAATGCGCGCAGGAGGTCCACCAGTCCGTCCGAGACCGAAGCGGCCAACGAAACAAACATGTGGTGGTGCTAGCCAAGTGAGAGTCGAAGCACGGGAACGGTTTCCGGCCAATGCCAACTCGGCATGCGTGCCTGGGCGGCTGCTGCATGCATGCCGCGGCCGGGTCCCATCTATGGCGCTGTACTGCTGCATGCGTACCATGGATCGGAGCACACGAGGAAACGGAATACGTGTGTATCTATTATCTAAAAAATACGTGTGTATTTCTGGTACATAAAGTCTATATATGTTCTACACACGATTCTAAGATCTGTTTTTTTTTTCCGAAATGAAGGCAAAAGCTTTGCCTCATCTCATTAATTAAGAGTTTTAACAAACAAGTCTTGGAGCCACCAAAAGGTGGTCCCCAGAATAAAAGCCTACTCTCGCGCACAAAAATGAGTTGAAGAACCCGGCGACGCACACACCCCAAATCTTACCATTGACTTCCTACCTAATCAACGCACCTGCTTCCACATGATATCTTGTATCCCACGCGCGTATATGCGCCATATAATACGCTCCACAACCACACGGCGACATCACCCAATAATAAATGACATGCAGTCTCCCATTACCATATCCCATTTGAGCAATAAATGACAAGCAGTCTCACATTAACTTACCTAATCCAAATGTTTAATTACATGATATTCTATCCACTCGCCCAGCATATTCAATCTCATCCCCTCTCAATATTTTGTATCGGTAATATGTTTTGAACTGAATGTCCGATTTTAAATATTTTTATATTTTTGAGATCCTGGCGAGGAGATCTTTTAAAGAAGATCAATATTGGACATATTTCACACATATTTTCAAAAAAAAAAAATTTGACTCTGAAAATGCTATTGAAATCACAAATATTTTCATGCGTATTTTCATTATTTTTGCTTCTGACACCACAAATATTTCATAAAAGTTTCGGACATGTAAAACATTTTCATGTGAACTTTATTTTTTAAATAAATTCCAAAATATATTTTCAAAGGATTTTACCAACAAATAAAATAGATGATTCATAAATTCGAAAGTTTAGTTTCCTAATTAAAAAATTATTATTTTTGTCGACATGTTGTCTTATGAAATTTCAGAAATTTCAAATTTTGCCATCCACATTTCAATTACTTGAAAAACATCCACCTAGGTTACGCACATATTTGAATTATGTTAGTTCTGTTTTCAATTAATTATAGTTTGAACATGATCTTTTAAAAGTTTTACAAGTTTCATTATGGAGTTCATATATTTTCAAATAAATTTTTAAAAGGGTCTATTCAAAACATGATGAAAATCCTTTGCATGTGCAAATTTTTTATGAGATATTTGCTGTTTCAATACCATTTTCATAGTCAATTTTTGAAAAATTTCAAAATATGTCCAATATTAATCTTGTTATGAGGATCTACTCACCAGGATCTCAAATATAAAAATATATCAAAAATCAGACATTCAGTCTGTTTGGACCAAAAGTACTCGGCACAAATCAGGGGAGACCAAAGAAAGGGTTCTGCTTACCAGAAGCCCAAGAAAAGAAATCTCTTCTCCAGAATTTTGTTCATGATTTGCAGTATATGATCTCTAGAAGAGCATGCATGCACCGCCAGATCGCGTATCTGCATCACAAGATCACACACAGCTCGGCAGCGCCACCAGGCGATGTCACCGGAGCTAGCGGAGCCGTATACCGGCACCTCGCGCGCCCACCGCCCACGTGGCTGCTTGGCATTATCCGCGGTGGAGTTTCAGCAAGCTGGACCCGATATGACTTCCGAACACACGGGTATAAACAAACGACGATCTGGACAACCACTACTAACGCTGTCCGTGGTGGAGTATATATGGAACTAACGGGCCTAAAAAAGGCCTAAGTAGGATGTCCATCAATTTCAGCCCAACAACACAATCGTGTTTCGCTGAATTTTTTTCGATAAAGGGATTTTATTACTTAAAGAGTTTTAAGTATTACACCCACCTCTGCATAGATAGGATGAACACAGCCCTCACAAGTTCACAAGTCTCAAACGAACATAAAAAATAAAAAGGCGAATTACATATCATAATGAGAAATTGTAATAAAAAAAAGGAAGAAAAACAAGGCCATCGTGAGTTTGTCGACAGGGACCAACGGTGAAATCTTGACATGACATTTACCCAAAGAAGAATCCTGGTTGGATCCATTGACATCTTCCATCCAAGTACAACTTTATGCCTAGCTAAGCTACTATCTCTCTTATCCGTATGCATCTTTTTTTTCACTGGCCTGATCCCCTAAGCTCAGCAACATGATCAGTTGAACATATTTACCTCGGACTTTCAGCCTTCACTTGCACTCTCAAAACGGGAAAAGGGAAAGAAAACGACTGTCAGCTCCATTAGACGACAAGATACCAGGCTACTACGTGAGAAGAGAGAAAGCAGTTGTAAAAGAAAGAGGGAGAGGATTGGATTCCAACATCAAAGTTTGGCGATTGGTGGTTGGACCAAATCTAAGTGCAAAATCCCGTGGTGGCGCCCATTCGATCGACGGGATAATATACGAGTAGTGTGGAACTGTGGACCACGATCCGTTGCTCTCGCGGTCACCAGGGAATGTTCTGGTCTGCGCATCCAACTTGGGAGATGAAAATATATTCAGAAACAAAGCATGTTCCACAGAGAAAAGTTATTCAGGAAAAACACACATATATTCCTTGCAATCGCCGAGTGTATCACTCTTTCCTCACGTGCAAACAACACAAATGTACTCCATTAGTTTTCAGGTTATCTACTCACTCTGATCCTAAAAATGTGCCGTGAGCAGTGCTAATGATTTGTACATAACCAACTCATTTTCTAGCGGCACTTATATAGGATCGGAGGGAGTATCTTTTTGTAAGTGTCCGTCCGAGTAGCCAAGAGCCCAAGACCGAAGCTGGCAATGCAAGGAGACAAACATGTGGTGCTAGCCAAAGGTGAATCGAATTAGCATAATGGTTTGCTGCCAATATATGCCAAGATCCTGAATATATACTGCGTGCTGGCCGCTTAGCTGCATGCGTCCGGACCCCGGGCTTGGAAGTGACAAACGAGAAACCAAGTGTTCATGTCTATCCAAGAAGAAGCAATGCAAGTTGATCGAGGAGTCGAGGATATATATATGCGTGGTCGTCGTCGATTTGTTCACAGTCACACGCTCCGGCGTTTGAATAGTAAAGGCAGACAGAAGAGCTGCTCCTCCATCTTTTCTAGGTTTGTTGGTTCTCAAGGTTGATTGCGCGTACATTTGGAAAAGCACGTGAAATCTAGTTTGCGGTTGGGAGAAAACGACGGACGGGCGCAGCTCTTGTGTCTGCATGCCTTCACTATATTTGTGCGAACGGCGTCGAGGCGAAGATCTGACATCTGAGCCGACATGTACGACAACAGAACGTTGCTCCGACCCTTCAGTAGAGCCAGTCTCATTGATTAGTGGCCACAACAAATCGACCTTAATTTAGATATATTTGATTCAAATGCGACAAGGATCCGAATCTTGCCACCAAGATTTAAATCAATCGCTGGCGCGTTGGTAAATGAGTGTGGATACAGAACGCAGATTACCGTACAGAGCTTCAATCTCATCGCAAGGCGACTAGGGTTTTACTCCTCCGCAGCCGGTGCTTCGCCGGCGTGGAGTTCCTACCCGACCCGGTCTAGAGCTGGGTACTATTTCTTTGCCCGGGTTGATCCTGGGACTTGTTTCTCTTCCGTTTTCACCGTCGCGCACTACCCCTGCTCTCTAGGGTTTTGGCGATCTGATCGGTGATGGCGGCGCCGTCGCAACCTAGTGTTTCTAGTCAATCTGGTGTCCAGGGTACTCGGAGAGAGGAACCGATCGGTGATCTGCTGGAGAGGCTGGGCATTGATGAGGTGGATGAAGCAGATGATCTGGTTTTTGAAGATGACGCGGATGCTCCCCTTGAGGGGATCAAGTGGATGGCCCTTGCTAGAGTTCATACAACAAATTTCTTCAGTGATCAAACTTTCGAACAGCACATGAAGGTAGCTTGGAGTCCGGCGAGGGAGGTAAAATTCACTTCGTTAGGAGAAAATTTGTTCACCATACAATGTTTTTGTCTTGGGGATTGGCTGAAAGTGGAGAAGGGAGGGCCTTGGCACTTCCGTCAATATGCTGTTATTATTGAGCCCTACAATGGCCTTGAATCTACAGATCAGATTGAGCTGAATCATATTTCTGTCTAGATCCAAATACATAAATTGCCCGTGGGTTATCGTAATAAGAATCTCGTCACTAATCTGATGGAGAAAAGAGTGGGAAACGTATCAGAAGTTGAGACAGATGTTCATGGTGTTGGCAACTTTGTCCGTGCAAGGGTGAAAATTGACGTCCGAAAACCACTCGCTAGAATTGTTACTTTGTCCAGAGGGGGTCAGAGGGAAGTTTTTCAGCTAAAGTATGAGAAAATCCCTAAGTTCTGTGGTGCCTGTGGTGTTCTTGGTCATACTCATCTTGAGTGTGGGGTGGGTGAACACGATGAAGATAAGCTCAAGTGGGGAGATTGGTTGAAAGCAGATTGGGAAACCTGGCACGGAAGGAGGTCTGGTGGCTTTCGTGGAGGTGCACGTGGTGGACGTGGACGAGATTTGGATGGGGGTCGTATCCCGGCTTTTGGAAGGGGCGGGGCTGCTCCTGGCCAAGAGGCTTTTCAGACGAGTTGGAGGCACAATGCTCGTCCTCTTGACTATACAACTGTGAGTAGGGATGATGGCCAGAAGGATATGATTACCAACCCACATAAAGAGACAGATCCTAATATGTTGGAGAAGGATTTAGGTGATCCGTATGCTAAGAAGAGGTTACTCTTAGAAGGGAAGGAGGCAGATACGAAACAGCAGGAAGGCTTTTCGGCGATGGTAACTGAGGATGATGGAAATCTTGTGGTAAATGGAGAAAATTTCAATGAGGCTCGACCTAAAAGAACAAAGGTGGATGGAGCTGTCTCCTCCCCAATAGGATCGGCGGGTTCCTACGAGGAGCCCGTCCGGTCGCAATGAAAATATTCTCCAAGAACTGCCATGGTTTGGGGAATACTGCGGCAGTTCTCTCACTGACGGATGACCTGAGGCGATGTAACCCCGAGGTGGTTTTTCTGTCGGAAACCCATCTTGAAGAATATCCGGCAGAGTGTTTAAGGAGAAAACTAAGAATGGACTACAAGATAGTCCAAGCGTGTGATGGAAGGAGAGGGGGATTAATTATGATGTGGAAAAAAGAGGTTAAATTAACTCAGATTTTTGCACACCCAAATTATATCGATACTCGTATTGAGGATGAAAACGGGAAAACATGGAGGTTCACGGGGATGTATGGTGAATTCAGATGGAGAGAGAAGTACAAGACTTGGGATAGGATTCGGTCTATACATCATCAGAATAATCTTCCATGGGTGGTCATGGGAGACCTGAATGAAATACTTTTTGCACATGAAAAGGAAGGGGGGAATGTGAGGCCCCAACAATATTTGAAAGCTTTTCAAGATACTTTGGATGACTGCAGCCTCCATGATTTGGGATATATTGGAGATCAGTTTACTTGGCATCGAGGGCATATGAGAGAAAGATTGGACAGAGGTCTGGGAAACGTTAGTTGGAACCAACTCTATGAGAATGCAGCAATTACTCACCTTGATTATAGTCACTCTGACCACCGTCCAATTCTCCTGGATACGGAATTCTATAGTGCTCCTGCGGTAAATGGAAATGAGAGGCCTTTAATGTTTGAAGCCAAATGGTTTAGAGAAGAAAGCTTTCGCGAAACAGTGCAGAAAACCTGGGAGGATGTCGCAGGTTTGGCGGATCCGATCGACGTACTGGGACGTTTAAAGGCTATGCATGCTGGACTCCATGCTTGGGACCGTTCCGTCTTACAGCGGCCCAAGAAGAAGCTACGGCAGGCCCAGCGGGAGCTCGAGATGCTCATGAGGGGTCCGATGAATCAAGATAGTGATCTTAGAAAAATGGAACTGGCTGAGATTATTGAGAATATTTTAGAGAAGGAAGAGATTAAATGGAACCAACGCTCAAGGGCGAATTGGCTCAGGAATGGTGACAGAAACACGGGGTTTTTTCACAGCTATGCTACGGCTAGAAGGAAAAGAAATTTGATTAAAAAGTTGAAGAACCAAGAGGGGAATTTGGTGGAAGGTACGGATGCTCTGAATCCGGTGATTAGGGATTATTTCTCTACATTGTTCTCTACTGAAATTGATGCCACAAACCCAGGTTTTCTTGAGAAAATTACTCCAAAGGTAACAAATGATATGAATGAAAGATTAATGGCTCCTTATTCTCATGAAGATGTTAAGAAAGCTGTTTATAGTATCGGGGATCTGAAAGCCCCGGGGCCGGATGGTTTTAATGCTTTATTTTACAAAAAAAAATGGCATATTGTGGGCAATGATATTACTAATGCAGTCCTAAAGGCTATCAATGACCGAATCATACCGGCGGGGTGGAATGAAACTGTGGTGGTTCTAATACCGAAGGTTGATGCTCCTGAAGAGGTATCACAATTTCGCCCTATCTCTTTGTGTAATGTGGTCTACAAAATAATCTCTAAATTAATTTCGATGAGACTGAAAGTTATTCTTCCGGAGATTATTTCCCCTACACAAAGTGCATTTGTTCCAGGGAGGATCATTACTGATAATGTCTTGGTGGCATATGAGTGCATACATAAAATTAAGAATAAGAGGAAAGGAAAATCTGGTTTGTGCGCTGTCAAGTTGGACATGCACAAAGCTTATGAGAGAGTGGAGTGGAATTTTTTAAGGAACATGATGAGTAGAATTGGTTTTCACCCTCATTGGATTGAGCTGGTGATGGCTTGTGTTACTTCAGTTACATATTCAGTCAGATTTAACTCTCAGATGACAGATAGCTTTACACCTACAAGAGGCATTCGTCAAGGGGATCCCCTATCCCCATATCTATTCTTGCTATGTGCAGAAGGTTAATCAAGTTGCTTGTTGCATGAAGAGGAGGTTCGTGGCATAGAAGGGATTAAAGTGTGCAGAAATGCACCATCGGTATCACACTTACTTTTTGCTGATGATTCTTTAATTCTCTTGAAAGCAGATTAACATAATGCAACCTCATTACAACGGGTTCTTGATGAATATTGTGCAAATTCATGACAGTTGGTTAGTGCCGCAAAATCAAGTATTTTCTTTAGTCCAAATACACATGTGGATGTGCGAGTTGAAATCTGCAATGCGTTGAATATAAACACAGAAGCTCTTTCAGATAAATATTTGGGCCTTCCTGCTCTTGTCGGTGCGGATAGGAGCGAGTGTTTTCTACATTTTGTAGAGAGAGTGATTCAGAGGATCAAGGGTTGGAAAGAAAAATTATTATCTGCTGGAGGGAAGGAGATCTTGCTAAAAGCTATTGCTCAGGCGATACCAGTTTATGCCATGCCGGTTTTCCTGCTACCAAAAAATGTTTGCAAAAAGATTACTGATGTTATAGCTCAATTTTGGTGGGGGGATGATGATCAAGGAAAAAAGATGCATTGGTATGCTTGGTGGAAGCTTTGTTTTCCGAAAAGTGATGGAGGGATGGGATTCAGAGATTTACACTCTTTTAATCTTGCTATGCTAGCGAAGCAAGTGTGGCGATTGATTGATAAGCCTGATACTTTATGTGCTCAGATTCTGCGAGCTAAGTACTACCCCTCGGGTGACATTCTAAAGGCAGGACCGAAAGCGGGATCTTCATTTACATGGCAGAGTTTGGTTGCGGGTATTCAAACTTTTAAAAGAGGATACATATAGCGGGTTGGAAGAGGAAATTCAATCAATATTTGGTCAGATCCTTGGATTCCTCACAGTCCAGATCGGAAAGTCACGTCTATCAGAGGTACATCTCTTCTTACGAGGGTTGAGGAGCTAATTAATCCTATTACTGATCAGTGGGATCTAGAACTTCTTCAAGAAATTTTTAATTCGGTTGATGTTAATCGAATATTGCAAATTCCATTGAATGTGGGTGCTTTTGAGGACTTCATTGCCTGGCATGGAAATTGGAATGGGGTTTTTTCTGTACGGTCTGCATATCATATAGAATGGAGACAGCAGTACAATGGCCAAACATGCAGATCGCTTATTCAAGGTACATCTGTCAATAATCCGATTTGGAAAATATTGTGGAAATTGCGAGTCTCGGCCAAGGTTAAATTTTTTTGCTGGCGAGCTATGCACGGAATTCTACCTCTGAAATCTATATTAGCAAACAGACACATTGGAGATTCGGGTGAATGCCCATTGTGCCATCTTCACCCGGAAAATGTTTTCCACATGTTATTTCAATGTGAGGGTGCAGTTTCAATCTGGAAGGGACTCGGTATGTATCAAAAAATCACGAAGGCGTTCCCAGCTGATAGGCCAGGTTCTGTAGTTCTTGAGCAATTGCTGAAATCGAACTCTACACATGTCCCGGGCTACTCAACGCTGATGCTAAAAGAACTTGTTGCAACCGGAGCTTGGTATATTTGGTGGATGAGACGACGAGTGACTCATGGTGAGACCATCCCTCCTGTGCAACAGTGTGTTAATTCTATCCGAGCTATAACAGCTAATTATGCTAAATCATGTGCTAATACAAATTTCGTGCAAAAGCAAGTTTGGAGAAGGCCGAAACAAAATTTCTGGAAGTTGAATGTTGGTGCTGCTTTTTGTGCTGAAAATAAGACAGGAGCAGCGGGCGCTGTTATTAGAGACGTACATGGAGTTTTCATTGCCGCGGCTGCTAATTTTATTCCACATGTAGCTTCGGTGGAATCGGCTGAAGCTCTAGCTATGAAATTTGGACTGGAATTAGCTGTTTTAATGGGTGCAAATGAGTTGGAGGCGGAATCATACTCGGTGGAAGTTATTCAGTACTGTGCTGGGCATGAACAGATGTGGAATGAAGCAACGACGATCTATACTGATTGTTTTGCAGCGGCGGGGATAATTGGAAAAGTTGTGTTTGATCATTGCAAGAGAGAGTGCAACATGGCAGCTCATGCGATTGCTGCGAACTGTTTTTCTTCTAAATCCTCTTGTAATTGGGTCGATGAACCCCCTAGTTTTTTACTGCAAACCCTCCTAGATGATGTAACGATAACGATGTAACGGATGTTCACGCAAAAGGCAGCAGGTTTCTTACGCACTCTTTTCCTTACCAGGGTACCTGAAGGGACTGGAAGGTTTTTAATGAGGCGGCCTGTTAGCTTAATATATATGAGGTTATGATTTCAAAAAGGATGAGTTATGCGCGTGTAACGTTTATATCCTTTTTCGCGGTGCGAAAATAGGCACACTTAATTGACATTCCTGCTCTAGATTGGCATACATATGCTTTGACTTGTTACGTTAACTCATAACCACAGGAGTCCAACATCTAGCTAACAGCTCCTTCAAACACCCCTTTTTCATGGAGTCAAGTGTGCAGGATGAGGCATGCGACTCTAGACCTTTTTCTGATGCGAAATACCCCTCAAGTAGATCAACATATGCTCTGACTTGATACGTTAACTCATAACCACACGAGTCCAACGGCTGACAGTTCCTCTCTAAACACCTCTCTTTCATGCAGTTATGAGTTATGACCACTTCAGAATTCATTTAACTTTATATGTATATAATTTTAACAAGGGAATGTTTACTGTCTGAGAGCAATCCGACGTTTATTAGTATGGGAACAACACAAAAACGTCTATTCTGTAGCGTCGTTTTTGTGACTCCGACACATGTACAATCGACAATGACTAATACAACGAAATTTTCCTTCTCTTCTATTGAAAACTAACAAGTCACAAATGCAATTTTCTAAAATAAATTATAGTAATAGTGGGGGTTCGGTGTGTAATTGTTAAGCTTCAATGTAGAGAACTTTTTTATATGATCTACAACGAAAAAGGCCAGAAAAGAAGAGGACTTCATTTTGAAATAGAGGAAGTTCTTCCTCGTCATGTTAACTTGAAGTGTAGCCTGCATGCTCTCTTATATGAATGAAAGAGTATAAAACGTATGAAACATGTGCTTGTCTATAGTAATATGAAAGATACTATGGTCGCAGTTGTCAAATAAAATTTATGTCAATTGTTGTATTTTACCCATTAAAATCCATTAAGGTCTAGGAATGTACATGATTGATGCAGCTATGATAAAATCAACGGGTTTGAACAAATTGATGATGTGGAGACTATGCATCACAAGAAAATGAAGAATTTGTTGACGTGGAACATGAGAGATTTATGTTTGATCCTACTCTACACATGTTAGTGAGAGGCGAATTTTTTTTGAAACGTGAGACAATTTTTTTGCCCGTTACATTGATTAAGAAGAAGAGAATGAAGATGAGGTTTTGTGTTAAGGCATGGCAATTTTTTTGCCCGTTACATTGATTCAGTTACCGGGAATGAGAAACAAAGCAATACTTATTGGGAGTCAGGGAGTGTATCCATGATCAATTCAATGCCGACTACAAGGGTGGAAAACCAAAGACACAAGTCTCCCTCTAGCATTGTTTCGAAATTGTATCAACGAAGTATTTGATGTGGTCATCATGCTTGGCTCAAGTTGACTGTCGCAATCCAAGTGGTACACATGGAGAAGATAACGTGATAGAATAATTTGCCATGATCAGTTATTTGAACATCTATTGTGAGGCTAACATGTTTTTCACATTTATGATTTACAATAAACATTGCTCAAGAATTATATAATGAAACCAGAGAAAATGAAGGTTGAAGGCAATGCCATCGGCTTTCACCAATGTTGGGCATCGCTAAAAATAATGATACATGGAAGAACCGACTCTGCAACGAAATCCGAAACAAGAAGAAGCATGCTTCTAACTCAATTGGATGAGGGAAGGAGGAGTCCGACTCCTACCAACTCGGCTACGAGAAAGATGTCTGATTGGAGGAAGAGAGAAAGAGGAGGAGAGGAGGGCGAATAGAGAAGACAATGTCGGGTACACAGTCACTGGACAACATCATGGCAATAATGAAGGACACTGTTTTCAAAGAAATGAATTAGAGATCAAAAAAATTAAGGAGAGGAAGGAGGCTGAGGAGAGGGGGAGTGCCGCACAGGAGAGGTGGCCCGGTGTCAAGTAGAGGATGGTTGTGATTGAGGAGAGAAGGCTGGCATCCGAGGAATTGCTCAAGAGATTGGAGAATGGACTTAAATGGTCTAGACGAGAAAGGAAACCTTTATTATTGAGTTTTGCCGTTATCAAATCTTAGTGGCAAGAGGTTACATGTGTGGCCATGGAGCCAATGGTGACATAGGTGGCAATGGTGATTGTACCATCGGAGGCATTGGTGGGAATGGAAGCACTAGTTCCACTGGATAAGATGATGCCCATTTGACTTCTTTGCATTGCATTGATGTTCTATGTTTTTTTTTGAGTTTGATGCACTTTGCTTGTCCTTTTAGGCTTATTTGACCTTGGATTTGAAACGTTGCTACTTACGTACGGCAGGATGTTGAAAAGTTTTAGTTATCACGCCATTTTTTTAAATTAGTTTGGATGATAAATGCAATATCGAGAGCATCTCTAGTGGATGGTGTAAAATTGGACGTGTATATCTCCATATACACCTCCATATACACCTTGCTAAATTTTACACCTCCTAATTTTTCAGTGGAACATGTAAATCAGGACATGTATATTCCAACGGCTATATTTCCAACAGCCATATTTCCAACGGCTATATTTTCAACGGCTATATTTCTGTCCTATATAAACCACCCCCACCACCTCTCTCCCAGCATTTCTAGCTGTGACTTCTGTAATCACTCCCAGATTTCTCTATCGTCTCTCATACGACACAATGAACACATCCTCTTGGGATATGATCATGAGTTCTTCGTCATCTTTCATCTCATCCTTCTCTTGCTTTTTTGCCCACACAGTTTCTAATGACAACTTGCAAGCACTGTCATCAGCTTTATCTCTCCGCAATTTCTCCTTCTTCACACCATCAGGTCTTTTGTCATGTTCAACAGCATCAGTGCGTACCGAGGATGCATCAGCCAGATCATTGGTGGCTGTGCCCGGACTTGCATCAATGGTCTTCTTTTGTTTCTTAAGAGAAGTTTCAAGTTCTCTTGTCTGCCACTTTGGATACTTCGAAAACTCTACATAGCAATGCATCAATGTGAAAGGATTTTTTTAGCATCCATTTCCTTGAACAGCAGGTGTGCATCGTTTGTCTGCATATAGAAATGTATTGTTAAAATATGCACAACACATATAGAATATTTGAAACGAACTAGAAGATAGACACATACCCTTTCTGCTATAATCCTTCCGCTTTCTTCCCTATTTAAAATCTGCTGAAGGCAACCACAAAATTTAGAGGTCTCTCTGTTAATCAATGTGTAACGGCAATTTATTGCATTAGCATTATGCTCCGGCCATGATGATTCCTTGTGTGTGTTGTAGTACTTTGAAATTCTAGCCCAATAAGCATCTCGATTTTGATCTGTCCCGACAATATCCAAACTTGTATTTGCCCATGCTGCTATCAGAACCTTGTCCTCATCACTAGACCAATTTTTTCCTTTGTTGGATTTTCCTTTCACGGTTGCAGAACGTTGCTGCGTTGATGGTGTTGCCGGTTGCTGAGTGATGCATGTAAAATGTATACATGAACTTTACATTTTATTACTTGATATTCCAACTTATTTGCATCATATATGGGTTATATTTATGCTTTATAATAATTTTAGGGGATAATTCACAGTTTCCCCATTTATTTGGAATTAACCCTACAGAACCAGAAAACCCCTTTTTCCATGTTGCCGGAGAAGATCGGAGGGGGGAAACGCCGCCGGAATCACTTCCGGAGGGCTCCACCCCCCTCCGGCGTGTTCATCATCAACATCTACAGCAAGATCATCTCCATCTCTCCACTGTAAACTCTTGGCAAACATGATATATGATGCAATATACTATTCCCTTGATCTATTGTGTCTCCCCATCTATGTTTGAGAAGTGATTTGTTCATGGCAATAGTGAAATAGTTCGTTGATTGGTTGCATACAAGTTTTGTTATCTTTTATGATTGTCTTGATGTACAATGTATGAGTGCACGCATATATTGGGGAATGCATGTAAGGTGATCACCGTAGTGTAATGGATTGAGTAGGACAGGTCGGAGTACTAAGACAGAAACCGTGGTTTGAGACTTGAAGTTACATTATGGGGGATATATATGGGGGACCCTATAACTTAAGGCTATGGTGGGACAAATATGTCTTAATAATTCTTGTGCATGTAAGTTTCTTAGAGCAAGTTTCTCAAGCAGGTTTCTCAAAGTAGCAAGTATCAAATATCTCAAGTAGCAAATATCTCAAGGGAGCAAATGTTCTAGCAATTGTTATTTCATTCGTGTGGTTGTCACAATTAGTGAAGCACATGTTCAGTCTTAGTTGTTTCTTCTAGGTAGGAGCCATAAATAGGTGTAGCCAAGTAAATGAGCAAATTACACAACTCTTATGATGGATCTCATGGCCAAGTAAATGTGCAGCACAAGAATTATTAAGACATAATTGTCCCACCATAGCCTTAAGTTCTAGGGTCCCCCAATATATCCCCCATAAGTAACTTCAAGTCTCAGACCACGGTTTCTGTCTACTCCGTCCGTCCTACTCAATCCATTACACTACGGTGATCACCTTACATGCATTCCCCAACATATGCGTGCACTCATACATTGTACATCAAGACAATCATAAAAGATAACAAAACTTGTATGCAACCAATCAACGAACTATTTCACTTTGCCATGAACAAATCACTTCTCAAACATAGATGGGGAGACACAATAGATCAAGGGAATAGTATATTGCATCATATATCATGTTTGCCAAGAGTTTACAGTGGAGAGATGGAGATGATCTTGCTGTAGATGTTGATGATGAACACGCCGGAGGGGGGTGGAGCCCTCCGGAGGTGATTCCGGCGGCGTTTCCCCCCTCCGATCTTCTCCGGCGGCAGCCTTCTGACTCTCTGTTTCGTGGTTTTGTGTTTCTCCGCCGCCTCCTCGCGAAACTCCTCGGGGGACTATTTTTATAGACGTTTTTAGGTCAAGACGAAGCCACGGAGACGAAAACGGACGGCATCGGAGCCACGAGGAATAAAAGAGGTGGTCCCACACGGCCAAGGAATCTGGCCGCGTGGGACCATCTATTTTCTTCCTCGGACTTCCTTTTTCGCGGATCCTTGGCTCGTACGTCTTCTTATTTCCAAATATTGGGCCCCGTAAAATATTAGGTCATTTGGACGTCGTTTGGTCCCTGAAAGTCAAAAACATGGAAAAAGGGGTTTTCTGGTTCTGCAGGGTTAATTCCAAATAAATGGGGAAACTGTGAATTATCCCCTAAAATCATTATAAAACATAAATATAACCCATATATGATGCAAATAAGTTGGAATATCAAGTAATAAAATGTAAAGTTCATGTATGCATTTTACATGCATCAACATCCCCAAGCTTAACCATACTCGTCCTCGAGTATGAAGGTGATAAAACTAACATGGACTTTGCATTTTAATACCAATGGATATCAAAGATGATTACTATTGCTACATAGAGTCAAATGATTCATTCTTCAAAGGAGTAGCAATATGCAAGATAGATTATGAAGTGATATCAAGTATTTAATGCAACGATGTTCAATGATAATTCACAAAGTGTAACATGAAAGAAAGTACTATGGACCACATGTATGCATAATGAAAAGTAAGAACATCCTATAATGGTCATAGAGTATTCATGAAAATCTGAATATAAAAGGTGGACACTTTGGAAAGATATATAAATGAGTAGGGTAAAGCATGAATAAGTTTCATCTAACTTCCAAACTCTTCTACTTAAGTTAATGATTGCAATGTGGTAATCCTTGGTGTCAAGCTCTCATTACCCCTATCATAGCATCTTGAATGATTAAAGTTTAAAGTGAAAGCAAATATGAGTAGTGTGCTTGACAAAGTATAGGTTGAATGTCTCATGCCCCTTGAATACAAGTACCTACACCATGGTGTTACTCAACTTGGGAAACAAAGTAAGTTCAAGTTAAATATCATTGTAAGTAATAATAGCATCATTAAGAGCGTCAACTGGGGTACCTCTTGTCCCAGGATATGGAACAAGCCCATATCAAAATGACAAGACAAACAAACAAAATGAACAATCTCAACACCCTTTTTATTTACCATTGGGATAGCTTTTTATTATAAGGTGTATCACTGACGGTTCACCATAGTATGTAAGTAAATTTCCACCATGAATGATGCATGGCTTAGATTAGCGGCCCAGGCGTCTCTCTAACCATTTATACAAACTCATTTAAACTTGCTTTGTCTCCACATTTATTTCACCCATGATAAGCATCCATAAACAAAAGTACATGATATCAACTAAATAAAATGAAGAGCATGTTGAAAGCTTGCCATGTGACAGCACATATGAGCTAACTCTCAACCCAAGACATTTGTCAAGCCCACAACATCATAATTTTAATCACAATGGGTCATGTTTATTTAATGCAATAAAAGTAAAGTGTGCATCAAGTTCGTGAGAGCTCTATAACCAACTTTTCCCATGACAATCAACAACATAAGCATTTTCATTCAGAGGTATAGATAACACAAATATCATGATAATCATACTCGGAATAGCATAAAGCTAATAGGTAGATATGGTGGACTCACTGGAAAAACTTTGGTTGAAGGTGTTGGAAACAAGTTTTTACTTGTTGGAATTTTTGGGCTAGCAAGAGGGAGAAAGTTGACCGTCTAAATGCATGCATGAGTGTCCATAGAACTAACCAATCCATGTTAAACAAAGTAAAGTAACATTCAGCATCAAAACATGAATAAAAGATAGCTCTTGATAAAACACTTGCATATTAACACTCATTAACAAAGCATATGAATCATGCAACTATATGTATCTTTTTGAATCAACTTAAACATCCCTTTCCCAATCTTTTAATAGCATCCAACTTAATTCAACCCAAATTTCCAGTACCTCTTTCATATATAAATGATGGTGGTGGTCTCACAAAATAAAAATCAAACCAAAATAAAAAGCAAACAAAAGACGCTCCAAGTTTATGCGATAAGGTGCATTGATCGAAAAACAGAAGTTAGACGTGTGCAAACCGAGAGTGTGTAGGTCCAGTGGGGTTGTCTTCACATCCCCAAGCTTATGGTCTTCACCATCCTTGGATAGCTCTTGGTGCATCTCCTCTAATCCCTGTGAAAAAACTTCAAAACACCGTTTCTCCCATTTCTTTTCTGTGGGGTGACATTAGTAGTGATAGACAAATAGATTTCTTGCTGCATATAATCCTTAGACAAAAATTCATATGAATGTCCAGAAAGTGTATAATGTTGTATGCCTACTTATAAACTCAATTGGATAAAAAGATTCAAGTTAAAAGTTCAAAAATGCATCAAACAAAATGGGACAGAATCTGTCCAGAAAAACAGCAGCAGCAAAACGTATTTTTCTACCCTACTTAACTTTGTCGAAAAATTCCGAAAAATTCATGCATACAGAGGATGAAAAGTTGCAACTACAGTTCAAATATCAGCTCATTCGGAGTTACAGAATAAGAATTAAAAATCATACCGTGCACAGATTCGTGCAGGAATAAAATCTCCGAATGCTATAAGCAACTTTTTCAAACCAAAATGGGTAAAACTTGGCACTTTATTAAAAATTCCAGAAACTAAACTAAAAACTAAGTCTCTTGTTACAGCAAGAGGACACAAAGAAAATCACAAATAAAAACAACCGGGTTGCCTCCCGTAAAGCGCTTTCTTTATAGCCATATAGCTAGGCTTCTTACTTGGTATCAAGATGGTTGGAGTGAGGTGGCTTGGCATCCCCAAGCTTAAATTCTTGTACTTATTTGATATATGTAGGGTGAGCCTAGGGGTAACATCCCCAAGCTTGAGTGTTTGTCCCTCTTGATATTTGTTCATCACCCTCAACTCTTCCACTTGAAAATTCTCTTTACACAAAACTCATCATAAAACTTGATTAGAGGGGTTAGTGTCTCCATAAATTAAATCCACATAAGTACAAAAGACATATCATGAGTTGATTCTACATTAACTAATATTACTATGGTTGTGTATTGTTCTTTGATCAAAGAACCACACAAAACACAAGTAATGAGAGTAATGCAAAATAAAGACAGAATCTGTCAAAAACTGGACAGCCCGTAAAGAGTGAATTTTCAGAGGCACTTACGTTGCTCAAATCAGAAAACTTTGAACTAATGAAATGTGTATAATAACTGAATATTGCTGTGAAATTTCAGGTCAAAATTCCTTTCTGTGATTTTAACATTTTTCGCAGTAAAGCTTAGGAATCTGTTTTCTGGACAGCAAATTACTATTGTTTGATCCTACCTCTCAAAAGAGGTTATTCTTTCCATAAATGAAAAATAAGATACAAAGGTGATGTTACAGTAGTAAACAAGCACCTTGACTCAAAAACCGAAAATCAAACTGAAGAAATCAAAAAGAAGCAAAACCAAGAAAGGTTCAAGAGAAACAAACAAAGAAGAAAGAAAATATTTTTGTTGTTTTTGATTTAGCAAAAAGGCAAAAGAAGAAGCAAATATATACAACATAAACACTCTTTTTATTTGGTTTTAGCTTTGGGAAAAGTTTTAATGATAGAGACTTTGCAACGGTTCCATTGGCATGAACAACACATGTTCAAGGTCGACCCCAACTTCTCCATTACTCATCCTTCTCATTTACTTTCCCAAATTTTATATAAAATGAAAATCTTAAACTAATTGTCACAAAACAGTAGGTAAAGATATTTTACATGTTGTAAAGATATAAAGGTGTGTTCAAACCGAATAGGAAGTTAAAGCATAAGGAACACACCACAGAATATTAAACAATTTACTTTTAAGTCTAACTCTCTTCCTATGCATTGGAATTTTATATATGAATAAATAACAACAAATTTGAGGTAACCAATGCATATAATAATCAATAGCTTGCATTTTAAATAACATAGAAACATAAAGGGGATTCTTATCTCTCCTCTCTCATAATAGTTGCAAGCATTAAAGTTAAACATAACCACATAGTTTTGAATAGAATCACCACATAAAGACTTATCATCTAATGAGCATAATGGATCATCAAACTCAATTAAATCACTTTCATCCTCAATAGTAGGGGGACTAAAAATACATATTCATCAAAACAAACTTCCCCAAGCTTAAGGTTTTCCTTAGCATTAGCAATAAAGGTGTTCAAAGAATTAGTACTACCACAAACATGATTGTTATGCAAATAAAATTTAATTTTCTCCTCAAACACTTCATGTCCTAACTCAAGATAGATATTATACAATTCTATAATTGTTTGGTTGTTTTCCATTTTATAATTTTTTTGTGTTTTAGATTTATATGTTAGTATGCAATGCAAACAAGAATAAAAGCTTAGCACAACGCTCCCCGGCAACGGCGCCAGAAAAGTGCTTGATAATCCCCAAGAGCAAGGAATCACTGTAGCACAATTCGATAAGTATTTGAGTGTCGAACCCACGAGGAGCTGAAGGTAAACTATCTATTCTCTAAAGCCCTATAACCCTCTTATATGGCCTTTTATGCAAAGCAATAAATTTAAATATGAAAGGAACTAACTAATGGAAGCAAGTGATGTGGAATGGGTTTATCTAGTAACAAGTTTCTCAATCAAGTTTCAAACGCAAGTTTCTTAGAGCAAGTTTCTCAAGCAGTTTCTCAAAGTAGCAAGTATCAAATATCTCAAGTAGCAAATATCTCAAGGGAGCAAATGTTCTAGCAATTGTTATTTCATTCGTGTGGTTGTCACAATTAGTGAAGCACATGTTTCAGTCTTAATTGTTTCTTTAGGAAGGAGCCATAAATAGGTGTAGCCAAGTAAATGAGCAAATTACACAACTCTTATGATGGATCTCATGGCCAAGTAAATGTGCAGCACAAGAATTATTAAGACATAATTGTCCCACCATAGCCTTAAGTTCTAGGGTCCCCCAATATATCCCCCATAAAGTAACTTCAAGTCTCAGACCACGGTTTCTGTCTACTCCGACCCGTCCTACTCAATCCATTACACTACGGTGATCACCTTACATGCATTCCCCAACATATGCGTGCACTCATACATTGTACATCAAGACAATCATAAAAGATAACAAAACTTGTATGCAACCAATCAACGAACTATTTCACTTTGCCATGAACAAATCACTTCTCAAACATAGATGGGGAGACACAATAGATCAAGGGAATAGTATATTGCATCATATATCATGTTTGCCAAGAGTTTACAGTGGAGAGATGGAGATGATCTTGCTGTAGATGTTGATGATGAACACGCCGGAGGGGGGTGGAGCCCTCCGGAGGTGATTCCCGGCGTTTCCCCCCTCCGATCTTCTCCGGCGGCAGCCTTCTGACTCTCTGTTTCGTGGTTTTGTGTTTCTCCGCCGCCTCCCGCGAAACTCCTCGGGGGACTATTTTTATAGACGTTTTTAGGTCAAGACGAAGCCACGGAGACGAAAACGGACGGCATCGGAGCCACGAGGAATAAAAGAGGTGGTCCCACACGGCCAAGGAATCTGGCCGCGTGGGACCATCTATTTTCTTCCTCGGACTTCCTTTTTCACGGATCCTTGGCTCGTATCTTCTTATTTCCAAATATTGGGCCCCGTAAAATATTAGGTCATTTGGACGTCGTTTGGTCCCTGAAAGTCAAAAACATGGAAAAAGGGTTTTCTGGTTCTGCAGGGTTAATTCCAAATAAATGGGGAAACTGTGAATTATCCCCTAAAATCATTATAAAACATAAATATAACCCATATATGATGCAAATAAGTTGGAATATCAAGTAATAAAATGTAAAGTTTATGTATGCATTTTACATGCATCAGAGACCACCACCATCATTTATATATGAAAGAGGTACTGGAAATTTGGGTTGAATAAAGTTGGATGCTATTAAAAATGATTGGGAAAGGGGTGTTTAAGTTGATTCAAAAAGATACATATAGTTGCATGATTCATATGCTTTGTTAATGAGTGTTAATATGCAAGTGTTTTATCAAGAGCTATCTTTTATTCATGTTTTGGTGCTGAATGTTACTTTACTTTGTTTAACATGGATTGGCTAGTTCTATGGACACTCATGCATGCATTTAGACGGTCAACTTTCTCCCTCTTGCTAGCCCAAAAATTCCAACAAGTAAAAACTTGTTTCCAACACCTTCAACCAAAGTTTTTCCAGTGAGTCCACCATATCTACCTATTAGCTTTATGCTATTCCGAGTATGTTTATCAAGATATTTGTGTTATCTATACCTCTGAATGAAAATGCTTATGTTGTTGATTGTCATGGGAAAAGTTGGTTATAGAGCTCTCACGAACTTGATGCACACTTTACTTTTATTGCATAAAATAAACATGACCCATTGTGATTAAAATTATGATATTGTGGGCTTGACAAATGTCTTGGGCTGGGAGTTAGCTCATATGTGCTGTCACATGGCAAGCTTTCAACATGCTCTTCATTTTATTTAGTTGATATCATGTACTTTTGTTTATGGATGCTTATCATGGGTGAAATAAATGTGGAGACAAAGCAAGTTTAAATGAGTTTGTATAAATGGTTAGAGAGACGACTGGGCCGCTAATCTAAGCCATGCATCATTCATGGTGGAAATTTACTTACATACTATGGTGAACCGTCAGTGATACACCTTATAATAAAAAGCTATCCCAATGGTAAATAAAAAGGGTGTTGAGATTGTTCATTTTGTTTGTTTGTCTTGTCATTTTGATATGGGCTTGTTCCATATCCTGGGACAAGAGGTACCCCAGTTGACGCTCTTAATGATGCTATTATTATTTACAATGATATTTAACTTGAACTTACTTTGTTTCCCAAGTTGAGTAACACCATGGTGTAGTTACTTGTATTCAAGGGGCATGAGACATTCAACCTATACTTTGTCAAGCACACTACTCATATTTGCTTTCACTTTAAAGTTTAATCATTCAAGATGCTATGATAGGGGTAATGAGAGCTTGACACCAAGGATTACCACCTTGCAATCATTAACTTAAGTAGAAGAGTTTGGAAGTTAGATGAAACTTATTCATGCTTTACCCCTACTCATTTATATATCTTTCCAAAGTGTCCACCTTTTATATTCAGATTTTCATGAATACTCTATGACCATTATAGGATGTTCTTACTTTTCATTATGCATACATGTGGTCCATAGTACTTTCTTTCATGTTACACTTTGTGAATTATCATTGAACATTGTTGCATTAAATACTTGATATCACTTCATAATCTATCTTGCATATTGCTACTCCTTTGAAGAATGAATCATTTGACTCTATGTAGTAATAGTAATCATCTTTGATATCCATTGAACTCTATGTAGTAATAGTAATCATCTTTGATATCCATTGATGGTATTAAAATGCAAAGCCCATGTTAGTTTTATCACCTTCATACTCGAGGACGAGTATTGGTTAAGCTTGGGGATGTTGATGCATGTAAAATGCATACATGAACTTTACGTTTTATTACTTGATATTCCAACTTATTTGCATCATATATGGGTTATATTTATGTTTTATAATGATTTTAGGGGATAATTCACAGTTTCCCCATTTATTTGGAATTAACCCTGCAGAACCAGAAAACCCCTTTTTCCATGTTTTTGACTTTCAGGGATCAAATGACGTCCAAATGACCTAATTTTTACGGGGCCCAATATTTGGAAATAAGAAGACGTACGAGCCAAGGATCCGCGAAAAAGGAAGTCCGAGGAAGAAAATAGATGGTCCCACGCGGCCAGATTCCTTGGCCGTGTGGGACCACCTCTTTTATTCCTTGTGGCTCCGATGCCGTCCGTTTTCGTCTCCGTGGCTTCGTCTTGACCTAAAAACGTCTATAAAAATAGTCCCCCGAGAAGTTTCGCGGGAAGGCGGCGGAGAAACACAAAACCACGAAACAGAGAGTCAGAAGGCGGCCGCTGGAGAAGATCGAAGGGGGGAAACGCCGCCGGAATCACTTCCGGAGGGCTCCACCCCCCTCCGGCGTGTTCATCATCAACATCTACAGCAAGATCATCTCCATCTCTCCACTGTAAACTCTTGGCAAACATGATATATGATGCAATATACTATTCCCTTGATCTATTGTGTCTCCCCATCTATGTTTGAGAAGTGATTTGTTCATGGCAATAGTGAAATAGTTCGTTGATTGGTTGCATACAAGTTTTGTTATCTTTTATGATTGTCTTGATGTACAATGTATGAGTGCACGCATATATTGGGGAATGCATGTAAGGTGATCACCGTAGTGTAATGGATTGAGTAGGACGGGTCGGAGTACTAAGACAGAAACCGTGGTCTGAGACTTGAAGTTACATTATGGGGGATATATATGGGGGACCCTAGAACTTAAGGCTATGGTGGGACAATTATGTCTTAATAATTCTTGTGCTGCGCATTTACTTGGCCATGAGATCCATCATAAGAGTTGTGTAATTTGCTCATTTACTTGGCTACAACTATTTATGGTCCTTCCTAGAAGAAACAATTAAGACTGAAACATGTGCTTCACTAATTGTGACAACCACACGAATGAAATAACAATAGCTAGAACATTTGCTTCCTTGAGATATTTGCTACTTGAGATATTTGCTACTTGCTACTTTGAGAAACTTGCTTGAGAAAACTGGTGAGAGAAACTTGCTCTAAGAAATTTGCGTTTGAAACTTGATTGAGAAACTTGTCACTTGATAAACTCATTCCACATCACTTATATAACTTGCTTCCATTAGTGAATATTAAAAAGTTCCTTTCATATTTAAATTTATTACTTTGCATAAAAGGCCATATAAGAGGGTTATAGGGCTTTAGAGAATAGATACTTTAGCTTCAGCTCCTCGTGGGTTCGACACTCAAATATTTATCGAATTGTGCTACAGTGATTCCTTGCTCTTGGGGATTATCACTGAGTTGATAGGGTTGCTTGCTCTCCAATTGGACTTTCTGGTTGTGTTTTTGTGTAACCAAAACCCATGGTGTCCAAGAAGCTTTCATCACCATCCATCTGCAAACAATCAATGAATACACACAGGAAACAACAAATATATCAGACTACAACGAAGTACCAATTCAGCACCAAATCCCAACTACCATGGAGACACTACCGAGACAGACCAGAGCACCAAATCGATGGGCAGCACCACATCGATGGGCAGCACCACATCGAGGCAGACCGGAGCACCAATTCGTCCTGCCCGGAGCGCCTCCCCCATCTCCCTCCTCCGTCGCGCCCTCCATGCCGCAGACGCCTCTCACCCCAGGACGCGGCCGAGCCCCTCTCCCTCCAGGCTGCAGCCGCCGCCCTCCAGGCCGCGGCCGGAGCTCACTCCACCTCCGCCAGCCCCTCGCTCCGCGCCCTCCCCTCTCCATGGCGCGCGCCGCTGCCGCCAGATCTGGCGAGCTGTGCGGCCGCCGCCCGACGTCCCGCCGCCTCCTCTTATCTCTCCTCTACAGGCGGGAATGAAAAAAACAGAGCGAGAGAGAGAGCTTACCGGAGGGGAATGGCCGCCGGCGAGCTTCGATGGGCTCCGGACGGAGGCGGGAGCACAGCGGAAGGAGAGCGGCTGCCTCGTTGCCTCCTTTCACGAGCGTGGCTTCGTGGTGTTTACTCCCACGCCTGGCACCCTCGTGGATAGGAGGTGTAAACGTCCACGACGTTATACACGATCCACTGGGAAGCGTTATTTGGTTTTCATCGTGTATATTTAGCATACACCTCCATATACACCATCCACTAGAGATGCTCTAAGAAGTAGTAGCTCAAATTACAGGTTATCAGTTTTTGGTACGCTCCAAATGCTGGAAAAATAGGCTTCTATCCAAACCTTCTCTCTCTAATACCCACACTGGTTTGTGTAGCCAGATTTTACTCTTCTGTTGGAGATGCTCTGTGATGGAGCGCAAACAGCAGCTGGTAGGTCGCAGCTATTCATGATGGTTAGTTTAAATCACCTTGGATTTTGAGAGCCGAGTGACAGGTCCAATCGCCGATCTAGGCGATTCGATCTATGCGGCTGCTCCAGGAAAAAGAGACAGGTTGCGGTTCGTTGGAGCAACAAAAGTCTACCCAGTCACCCAGATATGGTCACATCCAAAGATCGAGCAAGGCAAGGTACTCCTTGGAGTACTAGCTCAAGCAACAAACGCAAAGGACAGAGACGTCAACTCGAGCTTAGTGTAGCTAAACTAGCTAACTGTTTAGTTATTCCTTGCGTTCCCGAGGAAATGAAAAAGGGGGTGTGCTGCTGCGAGAGAGGGAGGCCGCAAGTTGCAAGTGCAGCGGTACCAATCCGCAGCTAGACGACAGACCGAACCAGTTAGCCAAGCCATTGCATTTGTTTTCCTTTTCGTTTTGCGCATGGAGCTGATGGCTTGCGCCACGGAGAATCAAACAAGTGCCCAAACTGAGGAAGAGAGCTGGAGGGCAGCTGCACTCACTGGAGTGGCGGGACCAAAGCAAGAGCAGGAGCAGGCGCATGCCTGCAACGCAACCCACCGGCGTCGGCCACCAGCGGTGGTGCTGGCGCGCGCGCCAGATCGATCTGCGCATCTGCGTCGCACCAGCTCGGCGCCAGGCCATGTCGCCGGCGTCGCGCGCGCATCGCTCACATGGCCGTGTCCCGTCGCGCTCTCTCGTCGGACACCCCCTGTGTCTGTCGCCGTCTGCCAACTGCGCAACTAGGCGGACCACAAGAGCAACCAAACCAAAACTACTGCGGTAGCAGAGGGCGTATCTATCTATCCATATCCGCACCGGCCATTGTCTTCTGGTTGCTTGTCTCGCGTTTACAGTTAGCAATGGTGATCTGCGCCTGCGCGCGCGGGGCAGAAGTGCATGTCGACATACGGCATAGTACCTTTCTCCTTTCGGCGTGTATATGGCTCACGCGGATCGAGTAATATAGTTCTTGCTTTTCCTTTAAAAAAAATGTTTATTTCGTACATCAATCCGCATACTACAACAAGATAAGTGTACTGGCCACATCACTAGACTCATGCTTAACGTGTAGTACAGCACAGAAGACATAGAGGAAGTTTTTTTAGGAACCTAGGTTTCATATGATCTCTACTGAAATATTTAGGCAAAATAACATCACTTAAATTCCTGAAATTTAAGAAAAAACTCATGCATGTAGAGACTGTAGGAGGACGCGCGTCAGCGGGATGATGACCACCCCCCTCTCCGACTGTCGGATCATCACAAAATTCAAAATCTTGGCCATCCTATCCTTCATAACCACCGCATGGGCAGCAAAAAACATGTACTATTGCAGCATTGTTAAATCGGTTGATCCATAGTGAGTTAAAAGCATACGCAAGTGGATCGTATCATTTCAAAACCGCCAATGCGGTAAAAAATAATGGATATGTAGCAAATCACAACTGGATCGCGACAAATCCCTATCCACCGTAGCAAATCCACAGGAAAAATCAAACGCACAAAGGCACATATTACCAATGTTTGATATACCACACAGGAACATTTGTCACACTAAAACAACATCTGCAACACGCATCATGAAGCGTTGCACCATCTCACGCGTGTGTTCGCAACACAACATCACGTGAAAAACACTCATGCAACATCAAAAAAAGTGAAATATAATAACCTTTGCTTACCATTGAACTCGTCGAATCGGAATCACTTAAGTTGAAATCCGACTTATCGGAGCCTCGTCGGGGCCAAATCCGATGAGCTTGAACCCATTGCCCTTAAATCTACCCTGTTCCCGAGCACAACATCGCGAAAATCTTTATATCAGATCTGCGGTAGCGGGCTTAATTATGTCGTGTGCGTGCTATAGATGAGCACTTTCGCGAGCTGAGCAGGAAAGAAAAATATTCATGTCTGGTGAGGCTATACGTGTGTGACGACTCGAGCGATATCGTCCGGTCGATTTTCCGTACAATTATGTCCATGTAACTTTTAAGCGTAGCCATGATCATTCACGAGATGTGGAATGCAAATTAAAAGTGTTGCTTTTACGATGAAAATGAAACACATGACAACACTTAGTTTGTTTCATGTCCTTTTTGCGCGTTTGTTATGGTATATAGTATTTGTTTTTTAAAATCTTTCACACCCCGCCTGGCATTGCGAATATGTTCAGAAATTAGTTGAGCGGGCTTAGCAAGCATGCCCTTATGTTAGGTTATCTAGAATTTTCGCAATGATATTGCTTTTAACAACATATAAGTTTGCAATTTAATGTAGGTTATTGATATGTCCAGCCATAGATCAATATGTGTTGCTTACTTCTATGTGTGGAGGAGGGGCCTACAATGGATTATGGGTTTAGACATCTGGAGACGGTTGCACGTGGTATCTTCAACCGATATGTCTAGTGGCCTATGATTAAGAATGTATAAGTGATGGATGTAATCTTATTATTCATGTTTTTTGCTCTACCGAGTGCACCATGGTTGATATGAATAATACTTTCTAATAATGAATGGTTGTGTTCACCTATCGGTGCATGGGCCAGAGGCCTACCTCCTTTTTGGAAAAACGATGTGAGTTGTAGAAATCACAAACAAAATATGGTAGACTATAAGTTCGGTAACTTGCTAAGGATCAATCATATTGTGATTTCATAGTGGTTTGCCTCGACTTAGAAGTAGTTATTTAAGTAGAAGATAAGGAATGATATGTGTTGGTGTTGAGGAGTTGATCCAGAAGGCTAGAGAGGTTTCAGGACGAAGACGTACACCTCAAACTCCTGCTCTTTCGATGGTCACTTATGGTTGATTTGTGTTGTTGCTCGTTAGCATGGTTTTATGCCTCTGGCATCCAGATGTTTACTTGTAGTTGTTTGTGTTGTTACCTCCCCTAGTTTAGGTTTATTGGCAGCATGTTTTTACCTCGTAGGCTTGTTCGAGGATGAACATTTCCAGCGGGTTTCCTACTGCTGCACCGCTAGCCCGGTTGGGAAGAAGTTGCATTTACAAAAATGCCCTTATCAGATTGAATGTTTCTTAGCTTCAACTTAGAAATAATTATCTACCGGACACTTAAGAAACAAAAAAAAATGGAGAATACAGAAAGCTAAAAGAAAACGCCATGATTTTAAGGATGCTCTCAAACGACTCTTTCACAAAGTCCTTTTGGCACATGAGCACGAGTGAATTAGTGATCCCGTGTTTTTTATAAACGGAAAGTTTATTTTTAGCTCTCTCAAAATTCTGAAAAAAGTTTACGCCTACATACACATGTCTAGTATGTACGAGAAAAATTGTGTCAAAATATATTTTCATATGTGATGTACACACAAAAAGAAAATCGTTGATCACTGGAGATCGAGAGCCAAAACAACCCCTGCTCTCTCTCCACTGAAACACGATTTCGTATTTGATGTACATCACATTTTCCAGAGAGGCACCACGGTAACTGATTTTTCTTACCTTTTCGACCGACGCTGGTTTGCAGAACTAGTTCCGCCACCCGTACGGGCAACATCCCGGTAGAGGGCAGCGGGGTAAAGCGAAGACGCAGCACGCGACTGATGCGCGACGGACGGCGACACACTAGACCGGCCATGCGCGAAAGGCAGCCATCCGTCGGGCTCCGCCACTGTCGCCGTCCCCCGCCCGCTCGCCCGTACGGATGCCCGGCGGCCGGTCGATGCACCCAAGGGTTGCTCGTCTCCCACTCATCTGCCTCCCTCCCGGCACAGTTGCACACAGTGCGGATGCACATCTCTAGCAGCGAATCTCGCGGCGATGGCGACGGCGGCCATTGGGCGGCACCACCGGTTTGTCCCGTGGGTGCAGTGCGTGACCCCCCTGACTCGATCGGTCGGCCGGATTCGACCCCGACGATTCTCCTCCTCTCCTCCGGCGAAACGCTGAAGTTTCCACGGCTGGACTGGCAACATCACAACGGAGCACTGGTACCGGTACGTCTGTTGGCGTCGACGAACAGGGGATCCGAGCCCGTGGAGCAATAAACAAAGGCAAAAATAAAGAAAAAGAGAGCACCAAATCCAAGATAGATTGATAGGCAGATGCTGCCGCGAAACATTAACACGGACAGCCATGTCGACAGGCCCTGGTGGGCACCGGTTCCATCGTCCCCTACATTCGATCCGGCTGCTACCACCAAGAACCGGAGGTCCAGCCGAGGATGCGTCGAGAAAAGAAAAAGGAAGAAGATGATGAACGAACATGGGAAAATTAAGATGGAGATTACAAGGAGGAATAGGAGGAGTCACTAGCATTAACATACAGGAGACTGACTGGGAATCGTTCGAGGAATTAATTAATTAACATCCCTAAATGAAGAGCTAATCGAGGCGTTGGCGTCGTCGTGATGATGGATGGGTAGCACACAGCTGGTTGGGAAGCTAGGAGTAGAGGTACGTGGCGATGGCTTGACCTTGTCTTGTGGGCTCCTATCATAAGCTCAAGTTGAGGTCGAGCTCCTCCTCGTTGCCGTCGCCGTTGTTGCTGCCGGAGTTGAAGGTGGTGGTGGTGCTGGCGGGCGACGGGGTGGTGGCGGCCGCGGACGCGGTGGGGCCGTGGCAGCCCCGCCTCCAGTTGAGCATGTCGATCAGCTCGTCGCGCCCGGCGCCGGGCTGGTCCGCGCCGCTCATCATCGCGCGCCCGCAGCTGGCCGTGGCGCTCGTGTACAGCTGCGGGTTGTGCGCCGCGAAGCGGGACACCTGCTGGCCGCTGTAGAGCTCCGACGCCGCCGCGGCCGCGCCCTCCGGCGGCGCGTAGTACTGGAGCCGGTCGGAGCCGACCATGTTAGAGCTGTGGGAGGCGATTGGGAACGTGGTCGGCAGTGCTGCGTAGGCGCGGCTGCTCATCGTCGTGTACGCGGCGTGCGCCGGGAGGCCACCGCCCCCTGCCACGCCGTACGCCGCGAGCGTACTATGGGTAGAACCCACGGCGGCGCCGCTGTAGGCCCCGGACGAGTTGGGGGCGGGCGGCGTGGCATTGTGCGGGGAGGTGGAGGGCATGTAGAAGTAGGGGTTCCAGCCGATGCTGCGCTCCTTCTTGTGCGCGTTCTGGTGGCCGCCCAGCGCCTGCGACTTGAGAAACTTCTTGTTGCAGAAGAGGCAGGGGAAGAGCCGCACGTCCTTGCCGTCGACGCACCCCTGCTCTGACGACGCCTCTCCTCCACCTCCGCCTCCGCCGTGGGACGGCGCCGCCGGCGCCAGGGTGAGCGAGAGGTCGGCGTTGGACGGAAGAGGAGGAGGCGAGTCCATGTGGCGGCGCGGCGGCGGCGGTACCCGGAGGCGATTATTAAACTCGGAAAGGATATGATGATATCCACAAAGGAGGCAGAGATGGAGGGAGAAGCGAGCGTGCGCGCACTGGACTGGACTGGAGTAGTATGGTTTGGCTCAGGAGAACGGGGAGGCTTTGTTTTTCCTTCTATATATGGCAATACCCAAGGAAGGAGCGCTCCACTACCACCGAGTACTACTAGCAGTGCAGTTTGGCTAGAGGGAGTGGCTCCAGCAATGAGTGAGCCGAGATGACCAGTTTTTTTCCTCTGTCATGCCTGGCCTGGGTCAAGTCTCAACGCTACGACTTGTTTCAAACCTCAGGGCCTCTTTGATTCCTAGGTGTCATATATACCCCAATTCTATAGGTTTTGCATGTATCAAAGTTTGTTTAATTTCACCAAAGTAATTGTAAAATAAGCTTAGAGTAAATGTTAGATTTTCTATGGAAAGTAGTACCATGAATCATATAGTAATTTTTCCTATAGGATCCAATCCTATAAATCAAATGAATAGAAGATGGAAAAAAATTCCTATACGATTCATTGCTCCACAAATTCTTTGCAATTCCTTTGAATCAAAGGAGCCCTCAAAGTGGTAATACTACTCCAGTACCGTACTACTAATAGACGCCTAGGATGATAAGAGCATTTCCATCGACACACCTCAAAGCGCCCACAGTACTATTGGTGTGTCGGACACGAAAAACGGCCACAGTAGTATCCAAGTGTCGGACCCGATCCTTTTTTTGTCCGGCAGCCCCGAGCGGGCTTCCAAATTTGGGGGCGGACTCGGGGCTGCCGGACAACACCCGGATATCTTCACATGAAGCCACAGACAGGCAGGCCATGCCTGTCATCCGCACATCGGTCACGCCGCGGCTGTAATTGCGGAGGAGCCTTCTCAAGCGGCGCGACTAGCGTGGTAGAGACGTGTCGTCGACATTAAACCGGCATGTCGCTTCACCACCCACCCCTTCAGTTCTCACGCACGCCACCGTTTCCCGCTTTGCTTTCCCGCCCAATCAAATGGCTATAAGAAGCCCCGTTGTGCCCCCCCCCCCCCCCTCTCGTCGTGGAGTGAACGGAGGATGAGGAGAAAGTGGCAGAGCCGGAGCCACAGCCCGAAGCTCCGCAGTTGCCGGAGCAGGTCGCAGCGATGAACTCCATCCTCACCGCAAACGACGAGGAGGCGTACCGCCAGGTGAGGGCGGCCCTTCTGGAGGTGAACGCAGCGTCAGAGGCAGCCGTCGTGCAGCGGTCTCTCGAGACCGCGGTGACGGACGAGCATGCCCGCTCCTTCAGGCCACCGAGAAGGGGACACACGAGTAGCTGGATGCCTAGAGGACTGCAGGCCAGGCTAGTGCATGCGAGGCTTGCCGCTTCGACGTGTTGGACGCTCACCGTGGATGCTCACCGTTGCTGGGTGGAAGAAGCTTTCCACCGGGCCGACGAAGCACAGACGCTGGAGAGTAGGCACCAGGGTTTTCAAGGCGGCGAGAGAGGACTACACGATGGGGGGGAGAGGCAGGCGTACGAGGCGGCGGAGGAGGAGAGGCAGTTCCGCATTGACCGAGAGAGGCGCTGGGTGGCGCATGTGGATGGTCGTAGTGAGGTTGGTTTCCTTTCCTTCGTCGAGCCGGGGGCGAACGACTACAAGGGCGTCCCCTCTCACGCGACCAACGATGACAATGCTCTAGTAATTCAAAAAGAAATAAAGTGGGGTTCTTGTTTACACTTGACAGGAGTAGAAGAAAAAGGAGGCGAGTCCACTAGTGCGTTCCTCGTTGGGTATAGTTTGCGGTGGTGACGCGAATATATGCTTTGCGTCCGGGGCGTTGTCGCGGCATCGGCAGCCGCTGACAGGCGGGGCCGGGGCGCAGCCGCTGACAGGCGGGGCCGGGCCTCTTTGATTCCTAGCTGTCTGCCTACGCCGTGTGCACAGTAGATTCACGCGCGGAGAGAGAAGAGTTATCTTCCAGCTACAGGAGCAGCCTGGCTACCGCGACAGGACACACGAGTTGTAGCAAAGCAACTTGCAAGAGGAAACAGCCAGGAGAGTTCAATCCGGCCGGCCGGGGAAAAGTCAGAGAGACGGGCAGGCAAGCAAGCAAGCGTGTGTGCCTGTGCGTGTGACTCCATTCATGAGTTCGGTTTCGACCTATATTTGGAGTTCTGGACACAGGATAACGTCCGGCGACTGGCCTACACATACAGTTGCAGCAGCTGAAGCGGACACGTCGGGTCACGGATGCAGATACACCCGTTATGTAAAAATATTCTTTCAAAATTGCAAAAAAAATTATGGGCATACATCACATTATATGTTAGCACAAAAAGTTTCGTGAACAAAAGATAAATTTTGTGACATGTGCAAAAAGACAGAAATAAGATTACGTAGCGTTTGTTAAACCTGGATTTATCTTTTTTTCACAGCCCACAAAAAATATATTTTCTTCGTGAAACTTTTTGAGCTAGCATAAATGTCATCTAGTGTATGCGAAAATTTTATTTGGAATTTTTTGACATTATGAAAAATATTTTTGGGCAGTAGGTGCATCTAGACCTATGAGCCGATATGGATCTTCGCAGCTGAAACTGGATACTAAAATTATCTAAAAGTCAATGTACATGGAATTTACTAACAACCGACAACTCTTTGGCTATCTGCTGGAAGATTAGTACGGAGGTCTTCTAATAAAACAAGATTACGTAGCGTTTGTTAACACGATGTAAGAGCATCTCCCACTCGCCGTCTAAAACCTGCCCAGAAGCCGACGCTATTGGGGCTGTGCGGACACGTCGCGGGCAATTGGGGTGTCGCTCCCCAATCACGGCACCAATAGGCCCTCCTTTTTTTCCCCTAATTCAAATATTTTACAAATACAAATTAAAAAATTTGTTCATATAATTCAAATTTGTTGCTCTCCGGCAGATGCCGCTGCCATTCCCGGCGCACCGACAAATGCTCGGCTAGTCGGTAGGTAAAGTATACCGTATTAATCTCTATGGCAGAACATGGCTCACAAAGTATCAATATTTATCAGGAGTCGTGGCTGTAGGAACATGTGCCGCTTTCCACTTCTGGAGAAGAACCAAACGCCATGTAGAAACCATTACTATTAAACTATGAATGAATATGTGGCTGTAGGAACATGTGCCGCTTTCCACTTCTGGAGAAGAACCAAACGCCATGTAGAAACCATTACTATTAAACTATGAATGAATATGTCTCACAGCCCCCTCGAACGGGACAGGGATCTGGTAACATGCACACTGCATGTCACGCCTGGACATGCAGGCTCTCATCTGCCGTCCAACAACCATCCAACGGCCCAAAATCATCCAAGGCAAAAAGATCCCAGGAATCCAGATTGATATAGAGGACAACGCGAAGGGAAAAAGTAGGCGCGAGCTCTTCGCGCGGGCAGAGCAAATCGAGGCAGGGAAACGGACTGCTTGGCGCCAGAATCTTTGCCGCCGAGCGCCGCCGAGCCCGTCCCCGCCGAGCGCCGCCGAGCCCGCCCCCGCCGAGAGCCGCTGCGGAGCGCCGCCGCCAAGGGGAGATGCCGCACCGGCGCCGCCGTTGAACCGCGCCGCCGCGGAGGAGACGCGGCACCGCGCCGCCGTTGAACCGGGCCGCCGCCGCGGAGCGCCGTCGCGAAGGAGACGCTGGACCGCGCCGCCGCCACGAGCTGGTATCAGGTCCCAATCAGTTTGGTGTCCTTTTTTCCTGTATTTACGAGCTGGTGGCGCTGTTCTACTTCTGTAGGACTTGAGGATGTATATAATATGCCCCTAGTTCTTACCGAATTACTGGATTTGGCTTTAGATTCCATAGCATATGTTCAGTGTGATGAATGCATGGGCTCACTATGCACGATACTTACCAATTTTGTTCCTTAGCGTTTATATTATTTATTTTCAGTGGCTGTACAAGCTCTTGATCCATTCTTGCAGTTTTGGTACATTCTGTATTTTCTACAAAGTAGGTCTTCAGGGTTTTGATGAGATGTACTAGTGAATGCAACACCAAAGTATTGAATTAGTTGCTGTTTCGTGTACTAGTGAATGTAATCAGATTGCAGTCCATAATTTGTATACTTTGTTTTCGTTTTGCAGAACTGAGTGCAATGGCAGAAATTGGAAAGAGGACACCCAAAGTTGGTATGAGGTTCAGAGATTCGGAAGAGGCTTGGGAGTTTTGGGTAGATTATGGGGGTCATGTCGGGTTTGATGTGAGGAAAAGATCTACCATCAGAAGCAGATGTGATGGAGTGATCACTTCACGTTGGTTTGTTTGTTCCAATGAAGGCCATCGAAGGAAAAACCAAACAGAGGCAAAGCGTATTGTAGCTGAAACAAGAACCAATTGTAAGGCTCATGTGATTGTTACATATGATCGAGTTGCCAATTATTTTGAAGTCACCGAAGTTGATTTGGAACACAATCACCGCCTTCAATTGCCACAAACCCGCCACTTGTTGGCATCACAAAGGAAGATTTCAGAAGTGCAAGCTTTCGAGATAGAAACAGCCGACGATGCTGGAATTATGCCAAAAGCTTCACATGAGTTTGCTTCTCGTCTAGTTGGTGGTGACCAAAACCTTAGTTACACTTGCCGTGACCAAAAGAACCATTTACGAAGCAAGCGGCAGCGGGAGTTGGCTTATGGACAGGCTGGAAGTATGTTGAAGTTTTTTCGTGACAAGCAGGCTGAGAATGCAGCATTCAAATACCATTTGCAGTTGGATAGTGAGGAGCATATAGCCAACATATTCTGGGTTGATGCTAAAATGCTACTTGACTATGCACACTTTGGCGATGTTGTCACATTTGACACTACATTTGGCACAAACAAAGAGTATAGGCCATTTGGTATTTTTCTTGGGCTGAACCAATTTAGAAAAACAACCATTTTTGGTGCTGCGTTGATGTTCGATGAAACACGTGACTCCTTTATATGGCTCTTTGAGACTTTTCTAGCCGCACATAATGGAAGGCAGCCTAGAACTATCTATACAGATCAAGATGCTGCAATGGGAAAAGCCATAGAAAAGGTCTTCACGGAATCATATCATGGATTGTGCACCTTTCATATAATGCAAAATGCTGTCAAACACTTAACTTCTGTCAAGGGTGAAGAGAAAGATGAAGTGGAAGAGGGAGTTGAAGTGGAGGATGAAGAAAAAGAGCCTAATATTCTCACAGATTTTGGTGCTTGTATGTATGGCTATGAAGACAAGGTAGCATTTGAAGAAGCGTTTGCCAATATGAGGCTCAAAGTGCATAAGCAAACTTGGTTAGATAGTATCTACAAGGTGAAAGAAAAATGGGCTGAATGTTATATGAGAGATGTCTTTAGCTTGGGTGTGAGAAGCACACAATTAAGTGAGAGCTTCAACAATGCATTGAAGAATCATTTGAAATCAGATTTTCATATTCTTCGATTCTTGATGCATTTTGAGAGGACAGTGGTAGTAAAAAGAAGAGCTGAATTGGAATCTGAATTTGATGCAATAAAGAAGATACCAAGAATAAAGATGGAAACTCCTATGTTGGTGGAAGCAAGTGAAGTATACACTCCGATTATTTTTGAGGCTTTCCAAGGTGAGTATGAAAGATCAATGGCTGCATGTTGTAGAGTATTGGATGGAAATAACAGATTTGCGGTTGCTATTGCGAGGTTGCATGGTGATTTACAGTTTGAGGAGGAGCGCATAGTGATAGGTGATCCTTTGACCAAAACGGTTTCATGTAGTTGTGGGATGTTCAATAGGACAGGAATCTTGTGTGGACATGGTCTAAAAGTGCTTGATATGATGAACATAAAGACATTGCCAGCACATTATGTCTTGAAGAGGTGGACTAGAGAAGCTCGCAATGGAAGTATACAAGATAGGGAAGGAAGGAATGTGGTAGAAAATCCAAATCTGGAAGCTCAACTTCGATACAAGGATTTGTCTCATAAATTTCACAAAATGGCACAAAAAGCAGCGAACTCTCCACAATGTTGTATTCTATTGGATAATGCACTTGATTCTGTTGCTCCGCATATACAGGATTTACTCAATGCATCAACTAGTGCTATGAATGAACTATGTAAAGACAAAGAGAATGTTGACCCAAATGTGCAGCAAGTAGATGATGAGTTGCTTAGATCAGCACGGCTGAAGAAAAAAGAGGTTAAGTCAAAGAACTTAAGGAGAAAGAAAACTTGGATTGATAAGTTACTCAAGGGGAAGCACAGAGTAACTAAAGGACCAACAAAACAGGGAGAAAAGGTATGTTTGCAATTGGTACATGATATGTTCTTATTCCTCATTTGTAAACTAATAACTGTAATTTTCATTAGCAGCAACAAAAGAACTAATTACAGTAATTTTTGTTCTCAGTCACAAAATAAGAAGGATGGTGTGCAACAAAAGAAAAAAGATGGTGTGCAGCCTCAAGTAGAAGTGGAGAAGTATGACAACAACAAAGAAGTAAATTTGGTGCTTCAAGAGTGCAATAATATTGCGAGCTTCACCCAGCTCTTGACGGCTGACCTTGATGATCTGTTCTAGCATGGAACTTGTTACATGATATTTTGTACATGGTGGTGATGATGAACATTATCTGATCTAGCATGGAACTTGTTAGATAGTATTTTGTACATAGTTAACTATAGTAGTATGGGGTTAACTATATTTTGTGGCCTAAGTGTACAAGTGAAATGGCCGTTTCGTGGAGAATTTGAAATGGCCGTTTTGTGGCTGTACAAGCAAGTGGTACTGAATTTGTATTGTTAAATTACTGCTTTTTTACTGTTTAGAAATGTCTCAAATTTAACTTATGCAAATCTGGTAAAGTATACTGTTTGTAGTACGTACTGTTCAGAAATATTGTTTTTTGCTGTTCTGTGCTCTTTTATAACTGTTATGTGCTGTTTATAGTGTTCAAAACGTTGAATCTGAAGCAATCTGAATTCCTGGGATTTTTTTTGCCTTGAATCATTCTGGGCCTTTGGATGAAGATTGGAGGGCATCCAGAGGGGTGCATGTCCAGCGGTGACATGCTGTATGCATGTTACCAGATCCCTGTCCCCTCGAACGGTGACAGAAGAAAAAACAAGCAGGGGCATGGTAGAGGCAGCGACATGATCCCCCTCGCGCTTTTGTCCAAACAGGGACGGCTTTCGAACTCAAATGAAAATAATAATCATTTTCGCAGATTCAACAATTCTCTTGTTGTTATTATCGGTTTGGTGGTGGTCCTTAACCACGCCGACCTCACCCTCGCCTCACATCTCAGTGGCTGGAGACGGCAGTGCAGTAGTCCTTGAGACTTACTGTCACTGAGCCAGCTAACTCCCGTGGCCTCCTTCTACATGCCATGTTTGGCCGGGATACGTGAAGTGTATGTACTTATTTGCGAGTAAAAAGAAGAGAAGAGTCTACTACAGTACCTTTCTCTCGATTTGACAATGCTTGTCTAGGATCAAAAGAAGCTGGAAAACGGTGAAAAGTTAAAATTTACTAGTTTGAGAAGAAAAGCTGCTGGAGCTGGAGAGGAGGGATTCGAAGCGACGTCGACGTAGGAACCAATCAGCGCGGCCCGCACGCACAGTGGATGCCCCGAGCACTACGTAACTAAACGCGATGGATGGGGGAACAAGACAGCGCGGTACAGTACTGGTGTACGAGCTATAGCAAAGCGGGGACTCGAGAGATATTTGCGAGCTCACCACCACGGAGTGATGTGATGAGTTCGAGAGCGAGGCGAGCCTGTGTGTGTGGTTTGGCCGGACTTGCTAGCGGTGGTAATGGCAGCGGTGGATAGATCCCGGTGAGCGGCGCCGCGCAGGCGACACCCGAGCCGGCCAACGGGGGAGAGACACGTCGGCGCCGGATCTGGGCGCGCAGGCGACACCGTCGCCGGCCAACGGGGGAGAGACACGTCGGCGCCGGCGCACAGCACAGGGGAACTGAACTGGGAGCTACCTTAGCTAGTTGGTGAGAGGGACGGTAGGCTGAGGTGACCCACTGGCGGAACAACGGTGGGGCCGCCGAGTTTATGGGCGGGAGGGCCTACCGGGCTTTGTCCGGTTCCGCTCCTCTCTCCCTCGCTCCAGTTCCAGGTGGTCCAGTTTCTCCCTCTCCTCTCGCTCTAGTTCCAGCATTCTTGGTGGTCCTCTCCTTTGGGAGCGTGGGCTGTGGGACGACGACAAGGCGGTGGTGCCTGCCTGCTGCTTTGGACATTGCCCACCCAGCTGTGCCCACAACTCTTCTTGCTGCCAATGGGGTAAATTGCTAAGGTGGGAACTGGGGAGGGCAGCGCTGGCGCCTTGTCTCGTACAGGGAGAGCAGCAGCTTGCAGGGCGTCTTGCCTGGATAACCATGATGATCAAGATTAAATACCATAGAACCCTTGACCAGTATACTCAGTTGACATCCTAGTCCCATTACTATTCTCAATCAAAGAAAGAAAAAGATGACACTACTAGTAGTGTACTGTACTACACGACCTTTCTTCAGGGAGCTCTACCAACAGAAGAGAGCATTGACTATTGGCAAAAACGCGACATGCTCGTGACAGGGCACTGAGAGAGAGAGAGAGCACGTAACAAGAAACAACAAGAGGGAGGGGCCGACCGAATGGACAGCGAACAAATGAACAGCAAATCTTTCCCAGTAAGGTTGGTTTGGGTTTTGTAGTGGAGGGGGCATCTCAGATCTAGCCCAGCCCCAGGACAGGAGGGACCGCGAGATCGCTGAGGGCAACCCACCTGTAGTGTCAGGTACTACTGCGGCTATGTGCTATGGCCCCAGCCCCAGGACCGGACGGACTAATCAAAGCCCGCTTTCATCAGTGGCCAACAACAGGCACATGTGATGCAATGGCGCCAACCATTACTGCAGTTCGTCTTCAACTGGCGTGGCACGGCCGCCCGATGGGCTCGAAATCGAATAGACAGACGGGGTTACTACTCCTGTAGTCCTGTATACTGCTCCTAGTAACATCCAGATGAGATTCCTCCTTCCCTCGCGAGGTCATATGAACCATGTGCAGCTACTGTGGATAGCACTCTCTAGGGTGCGGAATTGATTGGGGAACAGCCTTAATTTGTTCCTATCCTTTTAATACTAGCTGGGAGCTAGTCCTGAGGATGGAACAGTGGGTGGAGGGGAACAATTGTCGCCATCTTTAAAAGCGGAAATGCCTAAAGCAGATAGTACAGGCTCAGACACAGCAACCAGGATGGATAGACACAAGATATGTATCAAAAGTAAAACCCATTGCTGAACTGGGAATAGCAAGCAGGTCTGCAAGTGGCATCGCGTACCTAGGCAACAAGTGGCGAGGGTCATCTCATCTGTCCAAGTTTCGTACAGCATGTCCGTGTCAGTTCAATTGAGTTCACAGGGGCGTTGTCAGTATCGCCTGCTGTTCCATGCGCCCAAAGTAGGGGAGGAGGAGGACTTGGCATGGCTGCCGACGGCACCACCACCACCGCCGCTGTTTGCAACAGGGCAATCACGGGACCAGTGACCACCCTTACCACACTTGAAACACCCATATCAGATGAGGTCGCCGGAGTTAATGTCCTCCCACCTTTGTCAGAGTAAGGATCTGAAGATTGATTGGGGCAGTCCTTCGCCCAATGGTTCTCTTGCCCGCATTTGAAGCAGCCCGAAGAGCTCTTGCCCATGTTTTGGTTGGTGGAGGTAACACCAGTTTGAAATTGTGGTGAAGCAGCTTGTTGCCGCGGAGCACCTGTCCTAGGCTGTTGTTTGATCGTCACACCATTTGAAAAAGCCACAAGAGCTACCTCCCTGAAAGAGTTGTCCCAGCCGAACAACAGGAAAAGGACATGAAATGCCCAAGTTATAAAAAAGTGATACAAAAAGGATATGAAAATAAAGGAAAAGAAACAAGGAATATCTTGGCCTAACAAAAAATATAGGTGATGGCATCCAATCATCAGTTGCTATCCACAAAGATGAAGATATTAAAAATGCTCCACTACCACAAAAGGATCTACTGCATATAGGAACTCCCATGATATCTCTTAAAGCAGATTTTGTTCCCCAATAGAATTATTTCGAGTACATTTAGAATCATGAAAATATAAATAATCAGCTACATAGGCAACAAGCGCATGTTGTTATTGTTCACTAGTATGTATTACTTCGTTACTCGGACAAAGGAATAAAGAACAAGGATATTTACTTAACTACCAATTGACAGTCAGTGGAAAGAATACTACAGATAACATGAAAGGAAACACGTTGACCATGCGCATCAGGTTAAATGATATTGGACCAATTTATGACGGTATGGAAACCACTTTGTTGTATCGAGAATAATCGTTTTAATCAGGCAATCTGGTCTAGAATATCGGACCAAAGTGACCAAGTTGCTCAGCCATAGAGCTAAAAAGGTAACAAGATACGAAGTGACCACATAAAAACTTGAATCTGTTCTGCTGCCAACTAAATCTTAACTCATATATACACTCTGCGAATGTGACAATCATACTGTCAACGTCTTCTATCGGAATAACATAGAATATGCGGATAATATGATAGTCATGAATCATAGCCACAAGATAGAAAGTTATCAATGTACAAGTTACTATCCAACTCAACACAGCAACTTCCATATGTAGGAATTGATATGGATGATATCTTCTTTAGTAGGTGACCAGCTTAGTTGCATACATTGATGATATGCTTCCGTAGGCATATCAACACATTGCAAGGGGAGAAGTAACCATCAGTGTTCAGTGTAAATTGACATTAAAAAATTCAACACATTGCATTAGATAAAAAAACATGGACATTAAATTTTCCGAGCAGCATGTAAGCAGCACAATGAAAGTTGTGGAATATCATGCACCCAACAATGGAAACAAAGAAGTAAAATTAGGCCGGGGGGTAAAGGTTTCGAGATGAATGAACCTGAGCTGGGCAGCGATAGAACTGCCTCCCAACATTAATTCCGTTCTTTGTAGTGAGAATTAAGCATGTTCCAGCACCACAGGAGCAAGGCATATTCACAACCGACGCATCTGACTGAAAGCATGTGTTGCTGCGAGCATTAGCAAGGCCTGGAGGTGGAGCATCGCACCACTCAAAGAAATTGCAGCCTCCATTGTCCTAATGGTAGTTGGTAGCAAAAACAACATCAGCAAAACAGATAAAGTAAAACAGGTCATGCAAAAGGAGAAACAAAACAGCGTTCTTTCTTGATTATGGACTGGATCCAGTTTGGGTTTATCTAATGTGCTTGCATGTGAACAAAGGTCAGCCAGCATAAAATGGCCCTTCATTAGTTTGCACATTCTTTCCGATATCAAGTTAAACATTTGCAACATGATAATGATGAGTTTGAAGGAGCGTGCGTAACAGCATTACAAATAGTGGAGGTTGGATATGGATTAGGGAGGCAACAGGCATATATTACACATACATGAATGCAGATTTGGCCAAAGGATACTCAAGCAACATGCTCGCTTGACGCACTTACCCAACGATTTCTCAAGTACGATATGCATCTAATGTTCCAACTCAACAGAAGTTTCACGCATCAGGACTTCATTGGTATGGTAAGGATTAGTTATTTGTATCAAGGTGGTGGCTATAAGCTAACATTTTATTTTACTTTTCTTTGAAAGGTAAACTTTTTGAAAACTTGTTTTCCACAGAACTGTAACAATTTACTACAAGCAGTACGATGTCTTGCAAACTGAATACTACAGAGCAGCACAGCAATGCCAGTGGAAATGTCCCAATACAACAGAAATGCGCCCAGTTAACCTAAGTCAGAAATACATAGGGTGGGAAGGGGGGCCACCAGGACTTATTCTGTACACTATTCAAGGTTTTCCCGATTCAGCCGCGGAGGGAGTAATGGATATGTAGTCGTATGTCAGATGATAACTGGTATAATACATATACTCCCTCCGTCCAACAATAACTGTCTTAGATTTGTCAAAAAGTTGATGTATCTAGACATGAAACATGTATAGAAACATCTACTTTTGTGCAAAATTGAGACACTTATTTTGGGACGGAGGGAGTAATACTGTTGCTTGAAAAAATGCATATTACATTGATAGAATACCTGTGAAAAATATAACAATACAGGAAATACTTGAATATTATGCTAAGATAACACTTAGATAATAGCACCCAAGGCTACACGGATACACCACATTAAAGAGGCCTGGCATCACAAACATCATTTGTTATTGAACTTGTATTATTCTAAGCAACAACCCAATAAAATTCAAGTCAAATTATGTACGTTGGAGGCCAAGCATTTGAATGGGTGCCACAATCAAACCCTAGCTAAGGATATAATGTGTCTTATATATAGAAGCGTTCAGCAAGTCCATCAAACAGCTGTTAAGAAAGGAGACATGAAAAACACTACTGATGCAATATACACACAAGTTAAGTGACTGCTGCTAAAAATCTCATCCTACCAGGCCACCACAAAATGCATAAACAGATCTGGTAAAGCTTCTTACCAGATTCACATTGACATTGCAACTCAGAAAACAATACATAGAAGAAAAGTTCTTCTAAACCAAGCCAAAAAGAGCATCAAGACAGTCACAGCACCCTACTACTATCCTAGGAACCACAACACCAACCACCTTTCCAAAACTAACTTCTAAAAGTTCAATAAGAAGCACCTCAGCAAGCCGCTATGGATTGAAATCTCCAGCTTGGGTTAACCCAATGTGCATATACATGATAGTCAAAAAAAATGTGCATATACATCAGCAAACATAAAATGGCCCATTAGTTCATTCTTTCTGAGATCAAGTTAAACATTTGCAACATGATAATATGAGTTCGAAGGAGAGTGCATGAAACATAAGAAATAGTGAATTGGATATGGACTATGGAAGCAACAGACATACACTACATGCATGAATGCAGATTTGACCAAAGGAAACTCAAGCAACATGCTCGCTTTACGCATTTATCCAATGGTTTCTCAAGTATGATGTCAATCTAATGTTCCAATTCAGTTTCATGCATCAGGACTTCATGTTAAGATTAAGTTCTTTGCATCAAGGCGATGGCTTTAAACTTAAATTTTCATTTTACTTTTCTTTGGTAGGCTAACTAATTGATAACTTGTTTGCAAGAGAAAAACAGTAATAATCAGCTCGGCACAGCGACGCCAGTGGAAATGCCCCAATACAACTGAAATGGCGCCAAGTTAACCTAAACGCACAAATATGTGGGGTGCGCGGGCCGCGGGGAGTCACCAGGCCGGATTCAGATATCACTTATCCCGTATCCTATTCAAGGTTTTTGGAATCAGCTGTGGAGGACAGTGCCAGATAATAATACAGATCGAATTAATACGGTAATAAATATTTAGTCAGATATCAGATGATAACTGGTATAATACATAATTACATATAACGTTGTTGCTTGGAAAAAACGCATATGACATTGATACAACACCTGACCAAAATACAACAATACAGGAAATACTTGAATAATATGCTAAGATCATAAACAATAGCACTCAAGGCTACACGGATACACTACAAAGAGGACTGGCATCACAAACATCATTTGTTATTGAACTTGTAAGCAACAATCTCATAATATACAAGTCAAACTAAAACTGACAGGGTGCGACGATCAAAATGAAGCTAAGAAAAAGTTGTGTTTATGGACCCGGCTAAATACGAATGTGTCTTATACACCAGAACTGAGACAAGACAACAGTCACAACACTATAGATGCAACATTCACAAATTAAGTGACTGCTGCTAACAATCTCATCCTACCAGGCAACCACAAACTGAATAATGCAGATGAGCAGATCTAGAGAAGTTTCTTACCATAGTCGCATTGCCACTAAGGAAAAAATACGCAGAGAAAAGTTATTAATCAAACTAAACGAGCATCAAGATAGTCACAGCACCATACTACTATGGTGGGAAACACAACACCAACCACCTTTGCGACACTAACTTGTCAAATTCTATAAGAAGCTCCTCAGCAGGCCACAGTACTACTATCTTTGGTCAACCAGCATGAAGAAATTCTTATACGATATAATATGCATCATAGTACCTCAACCATGTTTTAATTTCTTAGTAAATGGGAGCTAGAAGTCAATAGCGGAAGAAATGAACATTTCACATGAGCTATACTACAGTCAAAAACAGTTTCTGAGAACATTGAAATGGACAGTAGTAAAACTATCAGCTATACCACAATGCTGTTGAACTTGGTTTTGCAACAAACCATCTAGAATGCATGCACACCGAGCTAATGTGCCTGATTTTGCAACGCGTATCCTTACTCTTGGTTCAGACCCCCTATTATCTAAAAAAAATGCATGCAAATTGACCTGCTGCATACATGTGTAACAAGTAACAATTCATCAGTTCTGGACTACTCGAGTGAATCCAAGTCTACATGTCAGAGAAGACCACACAGCATTGCAAGTAACGACTCTCCAAATTGCAGACGGTAACAGGATGATTGATGCGATTTAAGGCTCGGGCCTGACACTCACCCTCATGGGACACCTGTAGAACCTGCGGCCGGGGTTTTTGGGCGTGCTGGACGTGAGCACGAGGCAGATCCCGGAGCCGCAGGGGCACTCCTTCTCCTCCAACTTCACCTCCGCATCCACGTAGCTTCCGCCTCCTCCTCCGCCGCAGCCGCCGCCAGTTGCCGGCAAGGATTGGGGGCAGTCCCTCGCCCAGTGGCTGGTGTCCCCGCACTTGAAGCACGCGCCCTTCGCGATCTGGTCGCTCGTGATACCTGGGGCCTTGTAGCCACCGGGCCGCTTGTGCGCGAGGCTTAGGGCTTCCTGCTGCTGCTTCCAGGCGGAGCTGTGGCTGCCCTTGAGCGCGGACAGGTAGGAGCCTTCGGAGGCGGCGGGGGTCGGCGACGGGGATGTGGAGAGGCGGGGGCGCTTGGCGGCGGCCTCCGCGGCCTCGACCGCGAGGAGGAAGGCCTCATCGTCGTCGTCCTCGAGCAGCGACATGGCCGGCGACGAGGGTTTGGGAATTTGGGGAGGGTTTCGTGCGGGAGTTTCTGGGAATTTTTTTGTTTGCCGCGGAAGACGAAGCGAAATGGTGGTCACGCACCAGAAAGTAGTTCGTATAGCTGGGCTGGATAGCCTTGCCCGCACTTTGGAGTTTGGACCCATCGGCCGTGGGCCGTTCTGCCATTTTTAGCCGTCTATGGAATTTGAAATTCCAATTCCACCAAGAAAATATGTTTAAAACAATTTGTGGTCCAAATGTCGAAATGGATATTTAAAGAAATTAAAAACATGTGGGCAACAGAGCTTTATTGATATCTATAGTTGATATTGTAGTTGAGTCCATCTTATCATATGATCAATACTCCTTCTCTGCAAAAATACGGCACATTTTAGTTTTTTTTTAATTCAAATCATATGACATTATGTAGAAAAAAATATATGATATGGAAGTATATTCATAAGGATTCCTAAAATATTATTTGTAGATGTTGATATATTTTTATACATATTTGTTCAAACTTTACATTTTTTGACTTGTGGAAAACTAAGTTGCGCTATTTTGGGCGTAGAGAAAGTATATGTAAACACTTTTCCTCCAATAATGTGGTTCATTTTTCATTAAATTAGAGCATAAATGGTACTTTCTCGTGGCAATGAAAATGGAGATGATTTTAATTCTGAAACATGGAAATGGAATAACATTTTATTAATTTTTTGACGTAAATGCGGACAACATTTTTCTGATGAAAATGAAACAATATTGATGATTGAGTTGTATATTCTATGCAAAATAATTTCTTATTGGTGGAGCTAAGTATGTATATAACTTTGGATTCTATGGTTAAGCTGGGAAATTGCTACTCCATTGACAAACCAAAAAAAAATCTACATACATCCTAATTTTTCTTGGACCTCCCAACTTTAAAGTTTAAACAGATGTTATTGGATAATAGCAGCGACCTCGTTTCTTGCTAAAACACACACACACACACTCACACAAATGAGTTAAGCCTTGCTCACAAGGATTTTCAGGAAAAAAGGCCTCGATGTAATGAACCCATATGTGGTTCTGTTAAAAAGGTGGGGATGAGGTGGCGTAGCTGCGATGCAGACACCTCTTCGGTGTCTTGAGAACGCGATGTGCTATATGCAACATAGATTTTGGTGTCTAGTTGTTCCTTTTGTGATGTAATTAATGACATTAAATTCGTATGTGGTGAACTCTATGCTGCATGAGTGTTTGTATGTTGATTTGTGTTGAACTTAAGCATCAACTATTTGTGTAATAATTGATGATAATTATGTGATGTAATATTTAAGTACAATTTGTATTTTTTAGAATTATTTAGATATGAGTTCATGATATTTGTGTCATATATGTTTGCAATTGTGAATACTAGCTAAATACCCGTGCTTTGCCCCCAGAAAATAAATCCCTTTGTTTTACAAACACAAATGTCAAGATACAAAAAAACTTTCCAACTGCATAATGTTAGGTTGTTTACATCTAACCACTACCATTTTTTCATTAACAACTATGCAACCATATATATCTCTATTTGCCATTGTCTGGCTGAGCGTATCCTCTACTACAAAACTCACTCCATTTACATGTCTTCTAACTCTTCCTAATAAACTAAGGGAAATTTATAATATCCAATGGAATTTAGAACATTCAAGGACACTTAAGAAATTTACTATAAAATATGAATTTATAAGTAATTATGAAGTCTGCTTGTTTTCATCTTTCCTTTATTACCTTGTCCATCTTCTCATCATTTCTTCTTGAAAATGAAGTGAGACAAAAAAGGTCCATAGAACTTGAAAATAAAATGAGACAGAAGACAGTCTGCTAGTAGTCTACTTGAAGGATCCTTCTAAAGCGAGCATGCGGGTCCTCTAGTCCTCCTTGAGTGATAATGAGGTGCTCTCTTGATGATGAATAAGTGACCTTCATGAACACCTAGTCGTGACGACCGCATGCTCGGGGGGGGGGGGGGGGGGGGGGGCGGGGGGCACCGCCCTCCTCCCCGGTCTAATTTTTTATCCTACACCCCCTATATACTCTATGTTTAAATGGCTAACTGACCCCCGTCCCCTATATCCACCTAACTGATACGCCTCGAAGACTTCACCGCCGGGGGGGGGGGGGGGGGGGGAGGACGCGGAGCTGCAATGCCGACACCTCTTCGGTGTCTTGAGCACGCGATGTGCTATATGCAACATAGATTTTGGTGTCTAGTTGTTCCTTTTGTGATGTAATTAATGACACCAAATTCGTATGTGGTGAACTCTATGTTGTATGAGTGTTTGTGGGTTGATTTGTGTGGAACTTGAGCATCAAGTATTTGTGTAATAATTGATGAACTAATTGTGTGATGTAATATTTAAATAGAGTTTGTATTTTTTTAGAATTATTTAGATATGAGTTTCATGATATTTGTGTCAGATATGTTTGCAATTGTCAATACTAGCTGAATACCCGTGCTTTGCCCCGGGAAAATAAATCCCTTTGTTTTACAAACACAAATGTCAAGATACAGAAATACAGTCCAATTGCATACACTAGTAGGGAAAAGTCTACAGCCGCAAGCCTACCGTTGGCGAATAAAAAGAGGAGCCCGCCAGCGCTGTTAGCACTGGCGAACAGGAAAAAGGGTTCACCAGCAGTTTACCTTTCACCAGTGGCGAACCTCGGAAACGCACCGCCGGCGCTACGTGCGGGCCCGGGCGAATCGGCGGGGCAAGCCTACCGCTGGCGAAAACTTCCGCCGTTCGCCAGAGGTGGTGGAGCTAGCGCTGGCGACCCGGGGTTGCGCCCGCTGGCGATAAAATGGCCTCGACCTTGCCCCGGGACCCCAGGTTACCGCTGGTGAATAAGAGTAGGTATTCGCCAGCGGTAACCTGGGAAGATTCAATAAGTGCGGCCACCCACCTCCAACCTACTTTATTGCCTCTCACTTACTCATCTCTCACTAGCTCGAACTCTCCCCATTTTTTGCCCATTTCCCCATCTAATACTCCCATTTTAGCCAATAAAAAGTAGTTTATTTGGTAGGTCCAACCAAATCTCCCTCCCACACCCACTTCCACCAATTAGTTTCCCCTCTAACCACTCCTATCTCTAGATCTAGTTATCCCCCTCTCTCCAACAAACTAGATCTATCCTTCACCACCCTATCTCTTCAACAAGCTTATCCAATAAAGGTAGAGTACTAACTAAACATGATTGTGTTTTGTGATTGTGTGTTATGTGTATGAGATGATGAAGTGGACTATGAAGATACAATTTTGTGTGATTGTGTTGTGAGATGATGAAATGGACTCTATGTGTGAAATTTTGTGTGATTGTGTTGTGAAAATGTGTGAGAGTTGTCAATCTTTTGCCGGAATGTAGATTCACTTCCTCTTCGGCATATTTGACACTCCACTTTTGTCCGTAGTTGTAGGAAGGTCATGCCGATTTTTTTCATGAAAACCGAGATATATATATATATATATATATATATATATATATGGTTCTAATTGTCTTGATTATACACCGTGCAGGCGATAAAATGGTCAGTATGAGTGAACGTGTCGTGAATAAATACTTAAGACACGCGATGAAAGACATGTTACGAAATGGACGTGACACAATAAGATGTCCTTGTCGGCAATGCAAACTAGTGTGTGTTGTCGACCCCTTTATCGGAGATTTGTTGAATCACCTCCTCATGCGTGGTTTCATGGATGGCCACACTCAGTGGATAAGTGATGATGAAGTCCATGAGGGAAATGATCAGGATCATCAAGGGCACCAGAACAGTAATAACAATGAGTGGCAAGAAAACGAAGAGTTTGATCCTGCACATGACGGTGGAGGAGATGCGGAAGAAAATGTAACCGAAGACGAGGACACACAAACACCGCTTACTGAAGTCGTGCAGGACCCTCATCTGAAAGACCTGCTTCTCAAGAACTCTCAGCAATCTAAGATAGCGCAACTGGAGATAAACTCAAATAATCCGTTGTACCTAGGTTGCGAGCCGAAGGATTCTCGCTTGAAAGTAGCGCTCCATGTTCTGCAGATGAGGACAACACACAAATGGAGCGACAAAAGCGTTGACGCATGTCTGGAATACTGGCATGGTGTCCTTCCGGAGGGCAACACGTGTCCTAAAAGTTGTGACGAGGCCAAGAAAGTCGTTTGCCCATTTGATTTACCGCACGAGAAATACCACGTGTGCATCTACGACTGCTACATCTTTCGAGAAGAGGATGCGGAGAAGACCAAACGTCCGGTGTGCAACGCTACTCGATACAAGCAAGGGACAAAGAAAGCTCCTCGAAAAGTTGTGTGGTAATTTCCGCTCATTCCCCGTCTGCAACGGTATTTCGCAGACCGCAAGGAAGCAAAACTCATGCGCTGGCACGTGGAAAGGAAGAAGAAATTGCTTAAGATGCAAAAAGAAGATCCAAACCGGAGTGAAAAGGTAAAGCTGACACACCCTTCGGACGCTAGCCAGTGGAAAGCATTAGACGCTGAAGATGTAGATTTCGGGGCAGAGGCAAGGAACATCAGGTTGGGTGCGAGCACCGACGGACTCAATCCGTTTGGCAACCAGAGCAGCACACATAGCACTTGGCCCGTGTTTGTATGGATATACAACCTCCCCCCTGGTTGTGCATGAACAGAAAATAATAAAAGAAAACATTAAACAGAAAAAAGAAAACATTAAACAGAAAAGACAAAACATTAAACAAAAAAGAATAAAAGAAAAAAACAGAAAAGACCCCCTCCTCTGTTTAGCCGCGCGCGCCTCTCTCTCCCCCAAATTCCAAATCGAAACCCCTCCCTCCTCCTCCACACCGCCCGGCCCGCGCCCTCTCCTCCTCCACGTCGCCGTCGACCCCCTCCCCTCCACGCCGCTGTCGACCCCTCCTCCCCACCGCCCCGACCTCCTCTTCCTCCACGCCGCTCGAACCGCACCGAGCCCCGGCCTCCTCCTCCTCCACGCCGCCGTCGACCCCCTCCCACTCCACGCCGCCGATGACCCCCTGCTCCCCACCGCCACGGCCCGAGCCCCGGCCTCCTCCTCGTCCACGCCGCCGTCGACCCCCCTCCTCCTCCACGCCGCTCGAATCACCTCGAGCCCGACCTAAAGTTGTCGGAATGATGGTGGTGGTGATGTGGTTGAAATGTTTGCAGGTACCCGAGAGGCCCTTGAGATTGCCGGAACGTTGATTAACTTTCGTTCCGGCAAATTCGGATACTCCATATGTCCTATTTTTAGCAAAGGTCATGCCAAAAAAATTCGTGAATTTTGGCATGACTTTTGCTAAAAATAGGACATATTTGAGTGCTCGAATTTCCTATGAATTTGAAATAGTGAATTTGGTTTATATTTGTTGTACTAATTACTTCGACTTTTCTCTCGTTAGTGCCTGGATTTTGGCATGACTTGCTAAAAATAGGACATAATTAAGTGAATTTTCCTTATATTTGTTGTACTAACTTCGACTTTTCTTGTTAGTGCGAATATGGCTAACAACAACGAGGCCGGGGGTTCTTAGAAAGGAGGCGAGGATCCGATGCAGGCGTCCATCGAAGACGCACTGACAAAGACGTTCAACTCCCTCTTTCCTACCATCTGTGAGTTCGTCGGGACTTGGATGAAGGGAGGCCAAGTAGGGCCTCCCCCCATGATCGGCTATGGCTACAGCAACTCGATCACCAATTTGATGCCTATTGTGCAAAACCATGATACGCCAGAAGATGCGCTGGTGAAGAAGCCTAAAAAGGGACGGAAAAGATCCAAGAAACGTGACTTGGACGACTCCAACGGCCAGCCGGTGCAGGGGACCAAGTCGAAGACACAACAGTCCCTGTTTGTGGACATCATACCCATCAACGACTGGCATGACACGCATCACTTGGGTAAATCAATCCTACCGTCAAGGTGGGTCAAAAATTTGACTGGGGATATGTTGGACCTACATGAAGTTATTCTTCTTGTGGAGACGAATCTTCTCATGGAAAAAGATCCAACATACCCAGTTTTTATTGCAAAGGTACCAAAGTGCTTGGGTTTTGTCACTAAAGCAGAACACGGAGACCCGCTCTTCGTGAGATTTGATGACATCTTCAGAATGTTCCATATGCAGCCGCTCCACCCATCCATGACCCGCCTTGTTGCGCTCAAAATGGCGCACCAGATCAGAATAGAGGATACCCCTGACATCGTGATAGTTGACCCCTACTACATGCAAGAAATGTTCGTGAACAACCCTGTGGGTAAGGCAAACACGACGACGTACCTCAAAAACCTCTTCCTCACGAATATTTCCAAGCGCATCTTTCTCCTGCCTTATTTTCCCGAGTAAGTCATTCCTAGCCACCATAACATGCTTCCGTACATTTCCATCATTAAATTTGGATCTACAATGGTGAACTTTTGCGCAGAAACAAACATGGCACCCTCATCTGGTTGGACATGGAAGACTCGACTGCCGTGTATCTCAACAACGGGAATCTTTATCAGGAGTCGACTAGGGACTGCACCTACATCAAGGTTGTTCTGAATAATGCTCTCAACGGCTATGCCTTAAGGGGCGGCCCGATAAAAAAAACAAGGCACATGATGGGAAGTTTAAATTCTCCCACAGATTTTACTTCCCCTGCATCAAGCAGGATTCAAACGGTAGGATGGAGGCATGGTACCTCATCTATCAAATGCAGTGGTTCTTAAAGTTTCAACGACGAGGCCAATTTATTGGGGGTAATCTCAACAAATGGTGCATGACATTGAAGGATGCCACTGATGATGATATCAGAGATGAGTTCCGTCGCATCCGGAAGATAATCGCGTGAATCATCTGCCGTGATGTCCTAGAGAACGATGGGGAGTTCTACTTCGACCTTAAACCACCACCTAACGTTGAGATAGAAAGGCGCATAAGATTTTCGGGTGATCAGAGGCTATTCAACTCGTTAGGGGGTGGTCTCCCGTTCCCGCCGCGATGCCGAAGAGAAGCTGAGCAACAATCAGTGTTCGTAAACTATATCCCTAAATTAACTTGCCTAGCTCTAGTTTTGAAGGTCGTTGAACTTGTACGTGTGATCGATGCTATTCAGGGTTATGAATCGTGCATGCTTAGTTAATTATGTTGCTTTTAATTATTGCAGACATGTTCCAATTCATTCTTCTTTATAGTTTTGTATTCTCTAGAATGCCGATGATTAAAATGTTGTGACACCGTGTGATCCAGGGTTGGGGCTAGCGAGCCTTGTGATATGCACGAGTGCACACATCTCGTGCATCCTACTTGGCTCGCTTGCTCCGTCCCTGAAGCCTGTGTGTCACTTTTAAGTATGAGGCATCATTCTTGTTTATAGCCTTGTTATTTCTAGAATACCGATGATTAAAATGTTGTGACACGGTGTGATCCAGGGACGGGGCTAGCGAGCCTTGTGATATGCATGAGTACACACATCTTGTGCATCCTACTTGGCTCACTAGCCCCATCCCTGAAGCCTGTTTGTGTCACTTCTAAGTATGAGGCATCATTGTCTTGTGTCTTGTTTACACACATATTTTTCCTTACAACTCTTCTTTTTCTTTGCCTAATACTTTTATATGTGTCTTGTGTACACAGAGATAAAGAAGTGGTACGTGGTGTATGAAGGTAGGGTTCCAGGAATCTATGACCAGTGGGAAGACTGTCTGAAGCAAGTGAACAAGTTCAAGGGCAACAACTATAAGGGCTACAAGAGTAAAGCTTCTTGCTCATCGTCATTGCCATTCTCTTCTATGTGATTGTGGTTTAGATGACACTACTTGCTTTAGAAACTTTGCGAGCTAAACTAGCAACTCTCGAGATGTATTAACCATATATTATTCCTGTATGATACATTTGGTCACTTGTCTAATTATTCGGTTTGTAATGCAAATGTGATGAACCAACTATTTAATTTGGTAATTTATCTAATTGTACTTCTAAATCAGGTATTTGTATTGTTTCTGCTGCGTGTACCTTTATATACTGCTGATATACATGTATATACTCCTGAAATACGCATTTTCAGGAAAAATAAATAAAAATTCCAGAAAATATACCGCTGGCGAACGGGCGATCTACCGATGGCGAACTACGTGCTACGCCGGAAACTCACCGCTGGCGGCCGGACGGGCTACCGCTGGCGGGCAGCGCAGCTCGCCAGCGCTGCCAGCCCCTACTCCTTGCAGGCAGAGCTTTGTTCGCCATCGGTAAATTTCGCTACCACTGGCGGGTGGCGGCTTCGCCTGCGGTAGACTATACCACTGGCCAGGCTGTACTGGCGAATGCATGTTCGCCAGCGGTAGCCAAAATGCGCCTTTCCCTACTAGTGATAATGTTATGTTGTTGACATCTTACCTCTACCCTTTTTCATTAACAACCATGCAACCATATATATCTCTATTTTCCATTGTCTGGCTGAGCGTATCCTCTACTACCAAACTCATCTATTCTCGAACTCTTCCTAATAAATAAGGGAAATTTATAATATCCAATGGAATTTAGAACATTCAAGGACACTTAAGAAATTTACTATAAAATATAAATTTATAAGTAATTATGAAATCTGCTTGTTTTCATCTTTCCTTTATTACCTTGTCCACCTTCTCATCATTTCTTCTTGAAAATGAAGTGAGACAAAAAAAAGGTCCATAGAACTTGAAAATAAAATGAGGCAAAAGGCAGTCGCTAGTAGTCTACTTGAAGGATCCTTCTAAAGCGAGCATGCGGGTCCTCCAGTCCTATGAGGTGCTCTCTTGACGATGAATAAGTGACCTTGATGAACACCTAGTCGTGCTGACCGCCAAGGGTCCCGCCCCCACGCCTGAGGACGACCGCCAAGGGTCCCGTCGCCACAGCGTCGCTCGGGTTTTACCGGGTGACGCCTCTGGTGACGACGAGAGGAGGGGAGGCGTAGAGACGCCGGTGTGGCCTAGCGTGGCCGCGAGATCATGAGAGGAGGTGTGCCTGACTCTAACTCCTCCACGGGAAGAGACGGCAACGATAGAGCGAGACGCCTAGGGTGGGTGGGGGGGGGGGTTCCAGATTTGTGCTTGGCTGAGACGGAGGTGGGAGATTAGGTGGTGGCGCGGCAGTCCCCTGCGCAAGCTCGGTGTCGATGGAACACTTGGATTTGAAACAACTTAACTAAGCTCCAAAAAACAAATCCATCAATAGCCATATAGCCATACCTGAAACTGTTTAAATCTCGGCACGCCACCACATGCTCGTCGGCCTGTTCATATTACAATGCCCCCACCGGTATGTCGTTGTTGTCCGTAAGCCCTCTTTGTCACCGCCTCATCGAGCCTCCATTGGCAACATTTATCTAGTTTCTGTCGCTATCACCATCCCATCAAGCTGTATTTTAGCTTTGAAATAAAAATACCTCCAATAAACTCCATTGCGTCATGTTGGCGCATACACGACGTCCTGACCAATCCAGCACCACAACACGTACGTTGGCCGGCCATTAACTGGTCATGTAGCCCGCGTGTTTGAACTTTGGCGGTAGCCACTAGCCACATATACGCCAAAAGGCGAAAGGAAGGAAATTTGTAGGCGAAAGGGCGGCGCCTCGAGAAGCTTCCTGCGCCGCCCTTTCGCCTATAAATTCAGCTCCTCCCGAAAACCCTCGGTACCTGATCATATTTTTCAGAAAACGTCCGAGGCCGCCGCCGTCGCCAACCCTAGTTCAGGAGGGTTCTGAAGCTCTTCCCGGCACCCTGCCGGAGGGGAGATCGTCTCCAGAGGCATCTACACCACCATGCCTGCCTCCAGAGTGATGCGTGAGTAGTCCACCACGGGACTACGGGTCCATGGTAGTAGCTAGATGGTTGTCTCTTCTCCTTGTACTCCATTGTTTAGATCTTGCGAGCTGCCTAATATGATCAAGATCATCTATTTGTAATGCTACATGTTCTGTTTGCGGGGATCCGATGAATTATGGAGTCATTGACATCATTGTTCAGTTTATCTATGATATGTTTTATTTATGATCTTGCATGCTCTCCGATGCTTGTGTTTGTTTTGGCCGAAGTAATTACTTGTGTCAGTAGAGGGAGTATTTATGCTAGATAGTGTGTTCATGCCTCTCTTGTCTGAGCTCGAGTTGACAGAAACGATTAAGGCTTGAGATGTGCTGTTGCTACTAGAGATAAAACAGCGGTGTTTATTGCTATATGTTGTAACCATTGCTTACATTACACACCATGCTTATTGCAATTATCTGTTGCTTGCAACTTAATACTTTCGGGTGACATGCTGGATAGCGATCCCCGGGGTGGATTATTAGTCATAGATGCAGTTGGATAACGGTCTATGTATTTTGACGTAATGCCCATATTAAATGAAACAATGAACTTTGTGTCTTGATAGTATTGTGTTGCGCCCATGTTTATCAATTGTCTAGCTGTAATTTGTTTACCCAACATATTTATCTTTCGGAGAGACATCACCAGTGAACTGTGGACCCCAGTCCTATTTTCCTATATTGCTTACAACCGTTTTCATACCTTTTCCTAGTCATTTGCTCGCTGGTCATATTTGCTCTCATATTATTTTCCACCATACATTTAATCCTTTGTGTTCAGCAAGCCGGAGAGATTGACACCCTCTCTGTATCATTGGGACAAAGTAGTTTGTCTGTGTGTGCGCAGGTCCACGTCAGTAATCCTAAACGGCGCCGCTGACACCTAGCCGAAGCCTTCTCGAAGTCCTTCTGGATCGATCAACTTTGGTTTTGCAATCAAGGGAAAACTGCTGCTACCTCTTGGGGTTCCCAGCGAACGTGCGATCCACGCCATCAGGGTCCCCCTGTAGGCGCCATCCTGGCTCCGTCTTTGTTTCTTCGTAAAAATAAATCACGTAAATTATGAGTTTATTTCGAGAAAGTTCCCGACTAGCTTTTCTGAAACAGAAAGACAGCAGAAAACAGGAACTGGCACTGGGCATCTTGTTAATAGGTTAGTTCCATAAAATGTGCCAAAATGATATAAAAATATTATAAAAACATGTGGCAATGATATATAACATGCATGGAACAACCAAAAATTACGGATACGTTTGAGACGTATCAGGTCTTCGTGAGCAACTGAGCTGGATGCACCCCCACTAGTTCCATTGGAGAGCTTTCATACACTTATAACTCTATGTGCATCCGTTGCATGGCAATCACAACTCCTTGCATAATTCGATTATAAGACTTCCTCTTGTATAATGATCACTTGTAACTTTGTGAGACTTTCTTCCATTGGCCTTTCAAACCCCATTAATGTTCTGTTTGCCATAACATGCTGATGCCAATACCAAATGCTTACGCTCACTGGTTGAGTAAAACTTTGAAACAGTTGATTCATGACGTTCATGTTTATTTTTACTTGACTGGATCCTTTCTGTGTTGTGAAAAATTGCTTGATCCTTGAATAGAAGGATCGAACTTCTATTCTAAATACTTAAATCATCTATAATGAACCTTGTTCGGTTTGATGTCTCCAAAGTATCATTCGTGAAAGGTTTTAGCTTGTTTAACTATCTGGTTTTATCATTTTTTTTGTTTAATATCAATTATAGAGATTTTCTTTGAATGATTTGATCTCAGATCACATGCTGTACATTACTATTTGATCAAGCTTATGTTGGTAGCATGTCACTTCAAAAATTTACCTACTCGAGGACGAGTAGGAACTAAGCTTGGGCATGCTGATACGTCTCAAACGTATCTATAATTTTTGATGTTCCATGCTTATTTTATACCAAATGCTACATGTTTTATTTACACTTTATAGCAATTTTATGCATTTTCTAGAACTAACCTATTAACAAGATGCCACAGTGCTAGTTCCTGTTTTCTGTTGTCGTTTTGTTTCAGAAAAGCTAGTCGGGAAATATTCTCGGAATTGGACAAAATTTTACCGGGGCAAGTTTTTCATCGATAGGAAGACAGAGTCCAAAGGGCAGCCGAGGAGGCGACCCAGGGGGCCCAGACGCCACCTCGGCGCGGCAGAAGGTGGGGCCGCGCCGAGGGGTCGTTTGGCCACCTCGGGTGGCCCTCAACGCCGCCTCTTCGCCTATATAATCCCCTCCTCCAGAAAACCCTAAACACCCAATCAGAAATCCGTGAAAAGTTCTGTCGCCGCCGTTGTCGTCAACCCTAGTTCGGGAGGTTTCTACAGCTCTTCCCGGCACTCTATCGGAGGGGGAGATCATCACTGGAGGGCTCTACACCACCATGCTCGCCTCCGTACTGATGCGTGAGTAGTTCTCCATTTGTCTACGGGTCCATAGCAGTAGCTAGTTGGTAGTATCTCCACTTTGTGCTATCATGTTTAGATCTTGTGAGCTGCCTGACATGATCAAGATCATCTTTATGTAATGCTACATGTTGTGTTTACTGGGATCTGATGAATTGTGAAGTTATGATCAAGTTTGTTCATCTATCTATATACATGTGTTATTTATATTCTTGCATGCTCTCCGATGCTAGTAGATGCTTTGGCCAAGTAGATGCTATTGTCTCCAAGAGGGGGTATTTATGCTAGATAGTGGGTTAATGTCTCCGGTAGCCTGGGCTCGAATGACAGAAATGACTAAGTCTGTGGATGTGCTATTGCCACTAGGGAAAAAACAACTTTACTGTGTCTACGTGTCATTTGCATTGTTTACATTACACACTTTGCTTATTGCAATTATCTATTAATTGGAACTTAATACCTGCGAGAGACACGGAAGTTATTTTGCATATGGATTATTAGTCATAGATGCAGCTGATACCCGATGACGTAGTTACCTACGTCAAAAGAATATGGGTTAGGTTGAGACTCCAAGTGCAGAGTGTGTAGTAAGTGGAAGACGTGTTTTCTCCACGAGGGGTGACTCGAGGGTTTAATATCGAACTCTCGGGGAATCAGTAGTGAAGATTTATCTTTCCTATCCTTCTTTTGGTTACCTACAAAACAAAGTAAATGTTTTGGTCCTCAACCTCACCTAGTGGTTATCAAGCACAAGGTGTGAGAATGATATCAAGATAATATGCAATGCAAACAAGAAATAAATATGCAATGGTGGTAAATAAATATGCAAGGATGGTGGTAGCAATGATAAATGATATTTTTGGGTTTTATATGATGAATGCAAGATGTAAAAGTGTTTTTGTATTTTGGATTTTTAAATGGAAGAAAATGGTAAAGTGGTAAAAGTGGTTGGAAAGGTGTTTCTTATGATTAAAAATGGACCGGGGTTCATGGTTTCACAAATGCACTCTCTCTTTAATAAAGTGGTAGACAATGGAACACTAGAGTTGACATATGAGATTGCAACACAACAGTTTGATGACAAGTTATAATTATATGGGCATCACGTCCTAACATAGAGACCTTTTGGTTATTAGTCTCTCTTATACTCCACCAAGATGCGAACTAAATCATAACACCTCAGTAATTAAGATAACTCAGAGTATAGCAATAAGTATCATGACATGAAGTTAAAATAAGAACATGCTAGATCTAGTCATGGAGGAAGTGGCAATGGTCACACCCACATCTCCGGTAGCATGGTATTTCTTTTTATCCCTAGTAAGGCAACAAAGTAAGGTAGAGATACCCAAGTGGATCGCAGAACTTTATCTCACATTCACTGCACTAGCCACCCCCCGTTACTCCAACTAATGCACACGTTCCCCTCACACGCTCTCATAAACATGCTTGATCATGACAAATAAATAAGAATGGGGTACATAATATGCATCTACTTTCATAACTGAAACAAAACCATTGCAATCTCAAACATATATTAACTCATAAAAAGATCCACCACAAAGGTATTACATAGATGAGTGTAATCATGTTTAGCAGCTCATACGGTACTAATTAGTGAAGCTCAAGAGAGAGGAGAGATACATAAGTTACTTTCACTAACCCATAGTCCAGAGGTGGACTACTCCCTCTTCATCATGGAGACGGTGGAGAAGTCGTTGGAGAAGATGGAGACCACGCCGGCAGCGCCCCGCCGGAGTTTTCCACCTCCAATCTGCAACTCCAGGTCTCTGTTTCGGTGTTTCTGTGTTTCCGCGGCGCTCCTTCCAGAGAACATCGGGGGGCTATTTTTATAGTCGGTTTTAGGTCAAAACCGAGTCGGTGGAGGAAAGATCAATGGCAACGGAACTCCGAGGCCCAAAAGGAGGGGTCCCACGCGGTCCATGTACCTGGCCGCGTGGGCCCACCTATCTTGGCCCTCGGGTCACCGCTTGTTTGCTTCCTTCGCTCCCAAGTCTTCTTCCTTCCAAAAATTGACGCTCGTAAATTTGCAGGTCATTTGGACGTCGTTTGGGCCCCTGAAACATTAAAATATAGAAATAGGGTTTTCTGCCTGTGCAGGGTTAATTCCATAAAAATAGGAAACATATCAAATATTCCCAAAATCATTATAAAACAGCGATATAACCCTTATATGATGCAAATATGACTGGAATATAAGTAAAATAATGCAAAGTTCATGTATGCATTTTACATGCATCAGCAGCTAGCAAGCGGTCTATGTATCTTATTGTAATGCCCAATAAATACTACAATGAATATTATCTTGTCATATTATGCATTTTCATGCCATCACCATTTGTCAAATGCCCAGATGTAATTTGTTTACCCAACATGTTATTTATCTGTTTATAAAGAGACACCGCTAGTGAACTGTGGACCCCGGTCCATTCTTTTACACTGCTAAAAACACCGTTTCCACCACGTTCTGCACTCATTTGCTACATGTTCATTTTTGCATTTACATTTATTTTCCATACCATACGTTTAATCCTTTGTATTCAGCAAGCCAGGGAGATTGACAACCTTCCTGTTTCGTTGGGGAAAAGTAGTTTGATTGTGTTGTGTGCAGGTCCACGTTGATCTACAAGCGCCAGAGTAGATTGACACCGTGTTGAAGCTCTTCCAATTCCTAGTAGTTCGATTAAACCTTGGTATTGTTTCAAGGGAAATTTGCTGTTGCACTACTTCATACCTTCCTCTTGGGGTCTCCCAACGAGCGTGTGTTCCACGTCATCAGCTCTAACTCTTATCATATCTCTCTCCTCCATGTTGCTGAAAGTTGACTCTAGCAAACCGTCCCGATCCTATCTTCTATGATGGCATCGCCGACCGGATATGGCTAGAGCGAGGTGCCCGAGGTCTCTATGTACATAGCAATTGTAGAGTTTAAGGCTTGCCTTCGTGTCCTATGGTGTTTGGCCGGTAATTTAGAGCTTCTTCTCAGCTTGTGCGAGCAGCATCGGAGGACAGCATGATCTTCCCTCTCGTGGGCGTCCATGGTTGGCGACGACTAGCTTCGATCCTACCAAAGCTTCTACAATAAGCTTGCAGATGCTGGCCAAAATTGTCTGGATTTGGTGGATTCCTCTTCGATTTGCATCGTCCATGTTGGTTGTGCTGTTGGAGAGGTAGACCTCATGCATGGTTATGGATTGTTCCTAGAAGTTTATTAGTAGATGACTTCTCCGCTTTGCTGTGAGCTGTTCATGTTCCTAGAAGTTCATTAGTAGATGGCTTATCCGATTTTCTTTCCTCTCATGGGCGTCCATGCCTCCATGGTTGGCGGCGACTAGGTTCGATCCTACCAAAACTTCAACAATAAGCTTGTAGATGCTGGCCAAAATTGTCCGGATTTGGTGGCTTCCTCTCGGATTTGCATCGTCCATGTTGGTGTTGCTGTTGGAGAGGTATACCTTATGCATGGTTCTCGATTCGTGCCGAAGTATGCGTGAGCAGCTCACGTTCCTAGGAGTTCATTAGTAGATGACCTCGGACGGAGCTCACCCTCTTGCCTCTTCTCCCGATGGTCAAACGGCGACCTCCGTTCCAATCCCAAATTAGGCCCACGGTGAACTAAATATTATAATTTGCACTAAATTTATACTTTTAAAGTGATTTTTTGCACACTATAGTATTAATGACTATAAATTTATATTACTTATTGCAATATTGACCATATGAAAATACCACTAAGTTGTAGCCTTTATGTTCCTTATACAATTGTAAATAATATGTCCAAACAAACTTGATTGCACTCCCTCTGTTCTTGATTTTAAGATGTTTTAGCTTTTTACTTAACAACATGTATCTAGACGCGTTTCGGTGTGCCTGTTCGCTCTATTAAATCCGTATCTAGTCCAAATTGAACTATCCAAAACATTTTATAGTTCAGAACGAAGGGATTAGTTTATAAATAAAAATCTTCTCGAATTATGTTTCAACAGTTGCATAAACTATATAGTTTAGAGGTATTCATGAAAAAAATATCTAAAGATTATGACCTAACAAATATTTTAATAGTGTTTTCGAGTATATGACTTCATAACCAATTCTAGAAAATGTCATGATTATTTACTGATATCCGCTAAGAAAAATGCGTCTTATGAGTTATATGGGATCATTAGTAAGTTAAAAATTTGTGCATGCCACCTGTATTTCAATAGATCGCTTGTACTTATAATCAACAAACGTAAAATTGTGTGGATTCTACTACATGGACCTGCATATTAATTATATTCTTGCTTGCAATGCCACATTTTATCATCAAGCTTATACGAGCGCCCCACAAGTATCTAAATAAATTGTCTTTATGAAAGTAAACATGTAATCTTGTTAGCTTAGATTTCAGTATGACCCATTGAACATGTCGTTGATCTGCTTTATTTCGTCCTACATGGTAAGTACATGTTTATGCTATAGAGTATAGACCTTGTCCAACAAATTGATAATTTTTTAATATATTAAAAAATGATGTTTATGTGTAATAGATAATAGTAATAGTGGTTGTTAATATATTTACTATATGGGCCCTCATTCTCTTGGGGCCAGGACGATCGCCCTGTTTCCCCGGCTACGGATTAGCCCGCCTCCTTAGCCACAATATGCTTGTTGTTTCTCCTGACCTCATGCCATCTTGGAGGATCTTCTACTATGGCCGAAGGCTCCAGAGAGATGCTGCCTCAAGTGGTTTAGCCCCGCAACGACATCATTGTTTTTGTTGTTGAGTTTGACATGGCTCTTCGGTGGAGACAATGGCGATGGCAAGAATAGAGTTATTGGATTTACCCTATTGTATGAATAGTGTTTGTGCAGTACTAAGCAATGATTTAGCAAAATTTTGTTGGGTTCAACTGAACCCAATGGTTTGTATAACAGCTCCGCCCTTGGGTGGAGACAGACTAAAATAACTCAATTTAGTTAATCTCAGTTTGAGGTCTTGTATTTAAAAGACGGGTCTTGTTTTTTTGGACCTTTTTGTAATTAACCATCGCTGAAATATATGCATCTGGATCAAGGACCCCAACCTTTGTAAAATAATGGCTTAGTATTTCTTTTTGATTAAATCGTTGTGCAACCTATATCTATCTCTTATAAAACATATCCCATTAAAGGATCATTTAAGTTGTCTATCACAACATGCAAGGTATCCACATCTCCACTGTTTTAGCCAACCAATTTTTCATGTCATCCCACTAACATTTATTAATATCAGTTTTTTTTAGTAAAACATAGGTTTAGTACAATGTGCGCTTTGGTTGCCAAGTTGCGAAACTTGAAAGCCGGTCACCAAGTTGCCACGTGCGAGCGTTTTGGTCACTTAGTGACGGCGGACGTGAGTTTGCATATGTGGCAGACCGTTTTTTTGCAAACTCATATAAGACAAAATCCCATTAGAGAATCATTTAAGTTGTCTATCTCAACATGTAAGGTATCCACATCTCTACTGTTTTAGCCAACCAATTGTCCATTTCATCCCACTTTAATGCAAGTTTTTTGAGTAAAACACAGGTTTAGTATAATGTGCGCTTTGGTCACCAAGTTGCAAAACGTGAAAAACGCGTCACCTTGCCACGCGCAAGCGTTTGCGTCACTTCGTGACGGCGGTCGTGAGTTTACATATGTGGAAGACCATTTTTTGCAAATTGCCCCCTAAATTTTTATTTATTCCAATTACTAGATCCTTGTCAATTGTTGTTTGTTTGCCTTTTTAGAGAGGATTTGTAAAAATTTAGGGGATTTGTAAAAGAAAACAGTCTGCCACGTATGTAAACTAACTGCCATCATCACGGAGTGACCAAACACTCGCGTGTGGCAACTTGGTGACCCGCTTTTCACATTTCGCAACTTGGTGATCAAATCGCACATTTGAGGCAAATTGATGTACTAAACCTGCCTTTTACTCTCTTTTTTGCTTGCAACCTATCCATGTCATCTACTTTTTATCCATATAATTGTGCATGTCACCAGTTTTTAATCATCAATACAAAAACATCACGTTAATTAAATTTAAACTTTCAACAATTATGATAACTGAATCTTGTATATTTCTATATAAAGAAGTTCATATTCTATGGGTATTACATCTAATTTTTGCATAATAATATTTTTAAAAATCACGCTGGCGGGTATCGTTCTAATATCTTATAAGACAAAATCTCACTAACATGCATTAAATTAGTCTATTCTACATGCAAGGTGTACCATCATTCACTATTTGATTATTCACATTGTAAATTGTTTTGGCCATACAATTTTCAACATCACCATCGCGATTAAATGTACAAATATTTCACATTGATTAAATTTAGATTCTCAATTATTGGGTCCAACCAAATCCTCAATATCCCTAGAGTTTTTACATTTCATTCGTCAAATATCCTTTCTTTTATACAACATTCTAATAAAATCCCGTTTACTAAACAAACAAAGCCACATGTATTGCTGCGAGAATCAAACAATCGATTGTAAAATTTTCGGTTTAGCTTGGGGCTAATTACAGGGGAGGCACGTTGGCTGAGAAGCAGGTGGAAGCTCTCACGCCGCTGCCGAGAAAGGCAAACGTGAGTTGGAAAATGGTACGGGCCAGCGCCGCCGCGTGTGCATGTTTGCCAGTTCCCTCACGTGCACCGCCAACGGCCTCAACTGCCACGGCCGGCGCCAGGCACTCGTATATATAACGGTATATAACCAACGAGCCGATCGATGTGCCCATCCCCTCGATCGGCTTCGCGGTCGAAAGAGGCGAGGACATGGCCGGCGGCGGCGACGACGCCGGCGTGGGCGACGGCCTGGAGCTCACCCTCCGCCTCGGAACCCCGACGACGGTGCCAGCACCGAGGAAAAACGGCGTCACGATCGCCTACGACCGGCGCGCGCTTTGCGCCGTCGACGCCGTCGAGCTGCAGGCGATCGCGATCATATCTATGGCGAAGAACATCACAGACGACGGCGGCGGCGTCGCGCGCCTCGGTCAACGATGCAGCAAGGCGATGATCCCGACGTGGCGAGCTGCTCACGCGTCGACTCCGGCGTCTCAGGACGGCATCGTGGCGCCGCCGTCGTTGCTCGGCGATCAGGGGCTGTCGATGAAGCGCTCGCTGCAGCGGTTCCTCGAGAAGCGCAAGGCGAGGGCCGCGTCGCCGTACGGCGTCCACCGCCCCGCGCGGCCGCCGAGATCTTGATCCAACAGCTAGCTGATAGATACAATAGTCCCGCCGGCCGGTGCGTGCTGCCGGTCGGGCTTGTCGCCGGCATCCGTAAATGGTTAACATTTCAACCACTTCCTTGCATGGCAGATCGGCGCGGTCAGGTTGTAACACCGCGATATATACCATTCATAATACTAACAGAATCTGGTATGCCTCACAAAAGATGAGACTCGTAAGTCGTAACCTTCGTGCATACTCACTAAAATTCCTGCGAAGTCACCGTGAAATTCCTGCGTTCCAAGTAGGCTCCGCTTTACTCGATAGAATGTTTTTTTTAACAAACAGTCTCATCTTCGATTTCATACAAAGAAAGTGCCAATATCTTACAAACAAGCAATAAGATTAAAAAAACTTAAAGAAACGTACAACAAAGTACTCATGGACAAAACAATAACACCAACATATGTGTTGCGCCACCTACACCCAAGATCAAAGATCTCACAGCCATAAGACAAAACATTTCAAAATACAAATGCAAACGTCAATCAACCGAATCAAAGCCAAGAGACATCCAGACCCACAGAGTATCAAACTATCAATTCATCAACCTCGCCGAAGTCGTCGCCCAATCATGTGATCTTGAGTAAGCTTTTCGCATCACTGGTTGGATTCTTTCAACTCCAGCCTCAAGATTTCTTCATTCTTGGCTTTTCTGCAAGATCACCCAGCCATTAATCAAATTACACAATTGATAAATCACAGCAGTCGGGTCATAATCTCGAAAAAAACAACAGCATGGTCATTTTTTTTAAACGGGCAAAAACTTTGCCTTTTTTATTGATATAGAAGGAGCAAACAGGGTGTGGCCTAAGCCAAACTAAAAAAGGCCATTCAGGCCAAAACAACGGCAACTACGAGATATTTTCCGCGAGATGCCTAACGCCAGCTAGTATCCAGTCTTTGCTCTCGTCTTTGATCTTCTGGAAAAGGTGCAGTGGAGAAGTGAATTTGTTGTTGAAGACCCTAGCGTTCGCTCCTTCCAGATCTCCCACGGCGTGAGGACAACGACGGATTTGATGCCTTTGGGGTTCGCCGACGTGGTATTCACAATCGCCTGCCAGTATTGGAGAACCGTGGGTCTTCCTGAGCCCAGGTTTTGCAGGAGGTCGGGACTGGAATGCCAAGAAGCAGCCGCCTGCCAAATGGGGGGTGGGGGGGGGGGGGAAGCGGCACTCGAAGAGGATGTGCCTAGCCGTTTCAGGCTGGCATTGAAAAAGCGGGCACTCTGTAATCCCATATACTCAAAAAAAGAAAAAGCGGACACTCATTACAAGGAAAGGGCTAATAGCCGGCTTCTAATTACTGGCGGGTAAAGTTAAATCCACGCCGGTAATAATTTGGGACCCGATTCTAGAGCTAATCACCGGAGTGGGAAAATATCCACGCCGGTGATTATAGGTCATTACTGGCGTGCCGTCCTAAAGCACACGCCGGTAGTATGGGTGTGGTAGGGGAGATATGGCACGAGTTGTTACTGGCTATAGCTGGCCAACCGTGCCGCACGACACGGCACGTCGCGTGCCATGCTCGGCACGGCCCGCGGACGGCAAGGCACGCGAGCGGCACGGTTGCATTCGTGCCGTGCCGTGCCGGCACACGGGCTCCAACTCCAGGAGAAGCACGACACGGCGGCACGGCAATGGCACGGCGGGCACGGCACGACACGTTCGGCACGGCACAGCTCCGGCGACGGCGCGACTCCGGCGACGGCGCAGCACAGCTCCGGCGAGTTCCTCGGCCGTGGAGGAGAGGCGGGGTGAGCTGGCCGCCGGCTTCCTCGGCCGTGGAGGAGGCGGGCGTGGCCGTGGAGGAGCCGGTGGAGGAGGCGGGCGTGGCCGGCGGCGGCGTGGAGGAGAGGCGCGGGAGGCCGGCGGCGGCGTGGTGCGTGCGTGAAGAGGATAAGGCAGAGGGAGGAGAGATGTGTGCGTTCGTTATGTGCGACGCGGTGGTCAACGACGGCACGCTAGCGGCACGGTTGTAATCGTGCCGTGCCGGGCGGGCCTGCGTGCCCCAGCTCGGAGCTGGGCATGAGCACTAATGGGCCTCGTGCCGACACGTCAGGATTCGGGGCGTGCCGGGCCGTGCTTGGGCCGGGCCAAAAACAGCGTGCCTCGTGCCGGCCCGTTTGGCCAGCTATATTACTGGCGTGGACAGGTTCGGGCACGCCGGTGATTTTGGACGGGTATATCCCGAATCCAGGAGAGATTGCGTCATGGACGCATTTGTTCTTCCGCTTGGACACTGCGAAGATCAGAGGTGCTAGTGATTTCGGAGCAAACCCGTTAAGCCAGGAGGGAGACCAAAAAGAAGCCTTCTTCCCATTGCCGATGGTGACTTTGGTTGCAGCGTTGAAGAGGTCTCTATCCTGCTGGTCGTTGGGCGTTTCAAGGCCGACCCAAGACTTGTTCGGAGCCACCCATTCATAACATAGCCATCTGAGCCGCAGAGCTCTAGCGAATTTTTCCAGATCCATAATCCCTAGGCCACCATAATTCTTTGGGCGACACACTTTGGACCATGCAACCTTGCATTTGCCACCACTAACCGAGGCACTGCAAGCCCAGAGCATGCCACGCCGAATTTTGTCGAAGGCTTTGATAGTGGCCTTATCAACCTTGATAGCAGTGAGTAGGAAAATTGGCATGGAGTAGAGCACGGACTTGAATTTGGAATTTGCGATTAAAACATGCATCGTTGCTTGTCTTCCAGATCGTCCGACGTATAAGTGTATAACTGCTCCCCCACTGAGCATCAGTTTACCTTGAGACGCTGCAAACAAAGCAAGCCACCCTTCAAATAAGCTCCAGTAGGAGGCCTGGCCAAACCAAAGGCATAAAACATAATCTGCGAGATCCGATTTGCTAAGTAGCAATGAAATAGCAAGTGGTGTACTGATTCATCATGCCCAAAGAAGTGGTATTGTTTGTTTCATGGAAATCCTTTCGAGCCAAATTATGCTTGGTCAGAACACTGTTCCTCAGCACAAGCCAGATGAACACTTTTTTTTGCGAGGAAACCAGACGATATTACAGGAAGGGCATTACAGAAAGAACCCCAACAAAGATAAAAATTACACTCCAGTCCTTCTGCAACTTAGGAAAAACACCTGATCTCAGTTGCACATACAAATATTTCACCTTAAGCATACCCCAACACCTCCAGATCTCAGTCCCCATGGTCCACCTAACCATGTCAGGTTCATCATGCAACTGAACAGCAGACACCGTATCAATCAACTGGCCATATTGAACTGCCAAATTTCCCCATAAAGTACTTCTAAATCTCAAGCAATTCCACCCATTCATCTTTACTCTACTTTTTTTTTGCGGGTAACATCAGTACTCTACTTTACTGTTCAGATAATGGTGAAATATTCACCCAACAATCAACCCAAAACAGATTCTTCTCTCCGTTGTGTCTGATTCTCCTAGCAAATTGTTCAAAGGTATTGTTAACCTCCAAACTAGACAAACACTACAAAAGTCCTGTGTCTCACGCTATCAAGCACAAACCAAAAGTTGAACGTGCATTTTTGGCTCAGCTTTGGAGACACACCATGAAGTTCCCCCATTCCAAATAGGCCTTTGCTGGACGACAATGTATATAGTATGATAAATACAGGATCGATGGATATACGTGCGGACCCAATAGGATCGAGTACAATAAGGTGTATTCGATGTAAAATATGGTGAAATTACCAGATGTGGCGGTCGACAAGACGCAAAATTTATCTACTACGACCCACCGTCCCGGGCCACCGACGACGCGTTCGCTATAGAGTTCGGATTAATTATTGCGTGAATCGCTGTGGCGAGCTTGCTAGCTTTGGCCGGCGGTACGTCGAGCCGGCGCCATTGATAGCCCGAGGAGAGCTGCCGTTGCGCGTATGTATTTTGGCTTACAGCCTGGGCACTGGGCGTCCGAGGCGGTCGCCCTCGGTGAAGATGTGGTTGCGGGTGATGTCGCTGAGCTTGGTGCATCCGCCGAGCGCCATGGTGATCTCGAACTCCTCACGGATCATCCGCAGGATGTTCCTCACCCCGGCTTCGCCTTCCGCCGCCAGCGCGAACACCACCGGCCGCCCGATCTGCAAACACAGAGATATTACATCATGCTCGTTGTAGTCACACACACAGCGACTGGTACGGTAGCTATTGGTGGTGGATGGATTCACTTACGAAGACCCCGGAGGCGCCGAGCGCGAGCGCCTTGAAGACATCGGTGCCGCGGCGGACGCCTCCGTCGAGGAACACCGGGATACGTCCCTGGGCGGCCGTGACCACCTCCTCGAGGGCGCTGATGGTGGCCGGCACGTAGTCGAGCTGGCGGGCGCCGTGGTTGGACACGATGATGCCCGCCGCGCCGGAGTGGACGGCCAGCCGAGCTGCGTGTCGACGGGAACGACCATGTCATGCACATACTTACATATGTTCGCTCGATTTGTGCCCGGGTTCAAACTAAGAAGGTTTCGAGATAAATTATATACCGTCTTCTGCAGTGATGACTCCCTTGACGAGGATGGGCATGGTCGTGATGCTCTGCAGCCACTTGACATCCTTCCAGCTCAGGGTGCGGTCGATCTGCCCGGCGACGTACGACGCCAGCCCGGAATCATTAGCCTGCGCGCACACAACCAAGATGAGCAACAATAACAAATATGTACGGTGGGTCGATTCAGCTGACCAAGGAGGATCACACGTCGTACGAACCTGGTCCATCTTGCCGAGGTCCAGGCCCTCGAAGTTCTTGAGCGTCAGGCCGGGCGGCAGCACGAACCTGTTCTTGATGTCGGCTTCGCGGCGACCGAGGCGCGGGGTGTCGACGGTGAGCGCGATGGCCTTGAACCCGGCCTTCTCGCCCTCCTCACCAGCTGCTCCACCACCTTCCTGTCCTTGTATACCTACAAATTCAACATCCATGGCGCATTCAGAACAGATGACGGTAAGCATTCAGAACAGTGAGATCGATCTGCTGCTTACGTAGAGCTGGAAGAAGCGGATTCCCGGTCCAGTGGAGGCCACCTCCTCCACGCTCGAGGTAGCCCACGATGACAGCGTCTGAAAAAAAGGTGTGTTAGTTCAGGCTGCAGGGTCTATACAGTTCTTGCGCCGTTGTCAGAAAGAAAAACATACCATTACAGTTCCTGCTGAAGCGGCTGCCCGTGCTGTTGCGTACTCTCCTGAATAAATACACACGGGGTACAATAATTCAGTATCAGTTTTAGTTTGTTGCAAATGCATAATCTCTTCCAGTTTAAGCAAACTAATTAACATGTTGCAAAGCTGACACTGTTGGAGTTAAACAGCCTGCTACGTACCTTCTGGGTGAGCCATCTTCTGAAAGGCGGTGGGAGCGAGCATGATGGGCATCGATATCTTCATTCCCAGAACAGATGTGGTCATGTCAATGTTTGACACATCGATCAGTATGCGAGGGCGAAACCTACACAAATATGATTGCAGGAAGATTAATTGAAGCACCTACAAAAGAAATAATACCAAATGCCTAAATAATTAACGAGTTCAGTGCTTGCAAACCGTACGTATCTGATTGACAAACTATATACTCGATCGATCGGAACATTGCTAATTAAGTAATCAACATTACTACATAAGAGCGAGCAACTGCTGATCTTGGCTGCACGATGTAGATGTTGTATCGTTTAGATGAAAGATTCATTGAACATCAATTTCTTTTTCTGCATTGCGAATTTCTGAATACAATTTTTAAAAACAGGGAAGACTTATAAAGGAACAGCGAGGAACATGTAGGGCCGACTAAATGTTGTACTACTAATTAAGCATAAATTCCCCTAACTTCAATCGTTGACGATTTTCATCAGTAGAGATGGCGGTCTATCCTCTAAGACTACACGCATACGTTTTACAAGAAAAAACTGTTGTGAATTGTATTTTTCTCCTTTTCCGTATCGATATTCATCAATAGAGATGGTGGTCTATCGGTTTGTTTTATGGTGATCCAAATTCATATAAAGATATAGGCTAACTTCGAAGCGGAGCGGAGCCCGTCGCCGGAGGCTTGGGCCGTAGCGTATCCGGTTGCCCACTTCACGGGGGTGCGGGGGCGGTAGCCCCTGCGGTACGGTACAATCGTTTCCGAGTTGGACTGCAACCGACTTAGGGTTTTGCCTCCATATAAATACATCTTGTAAGCCGCCGGTTAGGATAAGCCACACATTGTAAATCTCCGGCGTTTGTAACCTCACCCGATATAGTGAAGTATTGCTGGCTGGCGCCCGTGGTTTTTTCTCTCCCATTGTTGGGAGGGTTTTTCCACGTTAAATTTTGTGTCCCCGTTGGTTTGATCTTCCGCTTTTCATCGTTTCTTTGCCTATCGTTTATAACATTATCCTCTAAGAATACACGCTGATGTTTTACAAAAGAAAAAAAATGTTGTGAACTGTATTTTCTCCTTACTCGGTTGCACAACTACTTTTGAGACAGGTCGGTTTCGTGGCCCTGAGCGATTCCGCTTAGGTCAGAGTTTGAACCATAGAAATTCTATGTTTTTATTCGTTATCCAGCAGAAGATATTGGTTCTTCTAAGCCATGGTACATATACGCACTCAGCTCCTTTTGATATTATCGGTGTATTACAAATTTGATGTTTTTTACTGAATTCAGAGTTTGTGGATGTGTAGGTGCACCGGTGCTCACTTACAACTTTCTCTCGAGCCCAAACTAAGTTTTACTGAATTTTAGAAGTTGCTTAGAACTTAAATACTTGGTACGACTTCGAAGTAACTACCTTTCAATCGACTTAAAAACAGCACCCCTTCGCCGGCTATCAGCCGGATTTTTAAAACTCAGTATTCTCATTTCAATAGTTTACGAAAATAAAAAAAGAGCTCGATACAATAACAGGAAACCCGCTGTTTGCAGTCGGATTCGAGTACTCCCTACGGGACAAAAACCTGCAAGTATCGGCCCAAATGTTTACACTAACCTATTACAAGTTGATCTCATATAACATATGGAAAGCCAGTGAGGCTTAGCCATGGAGAGGCACACAACATAATACTACGGGGCACGCGGGAGATAGAATGCAGCATAAGGGTACACGATTTCCATGCCCTTGGCAGTCTCATGCACCTTTCGGAGCTCCAAAGATTTGGGACACATCATGAATACGCCCACCATGGTCCACAGGAACAACGCGTCGCCCTCCTCAGCAACACCGATGATCTTCACCCGTGGCATCACGGGGAACCGAGGATCCGTACAAGGCAATGGCGCCGTGGACAGACCGGTGACAACCTCGCCTAGATCAACTGTTTTGCGCAGAACCCAACCACCGTCAGCATTGGTGTCCTGCACCCACAGACGTATAACCAGGCCTTGTGCAGCAGCGAGGCCGAGCCGCGCACCACCGTCCGCCTTCATAAGGCGGACATTACCACCCCTTGGTCGCTCAAACGCGGCGATGGTGCCCTTTCCCATGTCATAGGCCAGCACGCGGTAGTCATAGAGCGGTTGGTACATGGTGTTGCCGATGATGACGCAGGGCTCAGCGCGACGTGGCAAGCCGGCTGGAGATCCACCGGCACGGCCTTCAGACTCCACAGGCCAGTCAGCGAGGAGAAGACTTCGGCACACACACGGCCTTGGGAGTCGCTGCGCACGACGACCATGCGGAACGGACTCGTGGGCTTGCAGTTCATGTAATGGTTGTCGACATCATCGCAGCCAGCCACACAGACTAGTGCAGCATTGGTGTTCGTCTTGCTGTAGTCCACACGGAATACGCTAGGTACTCTGATGAGCGGATGACAATAGCCTGTCATAGGGTGCCACACGAGGAAACAACGGTCACCCACGCTGGTTTCGTCAAAGAGCATAACGCGGCCATGTCGGCAATCCATGAACTTCCAGGAGTGTTCATTACGGATGGGTCGACTCTCAAAGGAGAAGCTAGCGAACCCGCCGACGTGGACGAATTGGCGGGTAATTGCACGAGAGTTGTGGAAGAAGCCCATGGTGAGGGGTGTACCGTGGCGCGCACGGTACCGGCATAGAAAACCTGGATCATTCACAATGCGGCGCCAATCCCTGCAGACGCTGGAGGCACGGACAAGAGTTTGGGGACGTGGCGGGAGGCGCTCGAGGATATCGGGGTGCAGATCATCCGGTATGGTGCGTCTCATGGCTGCGGTTCCACTGGGTTAGCTTTGTGGTTAAGATTTGCAATACATGGTAACTTGTAAAAATTTACCTTTTTTACTATTTGCCGGTGTTGTCATGCACCTTCCTTTTGCCCGTCAATGCCAAAAACTACTTGACGGCGTCGCCAAATTCACCGTGATGAGAAAAAAACCACCTCCTCCTTGATGGGATGCACCAAAAACATCACGACCACCCATTGCCGGGGGCATCGAGGACCACCGAAGAAGAGGAGGAAGGGTGGAACCACAAATATCACTAGAGAAGAGGAAGATTGGAAACACTAGAGGTAAAAGTTGGTGTAGGAAGAGGACTTGCGAAGAGTGCGGCGCCGTTGAGGTGTGTGGAGGAGAGGGGGAGGGGCGGCGGTTAGGGTTAGGACGGACGTCTATTTATTAGATGCTGGAGACGATGGTGATGGTTGGATGTAAATCTAATGGCTACAAAAAAAAAAGTGGAATTCACATTTTTTTTTGGCAACTTTTGAAAGGCTTGATCAAAATAAGGTATTTTGAGAAATTTGGCTAGGCAAATCAAGCAACAACTATGATTAGGGAATCAAAATGTTGTATAGAGCGTTAGTCTGCCAAAAAGGATTTTCGTGTATGTAAAATAAAACTCAACCAATGTTGTTCCATTTTCATCAGGAAAGTCGCATTTAGTATCAATCTTCGTTGACCAGTCAAACACCCAAAGAAATTTGTATTTGAAAGGCTAATACTTATGATTAGGCTATGTCTGATGACCATAAATTTTGGGTTCGGTGCAGTAACTGAAGTGTGTTGTGCTAAACGGATTTGATAATCTGGTTTGAAACCATAGACATGAAAAATTGGAAAAGTTCGTTGGCCAAAAGAAAATACTCCCTCCTTCCCATTGCATATACTTTGTTGATCAACACTAGTAATATTGTTTTGATATTTCGATGTTGATATTTTTTTCTACAATATTCAACATATTTTGGGAAAAAGGAAGTATGAAAAGCTTGATTTCCTCAAACAATATTATTATATTGCACCTCGATGCAAAACGTAGCCTAAATTTGACTTGGATTTGATCAAATATTGTATATATAGTGGTGTTTTCTTTAGCATACCGAGGATTTTTTAGTTTTACGTGCATCATTAAAAAAATTAACAAGTTCCAGAACTCGCTGGACCCACACATGATTCAGAAATCTTGTGATGAAGTCATGAAAGCTGGTTAAATGGACAAATAAAACTTAATTGGCTTACAGGATCCTGGAGAAAGCCTCCCTGTTCTCCTTGAGAGTCCACTCGTCCTCCGCCCCGGACGCGTAGTAGTCATAGGCCTGCTTGGGAAGCTTCTGCTTGGCGATGGCCTGGTACTCCATCATATTGGTGACCTCCCCCATTTTCTCCGGGCTAGCAATGGGCACCCCACCACTCTGCAACCAAGAACAGTGTGCGTGTTAGAGGGCAGAGTTCTGCAAACCCAAAACGGCCGCCGTTTCTTGACACGCAAAAGAAGCATCAGAGGGACCTGAGATGCAAGTATCCAAAAGGTAACCAAACAAGAATGAGACGCTATATCGCTAGAGAAACAAAAGGGACACCTTCCCTTGAAGTGTGCACGCAGATGCCCATTTTGTTTCTGCATAAAAATAGGGAGGCTGCTCTTTCAGCAGAAACAAAAACTAGCATCTGAATTGTTTTTGGGCAGAAAAACTATGTGTTCCTCATCCTCAAATAACATCGAAGAAACAAAAAAAAAACAAGTAGATAACCATGTCACCACTCTCGTAGAGGGAACCGACCGAAAGCAATGGCAAGATGCGAAAACAAACCCTTTATTCTTCACACCGTAGTATATATGACAGAAACACAGACAGAGATCAAGGAGAAATTAACCGCGGCGCACGAAGGGACTGCATGAAGAACATGGATGGGTCAGTCTAGTTACCTTGGAGAAGGACGCAGGCGAGGAGCAGGAGGGGAACAAGAACGGGAGTGGTGGGGGTGCAGTCCAAGCGATATATAGCTAGGAGATGGATAGGAGAGGTTTCTGCTGCGCGTGGAGACAAATGTGTTGGGGTGGGGAGACGTGGAGATGGTTGAGAGAAGAGCCAGGAAAGGGAGTGGGAGGGGTTACGGATGAGCTATTGGAGGTTGGGGTGAAGGGTGGCTCCTCCTACACTGCTTCCTCATCCACTTGACATCAGCATCATCGCCCAAACCAATGGAAAAACACAATAAAAAATAACTTGTTTCTTTTTTCTGTTATTTCGGTGTTCAGTCACAACAGATTATCTTCTCCCGGTCTTGTCGCGAAAATTGTAAGAAAGACAGGGTCGACTGTGTTATCTTCCTCGTCAGCAAGCGACTCGGGCAAGGCTGCATAAATGACATTAGGCAACCATACTCCAATGCGCACCTCTAGTCCAGGGTTCTTGAAAAAACTCAGACTGCAATCTGCTGAAACTGCGTCCTGGCATAGCATGTTAGGTTCAGTTGCTTAAGTGGGATTGTTTCACCACTCTCATGACAGTGGAGTAGATATGGGGACCATGCTCACCTAAGGACTCATGCACTGAATGAACATGATGCCACGCAATCTGCTCATCTTGGTCAGACACAGTACATATATGCCATAAAAGACGTTATGCTTTACAACGGTTTCTCATGTCATCAAATTTTAAGGCGAAAGTTCAGGGCTATGGTACAATACAAAGCATGCTCAACATAGACAACTGTCAGACACCCTTGTCGTCCTCCCAATTCCTATGGTGGAAAAAGAATACAAACACGCTTCACTTTAAGAGCCCAGTACATTTAAATTTCAAAACATCTCTCAGGCACCAGAAAGCTCAAAATTGCAAATAGCACTATCCTATCCTATCTGTCTCACCAACTGTTCCAAAAGGATGTCACAAACTCATAATCGTTCGCCTCTTGGCAAAAAAAAGTGTGAGAACAGATAATAATTCCATGTCATCCTCACACAAGAATACCAGCACAATTTTGTAACGAATTAAATGAATTTTATTATTCATAATATAAAACAGAAAACAGGCATATTGTGGTCTTCCGGACAAGGTGCTAGTATATTTACTCCATTATCAACAAACCATACTTTCCCAGCTCACATATTTTTTAACAGTCAGATCACTTTTCTAACTCCCCGTAAAAACCCACATTTCTCACAACAGCAAACTCTTCATAACAGCACTACACATATACTACTAGGGAAGAAAAAAAATCACGGTAAATACAACGAGCATTAGGGATTACTTGGTTCCTCCCCTCCAGTTCACATGCAAATGCATCTGAGCAGAAGTCAGCAGATTTCTTTTCTCCCCTTGGCCGCAAGCAAACTCATCGTCCTTGTCCGAAAAAAATGTCACTATAACTGCACACATATAGCACCTTACACTCCCCTACTGTCCCCACTCCAGACGTTTTCCCATGAGTTCTTGCTAGCTTTTGGTGCCTCGACGAACTGCTGGCCTGGGCCCTGGAATGATGGAGCTTCTGCACCTTGAACTCTGCCCTTCTTTGGCCTGGTTTTGATCCCCAGAAAACGCAAAGTGAATCTCGCAAGCTCACCATAAAGCATTCCAGACTTATCACATAGCTGTGGGAATAATACATTGGATCAGAATTCAGGAAGAACTTAAGAAGCATACTTAAATAGAGTTCAATGGAAAGGCACTCAACAAGGGATACCTGCAAAAGAGCCGTGATGAACATGTGGAAAGCTTGCGTGTTTTGGCTGATAAGGAAAGCAACTCGCCCAGAGAAATTCACAATTCCATGCATCTGCAATCGATGAGATACAGAGTAAATCGAATGTGGAACCACAGGTTAAACCATTTAAAGCAAGCTTTAAGACTGATTTTCTGAATGCACAAGAGGAAATGAACAAACTATAAGGTGGACAGTAGCCATTGCATATATAACGTCTTCAATTACTAGCAAGACATGAAACATGTTCCACTAACTAAATTCTGATATATAAAGAAGGAATGAACTTCACCGGGACCAAAGAATCATGACCTAGCAGCACAAACAGACTAAACAAGCAAACTTAGTTCCACACAAAGTTTTGTGCACAGCGGCATCACCATTTGAAGGACAGAAATGCTCAAAACTTAAGCATTCTCAATTGTACAGAGGATAAAATGAACTAGCCAATATAATTCAATTGTCGGTTAGTAAAACATGCATTACCACTCGTAAGAAGGACACCCAGAAACCTGGGGGTGGTGCTGGAGGGCCAAATGAATTAGGACCCTGATTGTAAGGACCCATGGGCATACCGCCGTAGGGACTTCCCATCCCGTTATTATACATCGACCCACCATACATTCCAGAGCCACCGTATGAACCACCATAACCTCCCCCATAACCTGAATACATGTTATTTCCATATAGACCACCGGCACCGCTACCATAAGCCCCACCAAATCCACCATATGAATTATACGTACTGGCACCATAACCTGCATTTTGATTAACAAGTTACCATTTCAAGCCATAAAGAGCACGGAACTTCTGAAATGTGCACATACTATTGCTTACCTCCATAAGAATTTCCATATCCTTGTTGCTGCTGCTGCTGCCAAGGACGTGGGGGCAAGGGCCTTGAAACTGTATTGTTTACATTGAAACCGGCATTGCTCTCTGCAGGAGAAACAACTTCACCGGGTTTTGCTGTCCCAGACGCCTCGACAATGTCACTAGTGGTACCTCCAGATGGGGGCTTAAAAGGTGCTGGACCAGATGAAGTCCCAACACGCTCCCATGGTTTTGGTGGTGGAATGTTACCTGCAAAACACATTCATGACTGAATGAAGGATTGCTCGAACTACTAAGAGGTAGGAGTAAGAGCTATGCCTCTACTTGAACATTGGACAGCTACCTGAGATGAATGTCTATGGCCAGACCACTATTCTAAATGGCAGAGAATCCGGCCAGCGATGAAACATCTAGAAACTAACTTCGATTAACCTTGAAGAAATGCGCAGGAGCTAAGTCAGCTAACCACCTGTACGATATATTGACCTGAGATCTCACATGACAAATGCTCAGAATCATCCCACTTTCGCTCCCAAATCCCAAATTATAGCTTCCTAAATCAAAAATTCGCCGGTTCTTATTCGTTACTACAAGAGCTCGGCAGCTCGCTCGTGAATTCATAGTACCACCCGGAAAAAGTTTCCTGAACATCGCCACCCACCCTAACCGATCAGACGCTACCTACGCCACCCAGGAACTCTCATCCCAATCCAATCCCTGAAAATCCATAGTTCGCAGCCACACGGAACGATCGACGCTCTCTCTCTCTCTCTCTCTCTCTCTCTCTCTCTCTCTCTCTCTCTCTCTCTCTCTCTTCCTCCCCCGCAGCCTGATCAAGTCAACTACTCTATTAGAGAAAAAATCGGGTAGGTAGGGGCGGAAGATGCACAGTGGGTCGGCGGCGAGGCGACGAACCTGCCATGGCGTGGCCGTGCGGCTGTAATCCTAGTCCTACGCCCTCTCCGCCGGCTCGATCGCGCGATGGGCACGATCCTTGGGCGGCCGCGCCGAGGAGGACGATCTCGCTCGTTCCGCCGTCGCCGGAGAAAAAACCTCTGTTTCGGGCTGGGGAGCCGTTCTGATTCCGGCTCCACCTCTTTTGGGCTCTTGCGCGTTCGCGTTGGGGAGACCGTAGACCGGACCGGGCCCACGGTAAGTGGTCAACTACGGCGTTTGGACTTGACCGTTTGACTTGTCTTGTGTGGGGGCTTGGCTGTATGGGCTCGACGAATATGCATCTTGCTCGCAGCCTTCCTTCTTGATATTTTTTTTGCCAAATCTGGCCGTTATCACGAACTAATGACGGATCTGTCCGTTTCTAAAAACTATTTTCAAATCTGACCCCTCGGGTCAGCGCCACATTACGTGGAGCCGAAGTTGTTCATGTCGGCGCCAATCAAAATTCGACGTGGCAACGTCGGCTCCACGTTACGTCGAGCCGACCTACATGAACAACTTCGGCTCCAGGTTATATTAGCGCCGACATGAACAACTTCGGCTCCACATAACGTGGCGCCGACCCCGAGAGGCCAGATTTAGAAATAGTTTCCAGTAACGGCCAGATCCGTCATTAGTTCGTGATAACGGTCAGATTTGGCAAAAAATACTCCTTGAGGTAAATATTCAAAAAAAAAAAAATTCCTTATCCTTTTTTCGTACGAATTTACTCCCTGGCATAATTGAACCCCAATTCTGGTTCTTAGCCGGTTCTGTTAATCCGGGCCGTCTCCATGTCCTGCAAGGTGATATTATTCACTATCAATCACAGCGGTCATGCTCGCTTCTCCTCGGCCACCACGTCGACTCGCCACAGCCGCCGTTAGGATGACTCCAACGGGGCGACGCATCGAGTCCGCGCGCCTCCGTTCCAGTCCGCGGGGGCCAAAAACACGGCCCAACGGGACGACGCAAACGGACCGATTCCTGGCACAAATTTGGGTCACCGGACGCTCGCGGAGCGCTCCTGCGTCCTCCCCGTGTCCGCCCAGGCCCTGCGTGTCATCGACCCCAACGGCTAGAGCGGCCACCTACCAGCAATAACTGTGGGCGATGGAGCTCCTTAAAAGGAGCCGGCCAGGCGAACCCTAGAGCACAAACCCTAGAGCTCTCCTCCCCCCACCACGGCGGCCACCACCTCCAACCACAGATCCACGCGCCGGAATGGCTGGAGAGCCGGCGCCGCAACATCTGCTGGACCAGGCGGAGCGCGCGCGGGCGCCGGATGCCGACCAGCCCGGCATGGCCCGGCATGATCCAGCACCCCGACGAGAGAAGGGCGGCGGAGGCCGCGTACTTCGACTGCATCGACAACGACGAAGAAGAGTACGTGTACGCCGCCGGAGTCGCGGCGGTCGCGGCGGGCACCGCGCCGCCCGAGCCCGAGCCTCCCCTCGTCGTGGGCGGTTGTGTCTCCAGCACCGAGGACGAGGCGGTGCAGGCAGCCCACATGCAGCTGAACGCGCAGAGGGTGGCCGCGTTCATGTCCGCAGCGCGCGCCTGCGCCGACGCGGCGGTGGAGGCCGAGTTTGCGAACTCGCGCAGAGCAATCGAGACCGCTGCGCGGGCGGCGCGCCGCAAACGGCACCGCGAGACCAAGGCGGCCGAGGCGGCCGCGGCCGCCGACTGATCCAAGTGGTGCGGTACCCCCGCCGGTGTGGCCGCCTATGTGCGGCTCATTTTCCACTAACACCGGCGCCCGCTACGTGTTTCGTAGCTACGAAATGATCAAAGAAGATGAGTCAGCCAGTCCTGGGCTGGCCATGGCCGCAATGAAGGAAGAGCCAGCAAGTCCGTTGCAGAACGGGAATGCTGCGTGACGTTCCTCAAGGCTGGAGCCCCTCTTTGATCTTCTCCCTTGCCGGCCGGTGGTCGGTTATTAATTTTTTTCAAGTTTAGGTTTAGGTTTTAGGGTTTAATGTTAGGAGGAAGTACTAGATTTACTATGTAATTTCAGTTTCTAAAAATGTAATCCTAGTATTAAAAAAATGTTTGGAGAAAAATGATGCAAGCGGACTCAATGCGTCGACCCCGTTGGGCGCAGTGGCCGGAAAGGGCGGACCTGGGCCGGACGCGCGTCCTTTTGGCGACGCAAACGGACCAAACGCGGACCAAACGCGCGTCCGTTTGCGTCGCCCCGTTGGAGTCATCCTTATATCTTACGACTCTTTCCCATCCAATGTCCCTTCTTTGAGGCTGTCGACTCCTTTGACAGCTCGGTCGTGGCGCTGCTGGTCTCGCAACAGGTGAGTTTGACATTGGAGTTCAAGACCAATCGGTGGCATCCACTTTGTTCTTCTCGCATCATATCTTTAGGTTTTATTAAAATTATATAACATGGTATGCCTAAAGTTAGTGGGTGTAACTACACTCCATCTCAATCATAAATTTCCCTTATAAGTAATCAGTGGAGAGGTAAACATAGGCTGAAAATAAAGATGAAATCGTGCAATCAGTCATGTATCAAGTTTGGACCAAATGTAACATAACTTATTATGACCAGACTATCACAATTTACTTATTCCACACATGTAACCATAAAAGGCAGCTCGCAGGTGCCCCACGAAATAGTACTAGCTTTACACACAAGACCAAACAACTACCACAGAATGTAATACTACCACGAAACATAACGTTTGGCGAAGAAACCACAAATTCCAAACCAGATTACGTTGCTTCCTTGATCACCTCATGTCCCCCTCACTCGATGCCTAAGTCTTTCCTCATCCCGCGGAGGTGGTCATACACCTTCTCTGGTGAGTAGACGCTCTTAGAGACGCTCTCCCTCTCCATGCACCGCGCTGCCCATGCTGCCAGTGCCGGCGCCACCTCCGCCGCATTCACACCCCAGTACCTTTTGAAGGTCTCAAACCAAGTGGCGAACGGCATGAGCGCGATGTCCACGAACCCGAAGCCATGCTTCCCTCCAAAGAATTCCTTCCCACTGAGCTCCCCTTCAAGTGTCTTCAAGATCTCCACCATCTCTATGTTCGCGGGTGTCTGAGGTCCCCCCTTGACCACATAGAGTCTGGAGGCGCAGCCGTAGAGCTTCTTATCGACGTAGTCGGCCCAGAAACGGGCATGTGCTCGCTCGTAGGGATCGGCGGGGAGGAGGGAGCAGGTGTCTGGAAAGGCCTCATCGAGGTACTCGAGGATGATGAGAGACTCGACGATAGGACGACCGTCGTGCAGGAGGACGGGGATCTGCTTGTTTATCGGGTTGGAACGTAGCAGGAGGTCGCTCTTGGCGGCGAGGTCCTCTTCCACGTACTCGTAGGGGAGTCCTTTCTCAGCAAGGGCGATGTTGCACCGCTGCCCGAACGGGCTCACCCACATACTCAGCAGTACAAGATCGACATTCTTCTCACCCGCCATTCGTAATCGCTAAACAGATCGGTTTCTATTGGTTTGTGTTTGTTGTGCTTGAGGGATGAAGATTGTATGAGATGCAGGTGAAGATTTATAGGGGAGGTAGAAGAGGGTGAGGTCGTGTGTTTCCTTGATGGTGGTCGTAAGTACTTTTTGACTGGAATTCGTTGGTAGGGCGGCTCAGTGCGTGCGTAGTGCCTACTGGAGTCGTCACCGCGTGCGTCACGTACGGATGGAGTGCGGCGACCCGGAAGAGCCACTTCAAGCTACTCCAGTAGGCATGGCCATACGGCTAAGTTTATTCTCAGTCGCTTGCACGGAGGGCAACAGACGGCGGATACGTCCGGCACAGAGGATCGCAGCTGGTGGATCAGGCAACGATGTGAGATATGGGGTGACGATCGACATCAGACACTCGCGACATTTTTTTGGATCGGAGAAATGTTTAGATGTGGCAGCTGCTCACCCGCTTCTCAATTCTGATGTCGTGGTATGCCGTACCGCAACAAAAGGAAGAGTAAAATAAGATACTATCTCTGGTCCGTTTTAATTGTCATACTGAAAGAACTGTGGACCCACAGTTCTTTCAGTATGACAATTAAAACGGACCAGAGATAGTATCTTATTTTACTCTTCCTTTTGTTGCGGTACGGCATACCATTTGTTCTCGAAAGGACACATCCGAGTGAAAAAAACAAAAAAAATATTAGATAGCTACTATTTTATTACCTCTTCTTTAGAAAGTCATACGGTTGTATCTTGCTCGTGTCACTTCTTTTTAGAACGCAGGCTCAAGATGAGCCCAGATTTAAATTAATAAAGCCATATGGCACCGAATCCATACAACACATAGTTCCGACACAGGTGATACAAATTCTGGGAATCCCGCCCGAAGTACAACCAACTGATATGATACGTTCAAAACGTATCTATAATTTTTGATTGTTTCATATCTTTTTTATGCTTTTAGCACTTGTTATTATATTAAGTTTATGATTTCTTTGTACTAACCTATTAGTAGTTGCAAAAGTGCACAATGTTCTTATTTTACACTTTGGTGTGTAGGAATTATCAAGAATACAAGAGAAAACCTTGTTGGAGTCGAATTGGGACTTTCCTGAAATCTGTCTGAAAACTATTTTCGAAGATGGACCCGTTTCGGCTCGAAGATGACATCAAAGCTTTTGTTTAGCAAGCTCTCATTCTCCTCATCAAGATACTTGTCAAGCTCATTTTTTGATGTCTCCAAGTAAGATGCGCTCAAGAAGGAGGTAAACTCGCTAGCACTTGAGGGTAGAGAGGAACTTGTATCATCAATTGTAGAGGAGGATAAATTTGTTCTATACGAATCAGCCTTCTCATGTCGGTGATGCATATCATAAGTGTCATACAATTTTCCTAGCTCTTCCTCTACCAAGTTATATTCATCCATAGCTTTCTCATGATCATAGATCTTTTTGAAACACCAATTAATGTATTTGTGTTTGTCGGCCCGCCATTCGTAATCACTAATCAGATCGGCTTCTATTGGTTTGTGTTTGTTGTGCTTGAGGGATGAAGATTGTAAGAGATGCAGGTGAGGATTTATAGGGGAGGTAGAAGAGGGTGAGGTCGTGTGTTTCCTTGATGGTGGTCGTAAGTACTTTTTGACTGGAATTCGTTGGTAGGGCGGCTCAGTGCGTGCGTAGTGCCTACTGGAGTCGTCACCGCGTGCGTCACGTACGGATGGAGCGCGGCGACCCGGAAGAGCCACTTCAAGCTACTCCAGTAGGCATGCGTTTGGTCTCTGTCGCTTGCACGGAGGGCAACAGGCGACGGATACGTTCGGCACAGAGGATCAGGCATGTGGTGACGACATCAGAACTGAGAGAAGCGGGTAAGTAGCTGCCACATCTAGATATTTCTTCGATCCGAAAAGAATGTCGCGAGTTACACTACGTCCGCGGTTCTTTCAGTATGAAAATTAAAACGGACCGGAGATCGTATCTTATTTTACTCTTCCTTTTGTTGCAGCACGGCATGCCATTTGTTCTCGAAAGGAAACATCCGAATGACAAAAACCAAGGAAATACTCCCTCCATTCGGAAAAGGATGTCACAAAAATAAACTATAGATAGACCATTTTTATAACATCCTTTTTCAAACGGAGGGAGTATTAGATAGCTATTTTATTAGCTCTTCTTTAGGCTAAATAGGCATAATCATCGTCAACCTACTGGTTGTACTTTGCTCGTGTCACTTCCTTTCCCATCAACCTCCATCTGGACAAAAAAGCTTCCTCTCCCATGAACATCATATTCTAGAATGCATCGGTTGTACTCACTCCGTCCACAAAAGGATGTCTCAACTTTATTCAAATTTGTAGATACATGCAGATTTGAACAAAGTTAAGACATTTTTTTATGGACAGAGGGAGTACAAAATAGCATAATAGTGGCGAGCGGCTTTTGCTACTAGTGGCATGTTTTCAGCACGCCACTGATATAAACCATGAAATTTCATTCAAATTTTAGAATATATTGCAAATCTGAAATATCCCGCGGGTGCCTAGACACTCTCACCGAGGGCAGAGCTATCCGAGGTCAGTGAAGCGGGTGCCTGAGCAGCGCTCAGCGGCCAAGCGTAGGATGGGTGGCGGAGGGTGGGAGGTAATCCCATGACTCAAAGGGCGGTGAGACTAGTCCAAGGAGATGGGGCCATCATCCTAATGTGTCCACTGGTCCTCCCAAGGTCTGTATCGAAAGGCCCACTACTTTATGGGAGATGTGGATAGCCGAATTTGTCGAACATTTTGCGGCTCTTACCTATGTCAGTATTACTTTTACTTAAACTGATGGCATGGTTTATATACATTTAAAGTTACATAGAAATTTGCAAGTTACGCTGCGAGTGTGCCTGCATATTCGAGAAGTTATGTTCCTCGAGATAAAATTCTAGTTAATCAACCATACATTTAAGATGTATTGAATTGATGCACTAACCATCTCAACCGAAAGTTGAAACTGATGGAAAGAAAGGTAATCGCAACCTGAAACACGATGGAGGCAGGTAAGAGCGCTCCCGCGACCCAGCTCCCTCCGCCGCCGCCACCCCACCGCCGCCGCGCACCCTCCCCCTTCCACCTTTCAAGCCGACCATCCTAGCCCCCCAAGCCCCATGGTTCCTCTCCCCTACCCAGCGCTCCACCATCCTCGCTTCGCGTCTCGTGTCCCTCTCCCCGAGCTCGCAGATCCAGAGCACGCCGCCGTCCGAGTCGCTGCCGCGCCGTGCTGCGTCCCCCTCCTTCACGGCCGTTCCAGAGTCCGATCTGGGATCCCCGCGCCCCGACGCCACGTCCGCCCAGGCCGTTACTCTCCCACCCCCTATCCGTTCGGTGGTCGTTGCGTCTTCTCGCAGTCTTCAAGGCGAGGACGTTTCGTCTCCGGCCGTTTCGGGCGACGATGCTGGGTGGGAGACGGTGGGCTCGAAGAAACGCCCGCGCAGGCGTCAAGACGTGCCTCTTCGGCGCCACGGGCAGCAGGCGAGCAGTCGGGGAGACAAGCAGGCCTCCGACCGCGAGCTAGCCTTCAAAAGGCACACTTGGGGCCGCTGCTTCCGATGCCTCGAGCGCGACCACCGCGTCGCCCACTGCCGCAACCCCTCCGATGCCTCTCCTGCGACAAGCTCGGGCATAAGGCTCGGGACTGCACCGCCGCACCTCCGCCGCCTCCTCCTCCCCGCGCCGCCACTTCCTCCGGGCTCGCCGCGCGGGTGACCGTCGTTCCTGGGCTGGTGTTGCTGCGGGTTCATCTTCCTCTCCGCCCACGGCAGTCCGTGAGCCTCTACGCCGCTCCGTCGCTCCCATGGCGACCCAAGGCTTTGGTGCTCCGGCCTCCCGTCCCGAGGAAGATGCGTGCATCATCCCGGCCACCTTTGAGATCGACCGCGACCGCCGCGACTGGGAAGCCACAGCCGCCATCGCCTGGTCTGTCGACGCGCCTACGCCGGTGTCCGCTGCCAAGGTCGCCAAGATGCTAGTTTTCAGGTTCGACCTCCACCGCCGTGACCTGGTGGTGAGCCCTCACTTCCCGGAAGAGTTCTTGGTCAAGTTCGAGACCAAGGACATGTGCGACAAGGTGCTGCGCAAGGGACGGGTCAAGGCCGACGACGGCACTATCGTCTTCATCCGTCCATGGCGCCCGCTTGCACATGCCCTGGGCGCGGTGCTGCCGTTTCGCGTCCACCTCGAGCTGGAGAACCTGCCGACCTTCGCTTGGACTCCGGCCATCGTCGACCGGCTCATCTCGCGTCGTTGCTCCCTCCATCGTATCGACGACCACTCTGCGCTCATGACCGTCACCTCCACCCTCGGGCTCTGGGCATGGACGGCCAATCCTAGTGCTATCCCCAAGGTCCTTTGGGTGACCTTCACGACGCGCTCTCCAGACGCCAAGGTCTCGATCGCTGAGGTCCCTCCGGAGCACCGCAAGCGTGGCGCCACCTACAAGGTGCTCGTCCACCTCGACAAGGTTGAAGACTACAACGCCGCCCCAAGTGAACATGTGCTTCTTCCCTCCAGTGGATACGCTCCGTATCTTCCTCCCACGGAGTCCTTCACCTGGGTGCTTGGCTCCGTCGACGGAGCGCCTCCGCCCGCTGCACCGGTCGTTGTGCCTAAGGAGTTCGACTCCAGAGGCTCAGGTGCGGCCTCTCGTCTGTTGGGACCTGCCCGTGGCGGCGGCCGTCGTAGCTGCAAAGAGCGCAAGGACAGAGGCCCTCGCCGCGACCAAGACGATGATGAGGACCGCGACAAGGAGGGGGCTGGGCGCGACCGTGTGCGCCTTTCTGATCGCGGGATTGCGGACAGTCGTGGGGCCCCAAAGCGTGCCCGTACACGCTCGCCTCGTCGCCGTTCTGGAGGTGGGCGACGCGACGGTCAATGCCGCCACAAGGGCTCCCCGCAGCCATCTACTGTTTTTCACAGCCTCGACCTCGTCTCCATGGTCGAGGACAAGCTCCGCGCCTCCTTTGGCTCCAAGGAGGTCACGCGTCGCGCCGCCGAGCGTGCGGAAATCACAATGGAGGCGGAGGAGCTGCGCAGTCGACGTCTGCGGGGTTTGAAACCCGGGACGACATGGAGGGAGTCACCCTTGACAACGCGCCTCTGCCACCGACGTCGGAGCTGGCGTCTTCGCCTGTGCGCCGCGCCCGCTCCCGGTCGCCAAGGCCGACCCAGACGTCGCCACCGCGGGACTTCTCCCTGTCGCAGCTCTCCGCGGGGACGCCTCCTGTGCGCACTCCACTCCTGCCTACGTCGCCGTCCACTCCAAGGGCGTCACCTGGCCGTGTTTCGCCGTCCCCTGCCTCGGGTTTTGACATGATCATGCCCCCTGCCAGGACGGCACCTGATCTTCATATGGTGTGCTCCGCGCCGCCCGTGCCGCCCATGCCGACCCCCAGCCAGATGTGGTGACGCCTGCTGCTACCGCAACCTTGGAGGGGTTCCTTGCTGAGATCACCAGGCCTGTGCCGCCTCCGCTACTTGAGCTCCTCGCTTCCCCGGCGCCTCAGAAGTCTGCGCGTTCATCGCCCACTTTCTCCCTTGCAAACCCTCGCCAAAGTGCACGGATTGCAAAGAAAAAGGCAAAGAAGCTTGCTGATGCTGCTGCTCAGCCCACGCGCAAGGCCGTCTCCAAGAAGAAAGTGAAGACGGCAGATGCTACTGTCCTGGCCGTGCGCGAACTGCTCGCCAAGGTTTGTGGCCTCATGGACAAGGATGCTTGCTTCGATGACACTGCCCAGGCCGCCTACATCGACATGTTTGCGGGACCCCTTGCTGCTCCCGTGATTGCTGCGATAGAGAAGCTAGTCAAGAACATCCAGAAGGTGAAGAAGGCACAGCTCAAGAAAATCAACGATGATGTGTCTCCCCTGGTTGCTGATGTGTAGACGCGCGTTGCGCCCCGTCTCGTTCCTGGCGCCTCAAGCCTGGAATATGTTGCTCTGCCTGATGTTCTTGGGTGTCGGTGTGCCTAACGTCTTGTGCACTTGCTGTGCTTGGTCGTTGCGCTGCCTTTGTCACTGCAAAAAGCCTACCTCTCCTAGGTCGAGGCTCCGTTTCAGAATAAAAGTTCGTTTCAGTTCCGTCTACGGCAGCACTTCTGTGTTTTTGATTTGTTTTTATATGGCGCAATCTGATGTTAGACTCCTGAACCTAAACGCCCGGGGCATGAACTCCACGGGCCACTGTGATGCCATCGCTGACTCCGTCCGCGACGCCCACGCCACCATCGTTTGCATCCAAGAGAGCAAGCTGGCTGTCGTCGATGATGCAACCATTGCGCGTGCCTTGGGCCCTCAGTTCGTCGCAAACTACGCCTTCCTTCCTGCCATGGGCACCCGTGGAGGCATTATCCTTGCGGTTTTGGATGCCTTCTTCACCATTTCCAATGTCTCTCTCACCACCCACACTCTGTCGGCCACGGTGATGATGATGAATGAGCGGGTGGAATGGTCTATATCTGTGGCTTATGGGCCACAGGGTGAAGTGGAAACGGTGGCTTTTATCGACGAGCTCAAGCTTCTGCGTCCGTCGATGCGCACAGAGTGGGTGTTGTTGGGGGACTTCAACCTTATCACGAAGGCTTCCGATAAGAGCAACACCAACATCAACCGCCGTTTAATCAGCAAGTTTACGACTGCTCTTAGCGCTCTTCAACTTCTTGAGATCGAGTTGACTGGACGCAGGTTCACGTGGAGTAATGGTCAGGCCACCCCTACCATGTCCAAGATTGATCATGTCTTTGTCTCTGATGATTGGGACATGCTCTTCCCGGACGTGCATCTACAGGCGCTCCCCTCCGGCTGTTCGGATCACAGCCCCTTCTTCTACAGGGCGCCACGGACGAGAAAAGAAAGCCCTCCTTCAAGTTTGAGCAGTTTTGGTTGAAAATGCCAGGGTTTCATGAAACCGTGTTTGACGCCTGGACAAGGCATGTTTCGGCGACTGACCCCATCCGCCGTGTACACATCAAGCTCAACCGTACTGCCAGGGCTCTCAAAAAATGGCACCGTGCCTCCATAGGCAATATCCGTATGCAGATCGGGGTCGCTAAAGAGGTTATTGGTCGTCTGGATGTTGCGGAGGAAACTAGAGGTCTCTCTGATGCTGAGCGTTCCCTTAGAAGATCCCTTAAGGCCCGTTATCTGGGGCTCCTTTCCATCCAGAAGATTCAAATTCGCCAAAAGTCCAGGCTCACTTGGATTCGGGTTGGAGATGCGAACACCAAGCTCTTCCATCAACGGGTAAATGGCAGGCGACGCAAGACCTTCATTCACTCTCTTCGTACCGCCTCCGGTTTTGCCATCTCTCGTGAAGACAAGGAAGCTGAGCTACATAAGCACTTTCATGAGCACCTTGGCACAACTTCCAACCGTAATACACTTCTCAACTGGGAGACTCTTGGATATCTTCCCGTGACTTGTCCGCGCTCGAGGCCCCCTTTGATGATGATGAGATCAAACAGGCGGTCCTTTCCCTTCCTTCGGTCAAGGCCCCGGGTCCGGATGGGTTTATCGGTGCCTTTTTTAAGGCTTGTTGGGACACTGTTCGTGAAGATTTATCCTCTGCCATCCGGCACCTCGCCAGTCACAGCGGGGGTTGCGCTGGTCTCGTGAACTCCGCCAACATCATTCTCCTCCCAAAAAAGGTGGATGCGGCGGCCGTGGGGGACTATCGTCCCATTAGCCTCATACACAGCGTCTCGAAGATTTTTTTCAAAGCTGTTGGTGAACCGCCTTGCACCTATCCTTCCCACACTGGTTTCCTCCGTCCAGAGTGCCTTTGTCAAGAAGCGGTGCATCCACGACAATTTCCTCCAGGTCCAAAACGTTCTTAAAGAGCTGCACAAGTCAAATTCTCCCGGCCTTTCCTCAAGCTTGACATCTCCAAGGCTTTCGACTCTGTCAACTGGGCTTACATGATTGAGGTGTTGGAGAAGCTTGGCTTCGGGCCTAGGTGGCGTAGATGGGTGTGTCACTTGTTCGCTTCCGCCTCGTCCAGGGTACTTCTCAATGGTACGCCGGGGCGGCCTTTCCGACATGCTAGAGGCCTGCGTCAGGGAGATCCGTTGTCTCCCATGCTTTTCATCCTCGCCATCGACCCCCTTCAGCGTATTATCGAGTTGGCGGCTTCACAGGGCATCCTCCAACCGATCCCTGCCCATGCGGCTAGGTTCAGAGTTTCCTTGTACGCCGACGATGCAGGCATCTTCGCCAATCCTACTTTTGAGGAGCTCCGGGCGATCTCCGACATCCTTGGCGTCGTTGGCAGCGCTAGTGGTCTAATCACCAACAAGACCAAGTCGGAAGTTTTTCCCATCCGCTGTGACAACATCGACCTCCACTCCATCCTGGCATCCTTCCCTGCTAGGATCATGGAGTTCCCAGGTCGCTATTTGGGACTTCCTCTCCACTACAAGCGCCTCCGTCGGGTCCATCTTCAGTATCTTATAGACAAAGCCCGTGCCCGTCTTCCAGGATGGATGGGGAAAAACATGACTCGTGTTGCGAGGGTGACCTTGGTGAAGTCGGTGCTCACATCCATCATCTTTTTACCTCATGGTGTTGCCTTTGCCGAAATGGGCGAAGCGCGCTTTCGACCGCACCTCTCGCCGGTTTATCTGGCACGGAGATGATCAGGAATCCGTCAGCGGCGGGCATTCTCTGGTCAACTGGAAGACGGTGTGCAGGCCTAAATCTCTTGGGGGTCTGGGGATTGCGGACCTGGACAGTTTCAGCAGGGCTCTGCGCCTTCGATGGCCCTGGCTTCAATGGACTGAACCTCACCGTCCCTGGGTGGGATCCCCCCTCCCTTGCGATGCTTCCGATATGGACCTTTTCAGAGCTTCTACCGAGATCACCCTGGGAAATGGTCAAACCGCTCTCTTCTGGCATGATGCTTGGTCGCCGGGCGGCCCCCTCTCCACCAGGGCCCCCAATCTCTTCAAGATTGCTACTAGGAAGAATAGAACGGTCAGCGCTGAGCTTCATAATGATACTTGGATTCAGTCGGTGGCGCGACTATCCAACCTCACTCAGTTTGCCGAGTTCTTGGACGTAGCCACCATTATTCAGGAAACCCAACCTTGTGGCGGATCAGGCTGACACCATCAGATGGCGCTGGATGGCGGATGGGTGTTACTCCGCCTCCTCGGCCTACGCTGCTCAGTTCGAAGGCTCCTTCCCAAAGTTCGAGTCCTCCAAAGTCTGGAGGGCTTTTGCTGAGCCTAAGAACAAGTTCTTCGCCTGGTTGGTCCTCCACAATCGCATCCTCACGGCTGATCTTCTTGCCACCAAGGGGTGGCCTCATGATCCTATGTGTCAGCTGTGTCTCTCTCATCCCGAAACGGCCTCCCATCTCTGTATGGAGTGCCCTTTCACGGTGGCGGTGTGGAACACCTTTGATGCTTGGGCCGTAGACAAGCTTGGCCCTTTTTTCGGGTCTCATGATTCCATCGACAAGGCGTGGAGTAAGATGATCTCGAGTACCACCTCCGTTCGGGCTCGGGAAAGAAGCGGGAGAATCATCTATGTCATGTGGAATGTCTGGAAGGAGAGAAATCGGCGCATTTTCACTGCGATGCGTCAGACTTACCTGGAGGTGGCCTATCTAGCTTTCGAGGAGTTTCGTCAGGTGTTGTGTGCTTTGCACCCTTCGGGGTCGGTGAGTGTTTTACTTCGTCGGGAGTAATCCGCATGTGGGTTTCTCTCCTTTGCGTGGGTTTGTAATGTCCTACGTTTCTCTTCTTCTATAATGAATAGGCAGAGCTCCTGCCAGGTTTCGCTAAAAAAAAACTGATGGAAAGATGCTAAACACTATATTTATATTTCAACACTCCCCTCACGTTTAAGCCATTTTAGTCCTTAGCGTGGGTTCGGTATCCGTGTAATCTTTTTCTATTTTTTTAATATTGCGTGAGTAGGGTCTTAGACTTGAAACTTATTGGTTCTTGTACCATATTAAATTAAACTGATGCACTAGCCATCTAAACTAAATGTCTGAACTGATAAAAAGAGGCTAGGCATATATTTATATTTCAACAAGATGCTCTATAAAGCTTTGGACCATAATGTTTTATACCACTTGCTATTTTCGTATGTGTCACCGAATATTAGTTTTCCTCCTTTTTGTGTGTGTGACACTGTATAATGTTGTACTATATTTATGATTTTCATTTTTTTTATTAAATTATATACCACATTATGTATAATACAAGCTAGTTGATTCTCTCCATCTCAACTATAAATTTCACCTATAAGTAACCAGTGAATTAGTAAACATCAAGATTTCCACTAAAAGACTGAAAACAAAGATAAAATGGTGCGACCAACCATAGAGTACTACCCAGTTTAGAAAAAAAATCAGCAGAACCCCATGAAGACATAAACTTTGCACTTTACATATTGCGCACATGTTACTTCGGGAAGCAATGTGCCCCGCAAAATACTAGCTTTTGACTCACAGCATGCACCCATACAACCAGACAACTACCACCAAACACACCGTTTATTAAATCACCCAGAAATTCAAACCACATTATATTTCTTTTTCGATCACGTCATGTCCTACTCACTCGATACTGATGTCCTTCCTCATTTCGACGACAAAGTCGTACACCTTCTCTGGCGAGTAGAGGCTCTTGGAGACGCTTTCCTCTCCATGCACCGTGTTGCCCACGCTACCAGCGTCGGCGCCACCTCCGCCACGCTGACACCCCAGAATCTATCAAAGCTCTCAAACCAAGCCGTGAATGGTATGAGCGCGATGTCCACAAATCCGAACCCATGCTCCCCTCCAAAGAACTCCTTATCCCCGAGCTCCTCTTCTAGTGTCTTCAAGATCTCCACGATCTCTGTGTTCTCCTTCATTTGTGGGTCCGCATATATCTTCGAACCGCTTCCATAGACCTTCTTATCGACGTAGTCGGCCAGAAGCGGGCATGCGCGCGCTCGTAGGGGTCGGCAGGGAGGAGGGAGCGGGTGTCCGGAAATACCTCGTCGAGGTACTGGAGGATGACGAGAGACTCGATGATGTGCGGCCATCGTGGAGAAGGACGGGGATCTGCTTGTAGATCGGATTGGAGCGGAGGAGGCGGTCGCTCTTGACGGCCATGATGTTCTCTTCGACATACTCGTAGGGGAGGCCTTTCTCCGCAAGGGCGATGCGGCACCGCTGCCCAAAGGGGCTCACCCAGAAGTCGAGCAACACCAGACCAGCATTCTTCTCACCTGCCATTGCTAATCGCAATTCAGATCGCTGCTTTCTTCTTGGTTTGTGTTTGTTGTATGGGTGTGGGGTGGGGAGGTTGCGAGGATGCGGGTGAGGATTTATAGCTAGGGGAGCTAGAGGGGAAGGTGAGAGCTGGTGTGTTTTCGACATATTTTGACTGGAATTTGTTTTTAAAGGTTTTGACTGGACCAAACCGAACGGGTGGTGCCGCCGCTCCGTGCGAGCGTGCATGCGTGGTGCCAACTGAATAATCTTTGTGTTTGGTCCGGTGTGTCACCGCTTGCGTCAGGGACGACGGATCAGCGACTCGATGAGTCGTAAGAGTCACTTGGCATGCGTGCATCTAGCCAGTTAATATGGCTGCATGCCGCGATTGGTGTGAGTAGCTTGCGCGGAAGGCTGCAGACCGCGGATCCGGCCGGCACAGAGGATCGCGGCTGGTTAATCAGGCAAAGATGTGATATGTGGTGACGACATCAGAATTCAGAAGCAGGCAAGCAAAGCAGCTGCCATATCTTATTTTACCGTCTACTTTTTATACTGGCTTTTCCTTCTTTCTAACTTGAATTTCCTCTGTTCTTCACCCCTCCGGCGAGCTTCGTCAGCCAAAGCAACTTCACGGCAACTTCAAATTTTCGCTTGTTTTGCTGCTCAGCTTCTACAGATGCATCACGATGAACCTTTGCAGAATCAAGTAAATTTTGCACAAGCAAACCAAAAGGAGTCCTATGATTTTCCACCAGAAACGATCATAGGCTCCCCTCGCCTCCACCAGCCGTTCTCTAGTCTGAGGCGAGGGGAACTATGATTTTTTTTAGTGTTTATGTTTCTTCAATGTCATATTTGTGTGGTGGTGGTGATGGCATCTTCGCAGAGAATTTGGTGCTGCACCGAATAATAGTATCATGGCTCTATCTCTGTCCTAATGTTGTTGTCGTGGCTGACGCGACTGACATCGGGAGCCCATGGTTATCTACTCCTGCTAAATCTGACGGTTTATCGTCGGGCGTTTTCGTCAGTATTGATGGTGATGGCAGCAATTGTATTTTCAAGTTTTCTCGAGTTTCGTTGTTTTCTCTTCGTGGACTTTTTCTAAAAAGCATGAGAGTAAACTAGCGGTTCCACAGTCGCCATTGCAAGGGGTGTATCTCCTTTCCGCAAAAAAAAAGGGGTGTATCTCCGGCCACAACACTTACAACGAATCACCTATTGGGGTGGGTGACTCAACCGACTCTTCAAAACCTTTGAGGTTAGTGCAACCTATATAGGTTTGGTGTTTTGTGATTTTTTTTTCAACTTGATTTTGGACAAATGGCGAGATGCACAAATGATGAGCTAGAAACGATGAATTCGAAGAGTTTTTATTGTAACTTTTAGTTTTATTACAGATCTTTGTTGTTTAGTGTCTTTTACGTCTCGAACAGCACATTTTTCAGTCATCAGTGCAATTTATTTGAAAAATAAAATTCAAAATTAGTGATTTATTTACTTGCTATTGTATAACTAATAAGTACAAATGTATAAGAAAGAACACATCCGTGATAGATGCGGCAATTGGTTTAGATCGGACGGGCACGTGAGTGAGCTCGCTGGAAAATAGAACGAGGCCAACCAATTAGAAATTAAGTTTTTTGATCCAATAACCATGAGGATCACGGAGAGGTGTTTATCCACCCAGATACCTAGGAGAATCCCCAACTTAGTTATATTTACTGAACCTTCATAATCTCATTGCACACACTATTAACGGTCAATCTAAATAATTTTTGTATCAGGATGAGTTCAATTATTTACACTAAAGTTTTATACTTATTATACTATAATTTGAATGATTGCATCTTCCTCGTTATGAAGTTAGCTTAGTTAACCAAATACGAAATGTTATTAATATTCACTGTAGCATACTTTTTATTCAAATGTACATTAATTACACTTACCGTGTCCTAAGCAAATGTATTTTGTACAAAATATGTTTGTTCTACTGTATGGACGTTGGCTAAAAATAATAAAATTGTGGGCTCCTACAATTTTCAAGCCTTAGTGGGTTCTCCTATTTAGATATAGAAGATTAATGGAAATTTGAAGAGTATAAATTGAACCGTTAGTTTGACTAACTATCTTTTTTTTTTTGGTAGATGTTGAAAGGACAAGGATGTCGCCTAGGGGGGTGAATAGGCGATTAAAACTTTTCCGGTTTAGGCTTGATAATTGTGGAATAAAACTAGGTGTTTAAATTAACAAGCCAACAATCTAAATATACTAGGCTCACCTATGTGCACCAACAACTTACGCTAGGCAAGACAAGCAACAAGGTAATAGCAAAAGAATACTTCAAGCACGAAGGCTATCACAATGTAAAGTGCATAAGTAAAAAACTCGGGTATAGAAATAACCGAGGCACGCGAAGACGAGGATATATTCCCGAATTCCTCCTTTTAGGTGAGTACGTCTCGTTGGAGAGGTGTGAACCAACACAATGGTTCAACAGCCACAAAGGCTTCACCTTTTTCTCCGATGAACCGCACCACAAAGGTTTGGTTCACCTTCCACTATCGGAATCCTTCGAGGCGGAATCCGGAGCCTTTCAACAACGATCCGGGGCATGATGACGTGAAACACACATTCGTTGGGAGACCCCAAGAGGAAGGTATGATGCAGTCCAGCAGCAAGTTTTCCCTCAGTATGAAACCAAGGTTTAATTGAACCAGTAGGAGCAGTAGCACTTCAGAAGGTTGTTGGTGGCTCGCACGGCGCAACACGATCACCAACGTGGAATCTGCACACAACACAATCAAACTACTTTGCCCCAACGAAACAGTGAGGTTGTCAATCTCACCGGCTTGCTGAAAACAAAGGATTAAACGTATGGTGTGGAAAACAATATTTAATTGCAGAAAACGAAAAGGAACAATGTTTGCAGTTGGTTGTATATCAGTGTAAAAGAATGGACCGGGGTTTATAGTTCACTAGTGGTGTCTCTCCATAAAAGATAACTAACATGCTGGGTGAACAAATTACAGCTGGGCAATTGACAAAATATTGAGCGCATGACAATGCATATATATGACATGATGACTACTATGATATTTAATTGGGCATTACGACAAAATACATAGACCGTTATCCAACAGCATCTATGACTAATAATCCACCGCCAGGTTGTCATCCGAGTCCCCCGTTGGTATTAAGTTGCAAGCAACGGATAATCGCATTAAGCAATGTGCGTAATGTAAACAAGTACATATGACCGTGGACATATCATTGTTAGGTTATCCCTAGTGGCAACAACACATCCGCAATCTTAGAAGTTGCTGTCACTCTCCCAGATTACCGGAGGCATGAACCCACTATCTAGCATAAATACTCCCTCTTGGTGTTACAAGCATCTACTTGGGCAAAGCATCTACTAGTAAGGGAAAGCATGCAAGATCATAAATAACATAGGACCCGTAGTCTAAGGATGAACTACTCACGCATCACTCCGGAGGCAGACATGGTGATGTAGAGCCCTCCGGTGATGATTCCCCTCTCCGGCAGGGTGCCGGGAAGAGGATCTGGACCCTCCCGAGGTAGGGTAGACGACGGCGGCGCCTCTGAAACTTTTCGTGGATTATGGCTCGGGTATTTAGGGTTTTTGCATCGGGGGCAATAAGTACGCGAAAGGGCGGCGGCTGGAGACCCCGTGGGGCCCACACGTACCCTCGGCGCGCCAGAGGGGGCCGCGCCCTGGGTGCGTGTGGGGCCCACGTGGCTCCTCTTCGTTGCTCCTTTGGCTCCAGGTGTCTTCTGATAAAATAGGGCCCTCCGTAATTTTCGTCCAATTCCGAGAATATTTCCTGACTAGCTTTTCTGGAATACAAAAACAGCAGAAAACAGGAACTGACACTTCGGCATCTTGTTAATAGGTTAGTCCAAAAATGTATAAAAGTGATATAAAGTAGATGCAAAACATGTAGCAATTGGTATAAAACAAGCATGGAACATCAAAAATTATAGATACGTTTGAGACGTATCAGCATCCCCAAGCTTAGTTCCTACTCGTCCTCGAGTAGGTAAACGATAAAAACAAAATAATTTTTGAGGTGACATGCTACATCATAATCTTGATCATATAATATTGCAAGGCACATGTAAATGAATGAAGTGATCCAAGTCAATGGTCTATAATTTGCTACCAAATAGATAATGAGTAAACAATGAATCACACAAGCTAAACGTTTTCATGAATAGTACTTTCGAGACAAGCATCAAACAGTTTTGCATAAGTGTTAACTCATAAAGCAATAGTTTCTAACAAAAGGTATTTAATCAACACAAAGGAAGAATTAGTTTCAGCATTTGCTTCAACTTTCAACATATTTATCTCATGGATATTGTCAACACAAAGTAGTATAACAAGTCCAATATTGCATATAACGCATGTTGTAACAAAGTTGACACTAGTGTTTGCTTGTGGAAGACAGAAAGAATAGGAAAACTGACTCAACATAAAAGTAAAAGAAAGGCCCTTCGCAGAGGGAAGCAGGGATTAAATCATGTGCTAGAGCTTTTAGTTTTTGAAAGCATATAGAGATTGCATAAAATATTTGATACTCCTCCCAACCTTGCTAACACAAGCCATGGCTAACCGAATCCTCGGGTGCCTTCCATCAATCACATACCATGGAGTATCTATTTTTGAGAGGTGTTTGTTAATTGTCAACGAATGGTAGCGGGTGAGAACAGTATTCTACCTGTCAACGGACTTTTAAGAGCGGCTCCCATGAAGGACGTTATTTCTACCAGCAAGGCAGATCATCCCTCTTTCTCTTTGGTTTACACACATTCAGGTATTTCACTGTTTGTCATTGCTTACTGATGAATCAGGGCAAAAGTGTGAAGAGAATTAATTGGTTAAAGTTGTAATTAATTGGGACTGGGCACCCCGTTGCCAGCTCTTTTTGCAAGTTATTGGATAAGCGGATGTATATGCCACTAGTCCAGGTGTAAAAGTCCGACAAATAGAATAAAGAATAACCACACTAATTCCTCATGAGCTAGTAAACATTGACACAAAAAGGGAATAATAACATTTTGAATAATTTAAAGGTAGCACATGAAAAATTTACTTGGAGTGGCAAGGAAATACCACATATAGGTAGTTATGGTGGACACAAATGGCATGGATTTTGGCTCAAGGATTTGGATGCACGAGAAGCATTCCCTCTCAGTACAGAGTTTAGGCTAGCAAGGTTATGTAAGCAAACAAGAATATCAACCCGTACACCAAGTTTTATATGACAAACATATTGCAAACGTTATAAGACTTCATACCGTCTTCCTTGTTAACCAAACCCTGTTATTAGAAAATATCTAGACCTTAGAGATACCACCGATGCAAACCAAATTTTCAACAAGCTTTACGGTAGTTCTTCACTAATAGGCTTAACTCATGTGATGCAAATTTAATCATGATCTACTTGTTAACTCAAAACAATTGACAAGCATCAAGTTATCCAAATTAGTGATCTACAAGATTAAGCAAGTTTTTCCTTATACCAATTACCACATGCAACATTTTCTGAACCAACCAAACACCAATCAATTTATTTCATCAACTCTCCAAACAAATATAAGTGAAGCAAGAGAGTACTTTCTACAAAAGAAAGCTAATAGCTCTGACAAGAGATACATGAAAACAAGAGCTAAAAGCTGAACAGCGCTAGATATGAATACTCAACAAATATAAGTGAAGAATAGGAGTATTCTCATGAAAAAGCGGAGCGTGTCTCTCTCCCAATCAAGAATGCTAGGGTCCAGTCAAGCTTTATTGAAAATAAAAGTGCAATACTGAAAATAAAAGCACACAGACGCTCCAAGAAAAGCACATATGATGTGAAAGAATTAAAATATAGTTTCACTAGAGATGACCTGATAATTTTGACGATGAAGAAGGGGATGCCTTGGGCATCCCCAAGCTTAGACGCTTGAGTCTTCTTGAAATATGCTGGGGAGATCCATGGGAGCCTCCCCAAGCTTAAGCTCTTCACTCTTCTTGATCCTATTATATCATCCTTCTCTCTTGACCCTTGAAAACTTCCGTCACACCAAACTCAAAGTAGATCTCATTAGAGGGTTAGTGCATAATCAAAAATTCACATGTTCTATAAAGACGCAATATGATGTTACTTTAAACATTAGCTACAGCCACTGATGTTATGTGAAGCTCTTCCACCCAAAAAAGAATTTCACTCAACACTAGTAAAAGAGAGAATGCAAAATAAAAAGGCATAATCTGTCTAAAACAGAACAGTCCGCAAAGACGAATTTTTTCGAGGCACTTACGACGCTCAGATCGAAAACTTGAACTAATGAAAGATTCAGACATTCATAAAGATTACGCACAAAAAATTTCAGATTTAATTAACAATCTGGTGATTTTAGGAATTTCGTACAGTGAACAGCAAAAATCTGTTTCTGCGCAGCAATCAAAATTAAGCATCATCTTAACATTAGAGGCTACTCTTGGCACAACAATGCGAGAAAATAAAGATACAAAGGAGTTGCTACAGAAGTAAACAACTCCTTGACTCAATAAAAGAAAAATTGCAGAAAAAAAAATGGGTTGCCTCCCATAAGCGCTTTTCTTTAACGCCTTTTAGCTAGGCACAAAGCATGCATCAAGTATTACCAAGTGAAGAAAGGTCTAATTCATCAAAAGCTTCATCAAGAACAGGGTTTGTCACATAGGACTTTTCAGTTTACGTAATTCTTGGGAAGAAAATTTAAATAGACCATTATGTGACTCACCCTCAAGCTCATTGAACACGTTATCCGTTTTAAACACACCCGTGGGTTTTGGTTTAGAAATTTTTGGCACATACATAAATTTTTGCTCTTTCCCCACAAAAGCCTTTTGCTTTTAGTTTTAATAGAGGTAAAAGTAGAACTTATTACATCCATAGCCTCCTCTAATTCACCAATCCTAAGATTTTGATTATCTTGAATAGTACTAGTTTCTAAAACAGCAATTCTTTCATTAATGGTTCCCAGTGATTCATCAACTTTGCTAGTACTATCAAGGAGATTTGGCAAATTTTTCTCTATAGACTCCAATTTCTTTATAACATCTTCCAAGGTGATCTCATTTTTAATGTTACTAACAGGTGGTGTTCCTACTAGACTCTCAATAATATAACTAGCTTCCAACGCAGGGTACCAAGAAAGTTACCTCCGTCAAAGTGTCCAAGACATATCTATACCAGCTAGTTATGCCAACATAAAAATTTCTAAGCAGGATCATAGTGGAATATTTTTTAGTACACCTACGATGAGCATCGCTGATTCTATACCAAGCATCTTTCAAACTTTCTCCACTTTGTTGCTTAAAAGATCGAACCTCAACTTCAGGAACCGAAACATGATGAGAACCAGACATGATAACTAACAGAAAACAAAACTGAAAATAAACTAAATGCAAGTAACTAATTTTTTTGTGTTTTTGATAATTGAAAGCAAACAAGATAAAATAAAATAAACTAAGCAAGACAAAAACAAAGTAAAGAGATTGGAAGCGTGAAACTCCCCTTGCAGAAGACTGCTGTCTCCCCGGCAACGGCGCCAGAAAAATAGCTTGATGCGTGAAACACACGTTCGTTGGGAGACCCCAAGAGGAAGGTATGATGCAGTCAGCAGCAAGTTTTCCCTCAGAAAGAAACCAAGGTTATCGAACCAGTAGGAGCAGCAACTCTTCAGAAGGTTGTTGGTGGCTCGCACGGCGCAACACGATCACCAACGTGGAATCTGCACACAACACAATCAAACTACTTTGCCCCAACGAAACAGTGAGGTTGTCAATCTCACGGCTTGCTGAAAACAAAGGATTAAACGTATGGTGTGGAAAATGAGTATTAAATTGCAGAGAATGAAAAAGGAACAGTTTGCAGTTTGTGGTTGTTTAATCAGTGTAAAAGAATGGACCGGGGTCCACAGTTCACTAGTGGTGTCTCTCCATAAAAGATAACTAACATGTTGGGTGAACAAATTACAGCTGGGCAATTGACAAATAGTGAGCGCATGACAATGCATATATATGACATGATGACTACTATGATATTTAATTGGGCATTACGACAAATACATAGACCGTTATCCAACAGCATCTATGACTAATAATCCACCGCCGGGTTGTCATCCGAGTCCCCCGTTGGTATTAAGTTGCAAGCAACGGATAATTGCATTAAGTAAAGTGCGTAATGTAAACAACACATATGACCGTGGACATAGCATCGTTAGGTTATCCCTAGTGGCAACAGCACATCCACAACCTTAGAACTTTTGTCACTCTCCCAGATTAAACGGAGGCATGAACCCACTATCTAGCATAAATACTCTCTCTTGGAGTTACAAGCATCTACTTGGCCAAAGCATCTACTAGTAACGGAAAGCATGCAAGATCTTAAATAACATAGATAGATTGATAATCAACTTGACATAGTATTCAATATTCATCGGATCCCAGCAAACACAACATGTAGCATTACAATAATATGATCTTGATCATGTAGGCAGCTCACAAGATCTAAACATGATGGCACAAAGTGGAGAGACAACCATCTAGCTACTGCTATGGACCCGTAGTCCAAGGATGAACTACTCACGCATCACTCCGGAGGCAGGCATGGCGATGTAGAGCCCTCCGGTGATGATTCCCCTCTCCGGCAGGGTGCCGGGAAGAGGTTCTGGACCCTCCCGAGCTACGGTTGATGACGGCGGAGCCTCTGAAAATTTTCGTGGATTATGGCTCGGGTATTTAGGGTTTTTGCATCGGGGGGAATAAGTAGGCGAAAGGGCGGCGGCTGGAGACCCCCGTGGGACCCACATGTACCCTCGGCACGCCAGAGGGGGGCCGCGCCCTAGGTGCGTGTGGGGCCCACGTGGCTCCTCTTCGTTGCTCCTTTTGGCTCGAGGTGTCTTCTGATAAAATAGGGCCCTCCGTAAATTTTCGTCCGATTCCGAGAATATTTCATGACTAGCTTTTCTGGAATACAAAAACAACAGAAAACAGGAACTGGCACTGCGGCATCTTGTTAATAGGTTAGTCCCAAAAAATGTATAAAAATGACATAAAGTGGATGCAAAACATGTAACAACTGGTATAATATCAGCATGGAACATAAAAAATTATAGATACGTTTGAGACGTATCAGGGCACAACCCACAACGGGATTGGGGGCCCCCGAATAGCTACAAGTGACCACAAAGGGTCTCAACCACGACACGGGCGTCTAGGGTCCAAAGACCCAAGAGTAACAAGTTCACAAGTGTAATACCCCAGCGTTTAGGAACCAACGAAGGGTAGAAATAGGAATTTGTGCATCTGCATGCATGCATCTGAAAATCTGAATAAATTTTTCGCAAACCAAAAACCCTGGTGTGATTGAAAGTTGATCACTATTATGATTTAAGCTTTTGATCATTTCAGGTGAATTCGATAATTTTCGACATGACTTATAGAAATTTGCGTGTAGAGGGAATTTGAATTCAAATAATTGAATTTGTAAAGTAAATTCAAATTCAAACATTAAAGTAACTAAAACAATAATTATGTAAATGATTTAATAGAGATTTGAATAATTCAAATCCTTACTATAAGTATTACAAATTATGAATTCTTTGAAGACAAACAAATCATTTTATTAATAAAATACAACAATACAATATCCTTACAATTGTTGTTACAACAAAATTGAATTACAAGAAAGGAAAATTACAATTATTTCCTAAACTAAATGCCTTGTATTCATTTCTTCTTTTTGATCTTTAATCCATCTTCATCATGTACCTGCAAAACAAAAAGAAAAGAAGAACAATAGAAAATGCAGAGAAGGGGTTAGGGTTAGATTATCCTCAGTTAGGCAGTGTGATGCACTGCTAAACACATCACAGGATCTTGTTTAGGGACTAAGTGTAGCATCTGTTCGACACTAGAAAAATTTAGCCTCAGTACAACATCATGGGCTAAAATAGCAACAAAATCCACTTGGCAAGTGAAAATAATGCACCATATAGGGATAAGATCAACCAGCCGAAGCACCAGATTGCCTGAACATGGAGGCACACAAGCAAGCAGGCAGCACAGTCACAAAGGTAGTCACCCTGCTGCTTACAGCGCAGCAACCCCACTGCAGAGGGATAAGAGCAAGGAAACAGCCGTAGGAGCTAGCCAAATAGCACCACTTCTCTCACACTAGCTCCAGTTCGTGTTCATCCACCTCAGCCACAGCTTATCACTCAAATTTCACATCCATCCAAATATTCACCACTGAATCCTTGCCAAAAGCAAGAGCAGGATGGGATAGAAGAAGCAAGGAGCATAGGAGCAAGGAGGGGAGGCCAGAAGCTCAAGTGAAGCATCTGGAGCTGGAGGAGCAGGCCAGCAAGGAGATCCGGGAAGAAGTCCACAAGATCTGTTGATCAAGAAAGCCACAAGATCCACAAGCACACCACACAGCCATCACCACACCTGAGCACAGGTTGCTACTTTATTTCTAGCAAAATTACCTGCTAGATACACAGGGGTGGGTGTAGTGAATTTTCCCTCAGTCTAGCATAGTGATGCTATGCTAAGATCATCACAGGGGAGTAAAGAATCAAGCACATCATCTGTTCTTAATTAAATCATGGAGCCTCAGCCTATGCATCATGGGCAAGGGACAAATCCACTAAATTTAGCAAAGGCATGCAAGTGTTTCTTGCATAAAAATCAAGCTATGGGATCACAAAGCCAGCACTGGTGTTGGGCACAAAACCCACATAGGGGAGGAGCACCTCAACACATAAATGCACTAATAACACCACTGGTAGTATAAATGATTTGCCTAAGCTAAAATCATCAGAATGCTTCTGTGTAACTCGAAGGAGGCATCACAGCAAGCAAAGCTAAATTATTTAGCTCAAGCAAATGCATTACACTAACACAGAGCACTATTAGAACATCAGAACACATCTTGTGATCATCACAGTACCAACAGAGCACCATCAGATCAATGCAACCATTGCACCTACAGGGGTAGAACCCTAGAATCACTGCATGCTACACATCACAGAGCAGGACCATAGGCCAGGAGAGGGAAGGAGAAGAAGAGAGGAGAGGAGAGAGAGCTTACCAGCGTCCCCGGCCGTAACGCCATGACGACGGGGCAGTGCCCGTGTGGTCAATGGAGGAGGGCCAGGGGTGAAGCAAGCAACATCACCACCACCACGGCGGCACAGGGGTGAACCCTGCACCGAGCCATGGCAGGACACCGGAGCACCCGAGCACGGCAAGAACACCGAAACCCTAGTTTGGGATGGGGTTGTGCACGGCCGCGTCAGGCAAGGAGAAGTAAATCGCCGGGGTAGGATTGAAGAGGGCGGTGAGGCGCGTCGTTTGCATCATGACTCGGCGGCGGAGGTGGCCGGACCTCGCCGGAATCGAGAGGCGACGGCGTCGGCGACGGGAATCGCCAGAGCGAGCTCGAGTCAAGAGAGAGGGAGAGAGAGGGCAAAGATTGATCTGGCTCGGTCGGTTGACCGGGTCGAGTCCGACCCTGGATTTGGGTTGGGTTCAACCCACTCGAGCCAGGGGTAAAATGGTAATTTACCAAATAAAGATAGATAAAAAATTAAAATAACACACTAATTCAAAACTAAATACAAATTTAAATTACAAATTAGATAATCTATCTAAAATATATTTTAATGTTACAACAAATTAAACTTAAATTAAAAATTCATTAAAAATATTGTATTTTCAAAATTGGTTAATATTTTGAAATATAACCTTTACAAATTTGTAAATTTTGAATAACATCAAACAAAAAGTAAAAATTTACTTATTTGTGTTTATCACCTATTAACACAAATTCTTCTATTTTTAAAAACAAATAATGGACTATTATTTAGTAAGTAAAGAATTCTTTTAATGACCTATTAACCTCCAAATTCCATAATTTACAAAGAGTGATATAACACACTAAAGAAACTCAATGCATAGCATTCTTATGCATAATAGCATCATTTGCTTCTTTAAACATTGTCCTTACCAGACAATGATGGTATTTTGTAGAGCAAGGAAGTCAAGAGCCACGCCCGACATCAGACTCCACTACCTTTCAGTCTCAAGGCAAGTTCATTACTTGCTCATTTCCGTTGAAGTATCTGTTAAGAAACTATTTGCGAAATCCTTATATACTATCAGCTCTACTCGAAGGAAAAATCATAAAACCCTATCTTCACAATAATATGACTTTTTGGTTGTCTACTTAAGTGTGGATATCCTATTATGGTTGGCAGATGGAACCATGGAATGATGTGGTTGGTGGAGGTTCCATTTGCACGGGAAAGTATTATCTAGGATTTAATAACCAATGCCGTCAGCGTTCTTGCGCCGTATATTACGCGTTAACCATAAGACTTGGAATGGGACGGGAAAATCATCTGTGACCTTCTTCCGTTCACATGTCAACGGGCAGCCAGAGCCGTACGCTGTAGATCTAGTGCGACTACATGCACATGGGTGGGACCCCTTAATGCCCACGGACTCTGGTGTCTATGATGGTCTGCAAGAGGATGCCTAGGTACCTATCGTGAGGGGTAGTGTATCAGGGGTGATTCTGCTATGCATGAATTGGGTGGGCATGTGGGGTGGTGGAGAAGCACGGTGAATGGTTTGGATCAACAGCCGGGCCCCACACCAAAGAGAGTGTGGACAGGAACATATGCCTGGTTGTGCAACAAGGTCTTGATCTCTTATGGGTAAAGCAACGCACCTCTGCAGAGTGTATAAATGTGACATGTTACTCCCCGTTCCAGGAAGGAACGACGAACGCTGCAGGAAAGGAGGCTCCTCAAGGCCCTAGCACCTGTGAATCGATGACGGGCATAGTTTTCAGAATAAAAGAAACCTCTTAAAGAAATGTTTTCAAAACACTTTGCATTAGCTTGAGACTCTTTAGAGTCTAAAGCTGTAGATAGTGCATAAAACTTTCCACCATATACAGTGAACTTGTTGAGTAACGCTGGTTACTCATTCCTTCCCTTTTGACCTCCTGCTTAGACTGTGAAGAACTGGAAGACACAACGCTGAATCTCATAGGAGGCCAGGAGGACATCTACTATGAAGAACCAGATCTTTCAGACGGAATAGAAGGAGTGGATTATATTATCCGCTATGGAGCCGGCAACGAGGAGGAGTCCGAGTAGAGTAGCTTGGACTAGTAACCATTACATAAGCACGGTTGAATCGAGCAGCTGAAACTTATACTATAAGCTGTTGAGTTCCCGTGTATGCACTAATTTGCTTTTTGTTCGTTGTTGTAAAACTTTAAGTATGGGGTGACCTCATGTTGGGATCATCTCCACGTTTGGACCACTTTGTTTTGTAATAAATGGTTGTATGATATTTGGACCCGCAATGTTTCTGTTGTACCACTCTGAGGGATGTAATATTTGCGGAACGGTGTTCTGTAAGTGTTATGTCAACGACTTGCGTACTACAACATGCAGTGGTATGCTGGGTCACCGCAGCTGGTATCAGAGCCATTGCTTTGACCTTAGGTTGGAAACCTAGTAAAGGGATAGAACCTGTTGGTATATGGGGCAACGGTAAAGAGTTCGCTGGAAGTATGATGAATATTCACTTGAGAATAACATTGTCATATCTTTAGTGTTGTAATTCTTTATTATGATGCAATATTAACGTATATATTTATTATGAACAGTTGCGATGGCGCACGGGGATCCTGAAAGGACGGTTTGGGCGGAGCATGAGAGACTGGATAACTATGTTGGGACGTTGACTGAGCAGTTGCGAGGGCTACTTCGAGCTTTTGACCGTGATACAAATATTCCAGTCCATACCTATACTTACAAGGATGGAGAGGTTGTAGCGAAGTATCGGGTGCTTATCCTGATACCGAGGGACTTGACGCCACATTTAACGATGCCTCGGGGTGAGGGTCGTAGCCAGACAGCCGCATACCATGAGGCCTTGGTGGAAGCTATCGCTACCATCAGAGAGTACAAGGCAGACCAGCTGTCAGGTACCAGCTTTATTGCTATTCCTCATGATAGCTTGACTTCGGAGTTGCCATTAGATTACCCAGTCTTAGTCAAGAATAAGCCCGGATTGGCTTCTAGGTTGTTGGATCGTTACCGCAAGTTGGTAGGAGCACTGTACACCACACACAGAGTCATCCTAGAGGATAAGGATGAGATGCTTGAGGAACTCACGGATCCTCATAGGGCCAAGAAGCTAGGAAAGAAGGTAGTTCAGGAGGCAGGTGGAGTACCTAGGTCACCAGGAGAGGGCACTTCTAGGCAGCCACAGAATTCTAGACCATCTAGATACTCACCGACTCCAGAGCCTATACACTATCCTATCATAGAGCCTAGCGAGCCTGAGTCACACCCTTCACATGGATTCTCGGATTCGGAGATGCCGATAGAGAACTCTGATGGATGGAGATATGACTGGAATCCTAGTACTAGACAGTATGCGATTCCATGTTATGACACAGCTGATGATGAGTCTGAGTCCAATCCAATTGGAGTAGCAGGATTCGCATCTGACGGTATGGACCATGAGGTCTTTAACATATCTTCAGATGAGGAGGAGCCGATGGAGGCACAGGATGATGGGTTCCCTAACATATTGTCCGATGAGGAGGAGCCGATGGAGGAGGAACCGATTGAGGCACCGCCAGCACAGGAGGTACATTTTGATCACTCTCAGTGTACCACCACTACTTGTTTCGGAGAGGATGGGTCTTCACAGCATATGAATGCTGAGGAGATGAGAGCTTACTTGGCGAATTACGTCAACCTGGAGGGACTTTTCCTAGGTGACACTCCAGTCACAGAGACTTCAGACTCGGACTACCTCCCATCCGGGAGGCCCTATATTCCAGAGGCAGTACGCAGGACGACACGCCAGCACGGGTGGACTCCTGGCAGGTACCGCGAGTAGTGTTGCAGCGAAGTGACGGAGGACTGGACGGGAGGACTGTACTAGTATGATAGTTTGGTAGTGTACCATGTATAAGTTTGGGATTTTGTAACATAAATAAGGGTCGGAGAGCTTGTAAGACCCAGGAGTACTTTTATATGACATATGTGTGTAACTCACCTCGAGTGAGGGTACTGTGACAGATGATATAGTTATGTATGTATAATATGCTTGATACTTCTGGTTTTTATTTGGATTTGGATTTTGACTTCCATTGTTTGACTAGTGTTGCACGTGAAGTGAGGCTCAGAAAGCATGGGCATGGTGTAATATGAGTTTGTTCGCTTCATGTGCAGGACTAGGGGGTAATGGACACGGGTAGAAATGACGAGTCTGAGGAGGAGCGCAGGGAGCGCGAGGCAAAAGAAAAAGCAGACCAAGAGGCTAATGGAGGATTACCACCACTACCACCTAGACTGTTGTCAGAACAGAACTTCATGCAGTATATGCAGTTTATGCAAGAAACGCAGAACAAGTTCATGCAAGAACTGCTGGGAACAGCGAGGGGTCCCGAGACCAGAGCGGCAAGTTTATCTGACTTTCTGAATACCAAGCCTTTACCTTTTGCTACTGCACTTGAACCCATGGATGCAGAAGATTGGTTAACAGACACCGAGAGGAAACTGAAGGCAATTGGTGCTAATGCTGAGGAAAGTGTACGTTATGCAACACATCTTCTGACTGGACCGGCGGCGTTCTGGTGGGACAATGAGGTGGTTCTGCAGCCACCGGAAAAGGAATTCACTTGGGAGGAATTCAAAGAGAAGTTCAGGGATTTCCATGTACCTGAAAGTATCATGGAGATGAAACGGAGAGAATTTGAAGATCTCCAACAAAATAATTATCCGATGAGGAAGTATATTGCAGAATTCAGCAGACTCTCTCGTTATGCGACTGACGAGGTGAGCACGGATGCTAAAAGAGTAAAAAGGTTCCTGAGGGGATTGGATCCATATGCGGCAATGCAACTGAAGATGACCAAGCCCAAGAATTTTCAGGAATTGATGAACACTGCAATCACTTGGGAGAATGATTATAAGTTGGTTCAGTTGAACAGGCAAAAAAGGGCAAAAATTGAGGTTAAGAAGTTTCAACCAAGTAAGTCTATACCAAACCGGAGTTTCAAGCCCAGAGTGCAGTCGGGAGGAGCCCCGACTAATCGTGGATCATTTAACCCAAGGAGTAGAATAATATGTCACAATTGTGGACTTCCGGGGCATTTTATGAATGAATGCAAGAAGCCCAAGATTATTTGCTTTGGGTGTGGACAGGAAGGACATATCAAGCCTGATTGTCCTAACAAGCAAGCCGGAGACGGGTTTAATAAAGGAGGAGGTAGACCAGGTGGAGGCGGCAGATTCTTAGCCAGAGCGGGAAACAGTGGGAAGAACAATAATGGCAAGAGAGGAAGGACTTTTGGAAGGCTCAACTGCACCTCTTTGGAGGAGGCCGACAACTCTGAAACGGCGGTGCTAGGTACGCTCAGTATTCTTACCCACTATGGCAAAGTTCTATTTGATACCGGTGCCACAACTTCATTCATTTCTAGTCATTTTGTGGAGAAATATGGGATAAGGTGTGCGCCGTTAGAACGCCCTATCCACGTTGCTACGGCTGGGGGTACGTTATTAGTAACCCAAGTGAAGCAAGAACAGATCATTACGATCTGTAATTGCCCATACTACGCAGATCTTTTTGTGATTCCATTAAAGAATATAGAAGTTGTTCTGGGAATGGATTGGATGTCAGAACACGGAGCTCAAATTGACTGTGAAGAGAAAACAGTGTCTATCAAGAAACCAGGAGGTGGTAGAATCACATATCAAGCAGATAAGCATACCCATGTAGAGGCCGGAATACAACTCAACTCATTAAAGGAAGCCAAGTTGGAAGACATACCAGTAGTAAAGGAGTTTCCAGATGTATTTCCTCAAGAATTACCTGGAATGCCACCAGATCGGGAGATTGAGTTCACCATCGATCTCATACCAGGTACTTCACCTATTGCACAAGCACCCTATAAAATGGGTCCTAAAGAATTAAAGGAACTCAAAGAGCAGCTTGATGAGCTGGAAAGCAAAGGATTCATTAGGGAAAGTGTATCACCGTGGGGATCACCAGTTATTTTTGTGGACAAGCGAGATGGTGGGAGAAGAATGTGTGGGGATTTCAGAAATCTGAACAATGTTACTATCAAGAATAAGTATCCATTGCCAAGAATTCAGGATTTATTTGATCAAGTTCAAGGGGCAGGAGTATTCTCCAAAATTGATCTAAGGTCAGGTTATCACCAGATTAAAATCAAGCCTGAAGATATTCCTAAGACAGCATTTGTATCAAGGTATGGACATCATGAATATTTGGTTGTTCCATTTGGATTGACCAATGCACCAGCTATTTTCATGAATTTGATGAACAAGATCTTCATGCCATATTTGGACAAGTTCGTGATAGTGTTCATAGATGATATTTTGATTTACTCCAAGAACAAAGAGGAACATGCTAAGCATTTGAGGACAGCATTGCAAGTTCTGAGGGAACAACAACTTTATGCCAAGTTTAGTAAGTGCGAGTTTTGGCTGGATCAAGTGGAATTTCTGGGGCATGTCATCAGTAAGGATGGTATTGCAGTAAATCCGGACAAAGTACAGTCAGTTTTGGAGTGGAAATCACCAACAAATGTCAAGGAAATCAGAGGTTTCTTAGGAATGGCCGGATACTACCGAAGATTCATTGAGGGATTCTCTAGGATCGCAGGACCCATGACCAAGTTATTAAGGAAAAATACACCTTTTGAGTGGTCAGACAAGTGCGAAGCAAGTTTTCAGGAGTTGAAGACTCGGTTAACAACCGCACCAATTCTAGCAGTGCCAGAACCTGGCAAGGATTACATAGTATATTGTGATGCATCCAAGAATGGATTAGGTTGTGTACTCATGCAAGACCGGAAAGTGATAGCTTATGGTTCAAGACAGCTCAAACCTCATGAAGTTAACTACCCAACACATGATTTAGAGTTGGCAGCGGTAGTGTTTGCTTTGAAGAAATGGAGGCAATTTCTTTATGGATCCAAGTGTGAGCTTTACACAGACCATAAAAGTCTCAAATACTTCTTCACTCAGAAAGAGTTGAACATGAGGCAAAGAAGGTGGTTGGAGTTGATCAAGGACTATGATCTTGCAATCAACTATACTCCGGGAAAAGCCAATGTTGTAGCAGATGCTTTAAGCCGAAAGAGTACAGACAATCAACCAATACACCATGATTTGCCAAAGGAGTTAAAAAGAGATCTTGAAAGATTAGGAATTCAACTACTGGAAGTTTACCCTTCGGAGTCATTGAATACCGTGAGGGTAATGGAAGAAAGACAAAGTGACCTTCGGAATGAAATCATCCGTCGGCAAGAAGAAGATCCTTTCATAGCAGAAGAAATTCGTAGAATTGAGGAAGGAAGACCGTCAGTATTCCATTTGGGTGAGTACAACTCACTATGGTTCAATCAAAGAATCTGTGTACCCGATATATCTGAAATCAAAGGATTGATACTTCGGGAGGCACATGAAACACCATACTCTATTCATCCTGGAGGTACCAAGATGTACATGGACCTCAAAGAGTTATTCTGGTGGAACAACATGAAAAGAGATATTGCTAAGTTTGTGTCTGAATGTCATACATGTCAGAGGGTGAAGGCAGAACACCAGAGTCCAACAGGACCATTGCGACCTTTAGAGATTCCAGAGTGGAAATGGGAAGAAATTGGTATGGATTTCATTACTGGTTTACCAATGACCAAGAAGCATAAGGATATGATCTGGGTAGTCGTGGACCGATTTACCAAGAGTGCACATTTCTTAGCAGTGAACCAGAAAGACAATGCTGAGAAACTGGTTGATATCTATGTGAAGGAAATTGTCAGTAAACATGGAGTACCTAAAAGAATAGTTTCAGATCGAGGATCTGTATTCACATCAGTATTCTGGAAGAAACTTCATGAAGCACTGGGATCACAATTGGATTTCAGTACGGCATATCATCCACAAACAGGCGGGCAAACAGAAAGGACTAATCAGATCTTAGAAGACATGCTTCGGGCATGTGCTCTAGATTTTGGAGGATCATGGGATGAACATCTACCACTGGCAGAGTTCTCTTATAACAACAGTTACCAAAGCAGCCTGAAGGCAGCACCATTTGAAGTACTTTATGGACGCAAGTGTAGATCACCGATATGTTGGTACGAAGCTGGAAGCAGTACAGAGTTTGAACCAGATTATGTCAAGGAGAAGCAAAATATTATTGATATAATTCGAGACCGTCTGAAAATAGCCCAAAGTCGTCAGAAAAGCTATGCTGACCAGAAGCGACGGACATGGGAACCTGAAGTAGGAGATATGGTATATCTTAAGGTTAGTCCGATGAAAGGGGTTAAGAGATTCGGAGTGAAGGGAAAATTAAGCCCCCGATACATTGGACCTTTCAAGATTCTTGAACAGAACAGAAATGTAGCTTTTACACTAGAGCTACCAGAGAAGTTGAAACAAGTCCATAATGTTTTTCATGTGTCACAACTCCGGAAGTGTTTAAAGGCGCCAGAAGATGCAGTCACTCATGAAGAACTAGAACTACAGGCGGACTTAACTTATGTTGAAGAACCAGCTCGGATCTTAGAGGAAAACTGGAAAAGACTCAGAAACAGAGCAATTAAGTACTGTAAAGTCCAATGGAAGCACCATCCTGAACGAGAAGCTACCTGGGAGAAAGAGGAGGATCTAAGACAAGCATATCCTGGACTCTTCAGGTACACAAACCTTAACTTCGGGACGAAGTTCTTGTTAAGGAGGGAAGACTGTAATACCCCAGCGTTTAGGAACCAACGAAGGGTAGAAATAGGAATTTGTGCATCTGCATGCATGCATCTGAAAATCTGAATAAATTTTTCGCAAACCAAAAACCCTGGTGTGATTGAAAGTTGATCACTATTATGATTTAAGCTTTTGATCATTTCAGGTGAATTCGATAATTTTCGACATGACTTATAGAAATTTGCGTGTAGAGGGAATTTGAATTCAAATAATTGAATTTGTAAAGTAAATTCAAATTCAAACATTAAAGTAACTAAAACAATAATTATGTAAATGATTTAATAGAGATTTGAATAATTCAAATCCTTACTATAAGTATTACAAATTATGAATTCTTTGAAGACAAACAAATCATTTTATTAATAAAATACAACAATACAATATCCTTACAATTGTTGTTACAACAAAATTGAATTACAAGAAAGGAAAATTACAATTATTTCCTAAACTAAATGCCTTGTATTCATTTCTTCTTTTTGATCTTTAATCCATCTTCATCATGTACCTGCAAAACAAAAAGAAAAGAAGAACAATAGAAAATGCAGAGAAGGGGTTAGGGTTAGATTATCCTCAGTTAGGCAGTGTGATGCACTGCTAAACACATCACAGGATCTTGTTTAGGGACTAAGTGTAGCATCTGTTCGACACTAGAAAAATTTAGCCTCAGTACAACATCATGGGCTAAAATAGCAACAAAATCCACTTGGCAAGTGAAAATAATGCACCATATAGGGATAAGATCAACCAGCCGAAGCACCAGATTGCCTGAACATGGAGGCACACAAGCAAGCAGGCAGCACAGTCACAAAGGTAGTCACCCTGCTGCTTACAGCGCAGCAACCCCACTGCAGAGGGATAAGAGCAAGGAAACAGCCGTAGGAGCTAGCCAAATAGCACCACTTCTCTCACACTAGCTCCAGTTCGTGTTCATCCACCTCAGCCACAGCTTATCACTCAAATTTCACATCCATCCAAATATTCACCACTGAATCCTTGCCAAAAGCAAGAGCAGGATGGGATAGAAGAAGCAAGGAGCATAGGAGCAAGGAGGGGAGGCCAGAAGCTCAAGTGAAGCATCTGGAGCTGGAGGAGCAGGCCAGCAAGGAGATCCGGGAAGAAGTCCACAAGATCTGTTGATCAAGAAAGCCACAAGATCCACAAGCACACCACACAGCCATCACCACACCTGAGCACAGGTTGCTACTTTATTTCTAGCAAAATTACCTGCTAGATACACAGGGGTGGGTGTAGTGAATTTTCCCTCAGTCTAGCATAGTGATGCTATGCTAAGATCATCACAGGGGAGTAAAGAATCAAGCACATCATCTGTTCTTAATTAAATCATGGAGCCTCAGCCTATGCATCATGGGCAAGGGACAAATCCACTAAATTTAGCAAAGGCATGCAAGTGTTTCTTGCATAAAAATCAAGCTATGGGATCACAAAGCCAGCACTGGTGTTGGGCACAAAACCCACATAGGGGAGGAGCACCTCAACACATAAATGCACTAATAACACCACTGGTAGTATAAATGATTTGCCTAAGCTAAAATCATCAGAATGCTTCTGTGTAACTCGAAGGAGGCATCACAGCAAGCAAAGCTAAATTATTTAGCTCAAGCAAATGCATTACACTAACACAGAGCACTATTAGAACATCAGAACACATCTTGTGATCATCACAGTACCAACAGAGCACCATCAGATCAATGCAACCATTGCACCTACAGGGGTAGAACCCTAGAATCACTGCATGCTACACATCACAGAGCAGGACCATAGGCCAGGAGAGGGAAGGAGAAGAAGAGAGGAGAGGAGAGAGAGCTTACCAGCGTCCCCGGCCGTAACGCCATGACGACGGGGCAGTGCCCGTGTGGTCAATGGAGGAGGGCCAGGGGTGAAGCAAGCAACATCACCACCACCACGGCGGCACAGGGGTGAACCCTGCACCGAGCCATGGCAGGACACCGGAGCACCCGAGCACGGCAAGAACACCGAAACCCTAGTTTGGGATGGGGTTGTGCACGGCCGCGTCAGGCAAGGAGAAGTAAATCGCCGGGGTAGGATTGAAGAGGGCGGTGAGGCGCGTCGTTTGCATCATGACTCGGCGGCGGAGGTGGCCGGACCTCGCCGGAATCGAGAGGCGACGGCGTCGGCGACGGGAATCGCCAGAGCGAGCTCGAGTCAAGAGAGAGGGAGAGAGAGGGCAAAGATTGATCTGGCTCGGTCGGTTGACCGGGTCGAGTCCGACCCTGGATTTGGGTTGGGTTCAACCCACTCGAGCCAGGGGTAAAATGGTAATTTACCAAATAAAGATAGATAAAAAATTAAAATAACACACTAATTCAAAACTAAATACAAATTTAAATTACAAATTAGATAATCTATCTAAAATATATTTTAATGTTACAACAAATTAAACTTAAATTAAAAATTCATTAAAAATATTGTATTTTCAAAATTGGTTAATATTTTGAAATATAACCTTTACAAATTTGTAAATTTTGAATAACATCAAACAAAAAGTAAAAATTTACTTATTTGTGTTTATCACCTATTAACACAAATTCTTCTATTTTTAAAAACAAATAATGGACTATTATTTAGTAAGTAAAGAATTCTTTTAATGTTTTATTTAATTCAAAAAGGCAAATATTACTAAAAAACCTCCAAATTCCATAATTTACAAAGAGTGATATAACACACTAAAGAAACTCAATGCATAGCATTCTTATGCATAATAGCATCATTTGCTTCTTTAAACATTGTCCTTACCAGACAATGATGGTATTTTGTAGAGCAAGGAAGTCAAGAGCCACGCCCGACATCAGACTCCACTACCTTTCAGTCTCAAGGCAAGTTCATTACTTGCTCATTTCCGTTGAAGTATCTGTTAAGAAACTATTTGCGAAATCCTTATATACTATCAGCTCTACTCGAAGGAAAAATCATAAAACCCTATCTTCACAATAATATGACTTTTTGGTTGTCTACTTAAGTGTGGATATCCTATTATGGTTGGCAGATGGAACCATGGAATGATGTGGTTGGTGGAGGTTCCATTTGCACGGGAAAGTATTATCTAGGATTTAATAACCAATGCCGTCAGCGTTCTTGCGCCGTATATTACGCGTTAACCATAAGACTTGGAATGGGACGGGAAAATCATCTGTGACCTTCTTCCGTTCACATGTCAACGGGCAGCCAGAGCCGTACGCTGTAGATCTAGTGCGACTACATGCACATGGGTGGGACCCCTTAATGCCCACGGACTCTGGTGTCTATGATGGTCTGCAAGAGGATGCCTAGGTACCTATCGTGAGGGGTAGTGTATCAGGGGTGATTCTGCTATGCATGAATTGGGTGGGCATGTGGGGTGGTGGAGAAGCACGGTGAATGGTTTGGATCAACAGCCGGGCCCCACACCAAAGAGAGTGTGGACAGGAACATATGCCTGGTTGTGCAACAAGGTCTTGATCTCTTATGGGTAAAGCAACGCACCTCTGCAGAGTGTATAAATGTGACATGTTACTCCCCGTTCCAGGAAGGAACGACGAACGCTGCAGGAAAGGAGGCTCCTCAAGGCCCTAGCACCTGTGAATCGATGACGGGCATAGTTTTCAGAATAAAAGAAACCTCTTAAAGAAATGTTTTCAAAACACTTTGCATTAGCTTGAGACTCTTTAGAGTCTAAAGCTGTAGATAGTGCATAAAACTTTCCACCATATACAGTGAACTTGTTGAGTAACGCTGGTTACTCATTCCTTCCCTTTTGACCTCCTGCTTAGACTGTGAAGAACTGGAAGACACAACGCTGAATCTCATAGGAGGCCAGGAGGACATCTACTATGAAGAACCAGATCTTTCAGACGGAATAGAAGGAGTGGATTATATTATCCGCTATGGAGCCGGCAACGAGGAGGAGTCCGAGTAGAGTAGCTTGGACTAGTAACCATTACATAAGCACGGTTGAATCGAGCAGCTGAAACTTATACTATAAGCTGTTGAGTTCCCGTGTATGCACTAATTTGCTTTTTGTTCGTTGTTGTAAAACTTTAAGTATGGGGTGACCTCATGTTGGGATCATCTCCACGTTTGGACCACTTTGTTTTGTAATAAATGGTTGTATGATATTTGGACCCGCAATGTTTCTGTTGTACCACTCTGAGGGATGTAATATTTGCGGAACGGTGTTCTGTAAGTGTTATGTCAACGACTTGCGTACTACAACATGCAGTGGTATGCTGGGTCACCGCAACAAGCTTTCAACTTCCATGAATCCTCATGGAAAGCACAAACCGATGTAACGAAGCAATGGCAAAAGCACAAGGCTCAAATCCTTCACTCTCAAATCCCACCAAAATCAAATAATGCTTATGGGGGGAGAAGAGAGGAAGAACAAAGAACATAACCACACAAGAACTCCAAGATCAAGATCTACTAGATTCCCCTCACTTAGAGGAGGAATGGATTGGTGGAAATATAGATCTAGAGCTCCTCTCACTTTCCCTCAAAGATATGCAAGAATCATGGGAGAGATTGAGAGGTAGGCAAGCTTTTCCAAATGTCAATAATGGAGGAGAGAGAGGGGAAAAAACGAGCTCAAAAGGTTGGGGAACCGTTAGGGAAGAAAGCCCCTTAAATAGGTCCCCAAAAAGGTGACCCTTGAAGGGGTACGAAAGCCCGGCCTGGGGGCCGGCCTCAGTTCTTCACGCAGAAACAACCAGGAGAACCGGCCAGAGGCCCGGCCTGGGCCGGCCTGGGGGCCGGACTGCTCTCAGACGCGCCTGACCTAGAGCTCGGCCTGGTCCGGCCTAGGGGTCGGACTGCTCACCGACCCGCCCGGCCTAGGCTGGCCGGCCTCTAGGCCGGCCAGCCTGCTGTGCCGCCTTCTTCGACCTCTAACATTTGCAAGAAAACTCCAAATGGGATGAAACCAACTTTGTTGGAAAGATAGCGACAAGAGCTTGTAAAAATATTAAGAACCATAAATAGAGCTAAGTTGCCACACATGGGAAGGTGTGGAACTTTCCTCAAGGATAAACCGATAATTTCCAACACGAAAACGCAACAAGTTTTTCATCCGGACTCCGTTTTATATGATCTTGGGCTTGCTCCGAAGATAATCACAAACTCTACTAGATCATGCATATACACATCATAGTCCATCATGTGAGGAGGAAACCACAAGTAGAGAGTTTGACCTCTCTTAGAAAAGACAAACCGGTAAAACCTCGAACATAAAAAAACGCAACAAGATATTCAAATGAAATCCGTTTTTGATGAACTAGAGCTTGGTATGGAGATGAACACAAGCTCTAAATTCTCACATGGATAAAAGCCAAATAAGAACCAAGAAAGATGAGATGCCAAATATGCAAAGGTTTGAGCTCTCCACAAAGATGCGATCAAGTTACTCACTTGAGAGCCCCTCTTGATAGTACGCCATCTATCCTATAACCCGGTCTCCCACTAACACCACGAGACCGGTAAAATAGAAACCCTATCAAGAACATACCTTTGCCTTGCGTATTCCACTTGAGCTAGATGATGACGATCTTGACTCCCTCAAGTTGGAACACCTTTCTTGATTGTGCTTGCTAGTACATGCTTGATGAAGACCTCTCCAAATACTCCCCCATACACCATGATGGGAGAGCCTTGCTAAGCTCCGTCTTCATCAATCCACTTGCACTTCATCTTCTTACCTTGATATATATGATGGCTTGGAGATAACATGAAAGTTCACTCAATCTTCTTTTCCAAGCCATTCTTGCCATAAGCTCAACTCTTCACATGAACATTCTTCATATAATCCCTTGGATAGAACCTTGGCCATCATGTAATATTCTAGAGTCCAACACATGAACTCCAATCTTTTCTTATGGACAAGATCTACAAGAATATCTCAATGCAAACATTAGTCCATAAGGATTGTCATTAATTACCAAAACCACACATGGGGCAACACATGCACTTTCTGATGTGTCCTACAATTTACTTTGTGTTCAATAGTAATCCAACAGTGCATGCATATGGCCCCGTTTGGAACAAAGGAAAATCGTAGGAATCTTGGAGGATAGGATTACTACAGGAAAATTTCCTATGGTGCCGTTTGGAACAAAGGAATAGGAATCTGAGATTCCTTTGAAATTCCTATGGCATAAGCTATTCCATAGGAAACTTGGAGGAAAATAAACATGAGGTCTCACCTCATGTTTTTATCTTCCCGTGTCTACAATTCCTGTATTATTCCTGCGTGACATCCAAATGACACTTTGGAAATTTTCCTATGGTTTTAATTCCCGTAGGAATTTAGGAAACATGACACCTCAATTCCCGCGTTTTTCCTATTCCTACGTTTTTACTTCCTATGTTCCAAACGGGGCCTATATTTCTTCATATTGATACACTAATCACCAACTATCATAAAAATATTATGGATTCTACAACTTTCTCGAACATAATGCTTGATCAGCTAGGTTCATTAACATGCCTTTGACATCATCTGGTGTACACAACTTCTCATGTCAGTTTCTAAAATAAATCGTTGTTCATAGTATTAAAAATGAAAATTTAGTTATCATGTATTTTGGTACAACGAGTGGGGCTTCCATCGGATATACACCAACATATAGCTAAACTTGCTACGGCCAATTGGTTGGTTTTAGTTCCAACTTGATACAAGGTATGTGGTGCGTACTTGGTCCTTCAAACAAACTGAGCCTTTTATAGATATTAAATAGTTTTTTTTACATAATAATAGATAATACTCCCTCCGTATCAAATTATAAGTCGCACCACAACTTATCACACATGTATCTAGACATGTTTTAGTGCAAGATTCATGTAGACATGTTTTAGTGCAAGATTCATGTATCTAGACATGTTTTAGTGCAAGATGTTGAATCTTGCACTAAAACATGTCTAGATACATGTGTGGTAAGTTGTGGTGTGACTTATAATTTGATACAGAGGGAGTAGCATAATGATCAGGTTTGGGGCCCACATGAATATTTAACCGGCCGGGGTCTCAACAAATGAGTAGTGTAATATTGTTGTTTACAATGGCTCATGATCTTAGCCTTTATTGTTAGGCAACCCTAATCGGTGAAGTCCGAATTGGGTTAACCACATCACACGTGGAACCTACATGAGCCTGGCCTCCATAGTTTCTTCTCGAGAACCAATTACACTTCTCTACGCCTGTACGATCCTCCATTATTCTCCTGATATATCTCTTCCACGACCGATCGTCTTCCTTTTGTTCTTCTTCATCCACGACAACTCATATTCACCTTGTGGCACCTGCGTGAGCAAAACCTCCTTGTAGGATCTAGGTCTCTCTGCCCCCAAATTTTCCTCCGTCGATGTCGCCTCTAGAATTTGAGTGTGGAGAGTGGGAACCACTCAGCCACGGGTAAACCCTTTTCCTGGGTCAGCCCGCATGGGCCAGCATGTTTTGGCCCATTATCCATATTTTGCTTTTGGGCTCGCCACGCACTGCCTCCACGGGAGCGCCATAATGTTTTGTTGCAGCCGCAGCGACACCTCCCTCTGTGCTACCCGCACCATCTTCCCCACCTCGCCGAGCGATATCTCCGGTGCGGAGGTGCCTCCGTCAGCTATGGCTAGAGTCGACGACCTAACTAGATCTAGAATGTGGGGATGGGAATCTCCAAGCTCACTCGTCGACGGGTGCCAAAGTTAGCGACACGCTCAAAGGCACACTTGGCTCCGCAAGCCTCCGTCTCATTTTGTTTCCCAGTCTCGTCCACGCGCGGCAACTCGGCTCCGACAACGTTCGTCAATGCTTACGTAGTGCAAATTAGAGCAACTTTTGTCTTGTGTAGTGTAGGCGTAGCAAACCAAAGTGGATTGTGCAAAGCAGCATGTCGACCAAGTCAAGAGCAGGCGAACCAGCCTGAGCCAACCTAAAAAAAAATTCCAGCTCTTTCCCGAACAGGCTGGATCTTAGGTTCGGCGGCCACACAAGAAAGTACAGGAATAATTGAGCGATCAACCGAGTATTCTAGTAGTGCGCTCTTGACCCTTTTCTGACGATTGTTACCAGCTATACGCATTACCACAACAAATATGCATGCGGTCCTACCTGTCCTGTCCGAAATCTTTTGGGCACACATATCACCTTCACCCTCATCCCCGATCCTCTGCGCCCGACCTGCGCACAGTTCATGCCAGGTACGTGACGCAAGCGGTGACTGCAGCCCGGAAACGAAAACCAGGAATTCTCCGTTCCGTGCTAACCACTCGCCATCTCGACTTGAACTCGCCATCTCGATTTCGAAACGTCCTACACCATTCCAGAAACACGCAGCCCATCGTATCCATCTCCCCTATAAATGCGCACGCTCAGTTCCTCACACCGTCATCACTTCTCAGCCGCACAGCCATCTTCGTCTTCATTCTTCAGACACCGTTCTCCAACCAACCCAACCCAACCCAATCCAACAATGGCGTCGGAGAAGAGCACCGAGCTGGTCCTCCTGGACTTCTGGGTCTCCCCCTTCGGGCAGCGAGTCCGCATCGCGCTGGCGGAGAAGAACCTGCCCTACACCTACGTCGAAGAAGACCTCCTCGCCGGCAAGAGCGACCGCCTCCTGCGATCCAACCCGGTCCACAAGAAGATACCCGTCCTGCTCCACAACGACAAGCCCCTCAACGAGTCCCTCATCATCCTGCAGTACCTGGACGAGGCCTTCCCGGCCACCCCGCAGCTCCTCCCGCCCGGCGACCCCTACGCGCGCGCGCAGGCCAGGTTCTGGGCCGACTACGTGGACAAGAAGGTCTACGACTGCGGCTCCCGGCTCTGGAAGCTCAAGGGGGAGCCGCGGGCGCAGGCCCGGGCGGAGATGCTGCAGATCCTGCAGACGCTCGAGGCCGAGCTCGGGGACAAGGAGTTCTTCGGCGGCGACCATGGGTTCGGGTTCGTTGATGCTGCGTTCGCGCCGTTCACGGCGTGGTTGGAGAGCTATGAGAAGTACGGGGAGTTTCAGGTGGCGGAGGTGGCGCCCGGGATCGAGAAGTGGGCCAAGAGGGTGGGCAAGAGGGAGAGCGTGGCTAAGAGCTTGTATGCGCCGGATAAGGTATACGAGTTCATCGGCGTGCTCAAGAAGAAGTACGGCATCGAGTAGGCCGGCGGTGGTTCCGGCCGGCGTTGGAGGGGAAAGCAAAATAAATCAGGAGTGATGGGCGTGGCTCAGTGCATGCCAGGCGTTTGTTTGTGGAGTGGAGTGAGTTACAGTTCGAGTGGGTGAGCGTTGTGTGTATAGTTTTTTTTCTCTTCGGCGACGTGTTGTGTTTGTGTCAAAGCTGGTCTCTGGTGGGGGCAGCGCCGTGTTGCCTCGTGCCATTCCGTCTGCGAATAATAAATAAAGAAAAGCATGTTTTCGGTGGATCCGATGCGGGCATTTTTCTTGTGTTATAATATTCCAGGGATAGTGATCTGTGTATGGTAAGATCGTGTGTGCACAGTGGGAAGTAGCCGTTTTTCAATCATAGTGCGAAGCATTATACACAAATATCATGTATTCTATTTATTATTTCGTTGAATCTTAATGTAAATATGTGTATACGTGTTATGATTCGGTATTTACCTCAACTGAATCATGGTGGGAGAAGCCATCGTCAACCCCTCCGTAATCTTCCCGGCCCTTCAAAGAATCCTTTTCCTCGCTCTTCCCGGATCTGTTGATGGATATACCTCAATCTCATAATCGTCAAATTCTTCAGCGCAGGACTTGCACACCTTCCTATCATGAAGAGATATTTCTTCAGTGCTAAAACCTTTCATGAAGAGATATCACGAGCAGAGTGCTCCCACTTCACGTATGTTTCCTCGCTGTGAGCAAGTTATTTCTCCGTGCCACACCAATGATCCCGCACCATGAGGCAGATCTCCTCCACGGATGGTGCAACTTTCAACAAAGAAATTCTCAAAGCAATATCACATGCTTCATGAAGGTTTTAGCACACGAACAAGCAGTCTCCAGAACTCTGATGGAACCAACGTCTGAGATAAATGAAACAATGGATTAGCGAGTGCAAGATGCACATAACTTGGATCTTGAGTTGCAGACAAGTGTCACTTACACAATTGTTTTCATAGATATAAGTAGAACCTATTTTGTATACAGATTAGATTCTTTTTATGATAATGCTATTAAATAAAACTATATGAGCAGTAAAATTTACGGCCAAATAAAGGCCAGATATCATAGCACCATGAGATGCTCCTGCCGCCGAAAAATATATATTTTGAAACATCAGAAAATTCAAAAAAATATGCCAAGTACAACTCGGCGTTCTTTGTGCACACTCCCTGTTTCATGGAAAATCGACATTATTTTGTTACCATACGTGTGTAAAAATGGTCTAGTGAATAGCCCTTTTACACTGAATTTTTTCTTTTTATACATAATACAAAAATGTCGGTTTTTCATGGAACGATTTTGTGAGCACATAGAATTTTAAGACATACGGGAGAAATTTTATCATTTTTTAATATTTTCAATTGTGTTTATAACACATTTTAGAAATCAGGAGCATATGCTCTCAGGTGCAAAATGCTCCTCTCAATTGTGCTGAGTACCTTCTCACTTTAAAAATCCCAATGCAGATTGTTTATAGTGGGGGCATTAGCGAGCAGTTGGCTTAGCTCCATGGTCTGGCCCAGTGACAAGTCTTAGTTAGGCTTAGCTTAAAGAGTTGTGGGATGTCACCGGTAGCGCCAATTTGTGCAGTTCATCCTATGGAGCATCAGTAGCCGGCGGAGCTCCACGCCTCAAACCTCCCATAAATTATCTCGAGCTCGACGAGACACAAGTGCTAAACTCGCATGATTGAATCGATCCCTATGTCGCACTCATGGAGACGTAGAAACTCCAAATGCTCGAGCCGTGGATGTTGGTGATGTCCTCCGCACCAAACTTCAGCTCATGAAGATGTAATAACTACGTGAGACGGAACGCATCGGGAAATTCTCCAAGAACGGTTTTTAATTGTACTTTAACCTTATTGTCACTAACTACCGGAAAGAGGGAAACTGAAAGGGTATTTATGCCCTAATCATATTTTTGTGGTTCATGACAATAGCATTAAAGGGACTAGTTCGTCCGCTAAGTGTCTTTAATTATAGGTTTTAGTTCCTATTTAGAGAGTCGTGGATCATGAACTATAAAGAGGGAAAAGGACTCTTTCGAAGTGTGGAACACACGTCGGTGGTGACCCTTTGTCTTGATCCATTCTCGACATGAACAAAAAAATGTAACCTCACAAGGTTGGCGTCTGAACTAAGCATACAATAGACAACTTCAAATCTCTTCTTAAGAGGAGGGAAAGCTTGACGAGATGGTTCCGAGTCCTATACACGGGTTGGTTACATGCATGGAGTTGGCAGGTTTGGTGAGCGTAAACGGTGAGCCGTTCAGACTCAGGCTCCACGCTTCTTTGATGGCCATACAGCATTTGCATATATGAAAGATTTTCTTTAAATGCATCATATATATTACATCGCCTGGGTATCATTCGCCAAGCAACGATGATTTGCTCATGCATATACACTCACTGGCTCACGACACAAGCAGCTGGTTCCACGTGAATTATATACTAAGCCATGACGCGATACTACAGAGTAGGCGCCATCAGGGGGAGCTCCTAATTGCCGACCTACGTGGGATGGTTCGCTCTTGCCTACAACTTTCCCTTCATGGGCCGCTCAGAATGTGGCCCAATAGCAGGTACTTTTATCTTTTATGTTTTATATTTTCTTCTTTTATTTTATTTTATTTTTTTCATTTTCTTTTCTGTTTTTATAGTAAAAAAATATCACAAATTTGTTCTAAAAAATAGATATCCACATATGTAAAAACTAATACAATGTATTTATTTTATTTGAACAATTTTAAAATATGAACATTTATGTTTCTTAAATAATTTTTCAAAGATGAACATTTATGTTGTTTCCACAATTTTTCAATACAGACATTTATGTTATATGAATGATTTGGTTGTTCAGACTCGGGCTCCGCATTGAATTAAAGGCCATAAAGCCTTTGCATATGGAAGATTTTCTTCTAATGCATCCTATCTATTACATCATCTCAACATCATTTGCGAGACAACCATTATTTGCTCATGCATATACAACAAATGGCATGCGTTGGATCATCGAAATGGTGAAAAATATCGTTGGTTGCATGCATGGGGTTGGTGAGCGTAAACAGTTCATTTACCCATTCATACTCAGGTTGATTTAGCCACGATTGATCGGGTAGATACACCGAACGAAGGAAATAAGACAGCTCTTTCATAAGCTAAGAGAGATGTCGCATAATTGGTTGTTAAATAGATTCTCTCATATGTCGCAATATCATGGCATTGCGCTACTTTAATGGGCATATATACATCAAAATATTACATTTTAATGCATTATATTTATTACACAGCCTCCAACCAAACACGCCATGATCCCACGACACGCGCAACCCGTTCCACACCAATTCTAAACTACGCCATGACACGATACTACTACTACGGAGTGTAGGCGTTATCAAAGGGAGCTCCTAATTGCCGACCTACGCGGGAGTTGTTCGCTCTTGCCTATAGCGTTCCCTTCATGGGTCGCTCTGAATGTGGCCCAATAGCAGGTACTTTTTGGACGCGGCGATTTGGGTAGTGGGTGCAGATGCACCCACTACCCAAAAAACATTTTTTCAAATGTCAAAAAATTCAAAATAAATTTTTTGCATGTAGTCCAACACATTTCAAGTCAGCACAAAAATTGGCATGGTGAAAAAACTTTTTTTGCAACCTGTGCAAAAAAAAGACAAATTCGGACATACCGAAATGTACATATACGTGTCGGAATTTTGTCTTTTTTGTACAGGTTGCTAAAAAAGTTTTTTCACCATGCCAATTTTTGTGCTAACACATCACGCTGTAACGTACATCTGGATTTTTTCTGAAATTCATTCTGAAAAAAAACCAAAAATAAATTAGCTAATGGGTGCATCTAGACCCACCACCCGGTTTGAATATCCGGTACTTTTTTATCTTTAATCTTTTCATAATTTCTTATTTTATTTATTCTTTTTCATTATTCTTTTCTATTTTTATAGTAGAAAAAGAACAATTTTGTATTAAAAATAAAATGTCATATATGTAAAAACTAATACAATATATTTATCTTATTTGAACGATCTACAAATATGAACATTTATGTTTTTAAAGTATTTTTAAAGTTGAACATTTATGTTATTTGCACAATTTTGAATACAAACATTTATGTTATATGAATGATTTTCAATTAGAAAATTAAAATTATTTAAATAAAAATACTCATAATTATCTAATTTGAACAAAGAAAAGAAACCCAAAAGGAACCAAAAATAGATAGGAAAACTGAAAAATAAAATAGAAATAAAAATAATAAATAGGAAAGAAAAGAAAAACAAAGAGAAGAAAACGATTTCTGAGAGAACGGGAGAACCCGTGTAAAATCTGAAAAAACTGGTGGAAAGTTCATAAACTTCCCAAGACCAGAGGGAGGAAGCTACTGAGGGCCTCTTTGTTTGGGCTGGCTGTGGCTGACCGTGCTGCTGTGCAAGGAAAGCTGATGTCCAGGGAAAGCTGCTTTCTGAGTGGAGCTCTTTGGCAAACTAGCTGTGTCTGACTGTAAACTGTGGAATTGTCTGAAACACCTACATTCATGAAAGGTTGTACCGTTACTGATTTGTGAGTAATAAATAACATATGCATCACTAAAATTCAAGTCAAACTTCATATCATACAAGTGTCATTACATAACCATCACGAATATAGATTTGTCCAAAATACATTTCCACTACATTATACTAGCTAATAACTCAAATAGTTCTAACGTTGTCTAGCAAGGAACAACGTGTTGACAACGTCGTCACCTATTCCGTTCATGCTTCTCGTGTGTAGTCCACCTGACACATGATCACTTGACAAGGTAACTACTTGCCTTTGGACCTTAGGAATATAATTCTCATCTACATCACATCGATCAAACGATTTATCACGCATCTCTAATGAAATTGTGAAGCACACAACAAGCAATGATAATTCTCTTCTGTGTAACCAAGTCGAAAGAAGGGATGCCCTTCAAAACGTGCCACTTATTTTTCAAGATCTAAAAGATGTGCTCTATGCAATTTCACAACGATGAGTGGGCATAGTTGAAAATTTCTTCCTTCTTCATTGGTGGCCCTTCTCGACGGAAATCCGGTATATGGTACTTATTGTTTTTGTAAGGAGCTAGGAACCCCTTTCTGTTTGGATAACCAGAATCGACAAGATAGTATGCACCTACGCACATGAGAAAAAAGTTATGAAATATGAAAACAATAATGCATATATAACTCATGTGAATAATGAAAAATAGAGTATTACCATCGGGAGGGGTTGGGAACTTAAGTGGATACTCCTCCATGCTGTGTTGCGGAATGCGGTTATCATGTGCCGAACCAGGCCATCCAGCAACCACAAATGTGAATCTGAGATCAAAGTAAAATATCGCTAACAGATTTTATGACGTGTAACCATGTCTTCCAACTGAATTGCATCATCTTTGTCCTCTCCTGTTTCCTCTTCTCCCGAGATGGCCGACGATTCTCTAGTGGCATGAGCCTTCCTAAACATGACATCGAGTTGTGTCAAGTTGGCGGGTGGTCCATTTCTGAACTTGACATGATCAGGATGGTACTGCAAATGAAACACAACAAATAAATTAGACAACTATTATCGTCAACACAATACACAAAAAGATAAGACACAAGATAAATATATAACTTGCCGCTAGGTGAGTCTTCCACCAATCATTATCTGCTATCCATAGTTCTTGTTTCCGGATCCCAACCTAGCCCGATTGCATTTTGCAACTCCATCCAACCGGTGCAATCCTTTTTTAAAGCATCCCATTTCTGAACCTTTTGTCCGTTTTCTAGGCAAATTTATCCTCAAGATTCTTGTACCCCTTCTTACTCAAACAACCTCCATCCCTATTGTTTGCATTGACTTCTTCCATACAAATGTTGCAAAAAACACGAGTGTAGTATGTATCCCAAACAGCCTTCTCCATTGCAAATTAACAACAGCTAAAACACACAAAAAACTACAAAATTACTAACTAAAATTAATTTGCAATCTAGCAATTCGATATGCACTAGCCAGAATTAATTTGCAAGATCTACCAGCAAGCATCTAACAACCACAAAATAATTATGCACTGGTCTGGAATTAATTTGCAAGATCTACCAACAAGATCACCAGCAAACATCTAATAATTCGATATGAAATTAATTTGCAATCTTCGGTCACATTTTCGAAGTGGGAAATAATGGAGAAAATGGGGAAGGCTTGGCCGAACTTCCTCACCTAGAGGACGGCGTGGAACGGTGGCGTCGGAGCTCCGACGGCGGCAAGGTTGGCCGGTCGAGCACGACGAGCTCGATCGCGAACGAAGCTCGGTAGAGGACTGTGGGTAACGGGAGCGTGGAGGACGGCGGGGAACGAGAACGACGACGTCGAGGACGGCGGGGAATGGTGGCATCGGAGCTCCGGAGGTAGGGAGGACCAGTCGCCGGCGGGGAGCGGCTGGGGCGGCGAGGAATCCTAGCCCGTTCCGCTCGCTCGGGTGGGTCCGGGAAAGGAAAGAAAAGAAAAGAGGAAAACGCTCAGGTCGGGAGGTAGGCTCGGGCTGGGTTTCTTGTTTTCCACACGGTGGCAGTTTTCTCATAATTACGAGCAGCAAAATGATCAGAACTAGATGCCCCTTCAGAAGACTAGCGGGAAAGCTCAGGAAGCACCTCAAATCGTGCTTGCCAACCACGTAGCCGAACCCTTTGGTTGGTTTGCCGAGGTTTTTTCTTGTGGAAAGCACCTAGAAGGCCAAACAATGAAGCCCAAACAAAGAGGCCCTGAGCCGGCCCATGGGGTACGCGCAGGAGCTAATAACTACCGCGTTACGTGGCAAATATGATTTGCCATCATAAGAATAGTGTGTCCTTGTTCCAGAAGAAAAAAAAGTCTATCTAACCGGCCCAGATCGTAATCCAACTCGATCGACAGTCTGTAAAACCGCGAAACCTAAATGCCGCCCGCGGGCGCCCCTGAATTCAGGGGCGCCTACACGACTTCCTTCGCGAAACGTTTATGGGCCGGCCAATTAGAACTGCTCACCCTCTAAAAAGATTGATAAATCACGATGGAAGTATTCGAACACGGCACCTCGCCTCGAGCGCGTACGCGGAACAACCACTGGGCTATGCACTTGTGTACGTTCAATACTCATTCTTCCTCTTTGTATTCCGACCCAGTTTGGGATTTTCGCTTTATTTTTCTATTTCTTTTTTGTTTTCCGTTTTATCCTTTCTCTTTTCCGTTTCATTTTTATTTTCCGTTATTCTTTTTTTTATTTCTTTCCTGTTTTTTATGTTTTCTTCTTCGGTTTTGTTTTTTTTATGTTTTTTATCGTTTATGTTTTTTTATGAAAATGGTTTCATTTTGAAAATGGTTCCAACTTAAAATGGTGCGGAATTTAAAATGTTCTAAATTTAAAAATGGTTCCAAATTTAAAAATTGTTCATTTTTGAAATTGGTTCCATTTTGAAAATGGTTCCAACTCAAAAATGGTGCCGAATTTAAAATGGTTCCAAATTAAAAATGGTTCCCAATTTTGAAAATGGTTCCGATTTTTTGAAATGGTTCCGAACCGAAAAAATGGTTTCTTTTTGAAAATGGTCCCGAACCGAAAAAATGGTTCCGAACCAAAAAAAATGGTTCTTTTTTTAAAATGGTTCCGAACCGAAAAAATGGTTCCTTTTTGAAAATGGCTCCGAACCGAAAAATGTTCCGATTTTCGAAAATGCTTTCAAACCAAAAAAATGGTTCCGATTTTTCGAAAAAATGGTTCCGTACCGGAAATGGTTCCGATTTGAAAAATGGTTCCGAACCGAAAAAATGGTTCCGATTTGGAAAATGGTTCCGAACCGAAAAAATGGTTCCGATTTGGAAAATGGTTCCGAACCAAAAAAATGGTTCCGAACAAAAAATGGTTCAGAACCGAAAAAATGGTTCCGACAAAAATGGTTCCGATTTTTGAAAATGGTTCCGAACCGAAAAGATGGTTCCGGACCAAAAAATGGTTCCGAACCAAAAAATAGTTCTGGACCAAAAAATGATTCTTTTTAAAATGGTTCCGAACCATTTTTTACTTGTGGAACCATTTTTTAATTTTAAAATGTTCATTTAAAAATGGTTGCGAATTAAAATTGTTTCCGAATAAAAAATGGTTCAAATTTGAAAATGGTTCCAAATTTTAAAAAGTGTTCATTTTTAAAATGATATCATTTTGAAAATGATTCTAAATTTTAAATTAAAATTGTTCAATTTTTTTTTTTGAAAATGGTTCAATTTTGTTTTGGTTCGGAACCATTTTTCAAATTTTTTGAAAATGGTTCCATATATAAAATTGGGAAAATCAGAAACGAAAAAGAATAATAAAGAAAAAGAAACGAAAAAGAAAAACGAAAATATTTCGAAAAGAAACGAAAAGAAACGAAAAAGAAAAACGAAATATTTCTAAAAGAAACGAAAAAAAAAACGAAGCAGGGATTTGGGCCGGCCCGCGAAGGAAATCCTTCAGGCGCCCCCGAATTACGGGGCGCCAGAAGGCGGCGTAAAGGCGCGCCCCTGTAAAACATACAAACAAAAATAAAACGAAGGATTACAGGCGGCAGCCCACCAAACGGGGCGCCGCTGGCTAAATTCTTGTAAAACTCTCGTCTCCCACAGAACTTCGGAGAAGGAAAACGCACGGTAGCAGAGTTCATGGATTGGCGACCAGGGTAGCTAGACTGGGCAGTCGTCACGCAACAGCTCGATCCACGAGATGAATATTATCGCCGGTGCCAAAATGGGTTCAGAATTTTTTAAATTCGATGTCTTCCGTTCCTGCGAGATGTTCTCGTTAGTTAGTTGCGACCATCGACATTTTGTTTATACAGCATAGACATCAACAAACGTATGAAAACTATACAGGGATCAACAAATGTGGTATAAAAAAAATTAAATGATACAGTCGTCAACTGTAAGCAAGCAGTTGCAGAACATTAGGGACCAGCGAAATATGATACAGTAGCCTTTAGGGGAGCAGCTTTATGTCCTGAGATCGGGATCTTGATAGAGACTGACATGGTGACATGACATCTGATACTTGGCACCTTTGTTCTGCTTTTCTACCTACTCATGCACAGCCTAGTGTTGAATTGGTTAGAAAATCAAAAGCAAGAGGATGATTCGGGGTGTCTAAACAAGGTAGGAAACTTATGGAGGGGTGCAAAAGTTCATGAGACTCGGGGGTTCTTGTAGGTATCATATAGCACAGTTCATGGAGAAAAACATGACATATGTGTATACTACCTATAGTGTCAACTAAATAAAAATATAGTGATATTTTGAAACAGTAGTATGACTTAGCAGAGAGTTCAGTGCCATGGCAGAGATATATGTTATGGTTCACATCAAACTGAAGTTGTGAAATACTATTAGAAAAGTGTTTAAAAATTTACTAATATGGCCTTGAGAATGGTAATAGAATGATCATCTTACTGATACACATAACTAGCAAATAATTTATTTCATACGGCTTTAATTGCTTTAAGGAGATGTAAGCTTCTCATTTGTCCACAAAGTTGTTCAAAACAATATAATGCATACTGATTCGAGTACTAGTTACATTTTACTTGGCTACAGGTCCATGAATCATGTCAGTAGAGACGCTGTCCAAATCATTTGAATTCAGCTATATATCGGAGAAACTGTTTGTTAAAGGGAAATGACAATCTTTGTTAAAGCTTTGTGTGCACATTCATATCCTCAATATATTGAACATTCAAGATCCTAACTAATATAATAGCATGATCAGAAAGTAACTAAATTCACTATCACGATACACTAGAGAGAGATGTCTCAGTAAACAGGTCAAACCTAGAAGCTCAGAAAACTTCACTGAATACTCATTTAGTCCATATATCACACCTTTTGGTAAACCCGTGTTAAAATGTGGTTGCGTGACAAAGCCATCTAAGAACTATATTCACACAAAGTAATGCATATCTGGAGCTCTAACCAGTGACCGCGATTCAGTTGCCTGTGTAATACTTATACTAGTGTGGTGGAACATAGTACTTCATGAGTGTATCAGTATCGCTGTATCTAGTCCAACTAAACTCGGAGCTGATTACTAACGAATGTGCCAGTAAGTGTATGAAAAATGCGGCAAGAAACAAAAACCTAAAGTTAGCGTTCACCGAGAAGGCAAATCACTTCATTTGGCACGAAGATCTGAAGTGAAATCAGGTAACTGAATTTTCCTCCTACTTTCATATGAACAGTAGCCCAATGCACTGTATTAGCTGTATATTCAGCTTTCCCATTCATGTTCATCCATCATGAATAATTGGATTCTCAGTCTTTTTCCATGCAATGGTACGACATATTGGGGTCAGAACAATTCTATACATTAGAAGTGCAATGCCGGGTAATCAGAACCCATGTGGTTGGCGTGTCTCCTATGGTGCAAAACCCTCCACCAAACTGGAGCAATTGACACCTGTTTGGCCAAGAACATGCAAAGTTGAGCTAAATGCAGTCTTGCTACCGCCATGGTTTCGACACCCGTCAAGCAGAACAAAACAAGCTTTGCGTTTTTGTGTGATTGAAGGGCTCGAGGCCACCTCGACCGCTACCAAAAAGACTGTAATCATGCAAGAATCTAGTCTTAAATTAAGGGAAATACGGGAGCGAGATTTCGACAGTGTCATACCGTTGGAGAATGTTTGGTGTGCGAGATCAGTTCTTGGCCTTCTCCTTCATGCCGGAGTGCCGGAACCCGTTCCACAGCTGCAGCGCCGCGGTCGCCGTGAGCTGGTGGTGGTTGTCCGGCGCGGCGGCGTTCTGATCATACAGGAACGGAGGGCTCGGGCCGTCGTCCAGTTCCTGGAGCTGGTGGTGGTGCTGGTCGCTGGAGAAGTGGGACTGCGAATTGGACTGAAGGGTCCCCCTGTTGGCGCCCAGGAAACCTGAGGACATGGAGAAGTCGAGGCTGTAGTCTCCCGCCGGAGCGGGATCCGGGGCCGGGGCCAGCGCGCTCTGGACGAGCGAGAAGTGCAGCATCTGGGCGGGGGTGGTGGCGAAGTTGAAATTGAAGGGCTGCGCCGGCACCATGCCGACCGGGGGCGCATTGCCGAATCTGAAGCCGGGGTACGTCGGCGCCACCTGCGCGCCGGCTTTCCCGGGGTGCACGGCAGCGACCGCGGACGCGGGCTGCTGCTGCCAGGAGGACTGCCTCTGGTCGGCGGCCCCGGCCCCGGTGAGCAGCTCGGTGAAGGACGCGGCGGCCTGCGCCGGGGAGGCGCTGGCCACGGTGACCTCCTTGTCCCGGGAGGCGCGGCCGTCGGAGCGCGAGAGCGAGAGCTCGGACCCCTTGCTGGTCTCCGACGTGCTGCTGCACATGGACCTGCTACCCTGCTGCTGGTTGCCGGCGCGGTGCCCGGGCTGCTGCTGGTCGGGCGGCATGGCGGCGAAGGCGGCCGGGTCGAGCGGCGGGAGCTCGTCGATGGCGGCGGAGGCGGCGTTGATGAGCCACTCGACGGCCTTGCTGGGCTGGTCGAAGCCGAGGCGGTCCTGCAGGTCGTAGAACTGGATGGCGGTGGGCACCGACAGGCGCACCCGGCGGTCCCGGATGCCCTTGGACGTGTACACCTTGCTGTGCCGGTCCTTGCCCCCCGACGCCTTGACGCGGCAGATCCGCGACGCCGCCGCCGCCCCCTGCGGCCTCTGCCCCGGCTGCGGCGGCTGGCCCCACGGCACCATCTCCGTCACGGCGGTGCGCCCGCGCTTGGCCGACGAGCCGCGTCCGCCCCCTGCTGCGTCCTCCTCCATCCCTCGCCGACGCACGCGCCGTGCATACGCTACGCTCTGCTATGTCGACAGCTCACAGTGCGTGGCCCCTTTTATTGCGCTCGGGGAGCAGCGGCCGTTTCTGGTTCTGCTCGGGCTGTCTGCGTGTGTCAGAGGGTATAGTAGCAACGGCAGCCGCAACGGCTGGCTGGGCCTTTGTCGTCCGGCGGCCAGCGCGCGTTTTACGATCTTGCCCCTAGTACTCCTGCCTAATCGCTCGTGTTCTCTGCCCCGATGCAGCTCAGCTCAGCTCGCTCGGCGGTGGTGCTCGCGATTGCAGTGGTAGGGGCGGCGGCGCGCAGGCTTTAAGCAGGGCGGGACCCGGTGTCTGTCAGATCTGCTGCCAAGCTAGCTACGGCGGCAGCATCAGCGTCAGCAGCAGTACTCCGACTGCTTCCGCTGCTGCGGCTGCGCACACCTGTCGATGCCGCTGCGACGGCACGGCAAACGGCGTCGGCGCCGGCGCACGGCGTCGCATTACGGCCGACGCACGACGACACGACCCAACTCGGTGCGACCATGACATTCACGGCCTCGCAAGTACGGAAGTACACCGTCGACTCGTTCGCCCGGGCTCTCCGTGTGTTTGATCATGCCCCTCCATCCATGATCCGACGGCTATGATCGATTCTTCAGCACAAAATACGAAAGTGTTTCTACCATATATTCGTCTGAATTTTGTTTTCGAAAATTGTTAGGGCGTTTTAGACGATTCAGCCTACCGAGCGAGGGCTAACAAGTAACAAGAAAAAAGAAATCGTCAAAATTAGTCGTCTGAGCCGTCTAGTGTGTGAGTTGTCCCGTGTACGTGAATAAAGTTTGCACGGTTATTGTTTTGTCGCACGTGACGTCGGGATTTATGAATGGATAATATCATTTCGCGGTTGATCGAGTCGTCGGCCAAACATGCAAGAGTTCGATGCACATATAAAAACGTGGATCTATGTAAATTTTCTATAGTCGTTGTTTTCATTTTGTTGTTGGATTTTTTTTCTTTTGAAGATGATAAGGGCGCATCCGATAATTTATTCTATAACTAGGGGTAGGTATGTCAATAATAATTTAGTAGATGCAATGCACGAGAAATTAGTTCGGTGAAAACTGAAAACGGTGCTTTCTCACGGCTAGTGGCCAAGTTGTCCCATGTATGCAGAGAAAACCATGCATAATTATTGTTGTTACATGCAAAAGGAGTATTGTTTTTTGCGGAACCACATGCAAAAGGAGTTACGTAACACGAAAAATGTGTTAGAGAATTGATCAAGTCGGGTAGTCCATGATAAAAGAGTTGGAAACGCAAAAATGTGTAATTGAATTGGAGGTATCGTGAAAGACATTTAAATGCACTAAAGATGGTGTTCATTTGTGGAGCTGAATGATCCGAGGATTGGAAGGCTGGACTGTGAGCGGTTCTACATTTTGCGTACACGTGTTTTCCCTATATTTAATTCTAAATTTTGCTTTGGTAAAAATAAAAGGGTATTTTTAACTAATCTGCCTACCGTGAGGGTAGAAAAGTCAAAATAGAAAACTAGTAAATTCTTTTTTTTTTGCGAAAAGGACCATGTCATTAAAAGAAACACCGAACCTTACAAAACACCTCAACAAAAATGAAAATTATAACGAGATTCTTGAGATGTCCCTCGTCTTCAACCTCCAGACCGTGTCGACGGCGCGTCGCCGCTGCCGCTCCTCCCTGAGCCAGCCTGACGTTGTTGGTTGCGAATGGGAAGTCGCCGAACGGGTCAAGAAGATCACATCCGTCCCGGTGCCGAAGAAGAAGAATGAACCGCCGATGAAGCTCCACGACGATCCGGAGATTGTCACCGCCAAAAAAAGGCCTTGATAAACACACCACTCCCACAAGCTTCTCGACGTCGCCACTGAGATGGGACTGAAACCGGGGAGACCTTATTGAAAGAGACGCCGAGGTGAAACTGTCGAAACGGTCGCTTCTGCATCTAGTGTGTGAGTTGTCGAACTTGGGCTTGTCACGAAGATCACAACAAGCACCAAAACCCAACAAGGAGAAAAGCCAAGTAAGAACCAAGAAAGATGATATGCCAAGTATGTAAAGGTTTGAGCTCTCCACAAAGATGCGATCAAGTTACTCACTTGAGAGCCCCTCTTGATAGTACGCCGTCTATCCTATAACCCGGTCTCCCACTACCATGAGACCGGTAAAATAGAAACCCTATCAAGATCTTGATCTATTCAAGTGGAACACCTTTCTTGATTGTGCTTGCTAGCACATGCTTGATGAGGACTTCTCCAAATACTCCCCCATACTCCATTATGGGAAAGCCTCGCTAAGCTCCGTCTTCATGTATCCATTGCAAGCTTCAATCAAATGATATCTTCCGAAATGAATCATATTGAACTTGCACTTCATAATCTTCTCTCTCTTCATAAAGATGATGTCTTGAATCCTTCAAGACATACTTGCAATATGCTCAACTCTACACATGACCATTCTTCATATAAACCCTTGAATAGAGCATTGATCATCATGTAATCTTCTAGAGTCGAACACATGAACTCCAATATTTTCCTATGGATAAGATCTATAAGGATATCTTAATGCAAAGATTATTCCATAAGGATTGTCATTAATTATCAAAACCACATATGGGGGCACCATGCACTTTCACCATGCTCTAAGTTTACTTAGTCGTCCACTCAAAATGCATATATTTAGGCGCTATTTGGTTTCCAGCCACACTTCACCAAGGCTAAGGGGTTGTTTGGTTCTCGACCACACTTTGCCAAGGCCAAGAGGTTGTTTGGTTTCCGGCCATAATTTTTCATGCCCAAGTTTGACAAGTGTGGCAGCCACAAAGGTGTGACTGAAAAATTGGGCGCCTCATAGTGTGGGAAAGTTGGCAAATGTTCCCTCCATGACTGTTGAGCCATATCTGTAATGAAGCGTGGCAGTTTTAAAGTATGGAAAAATTCAAACACATACCATGCTGACAAACTTTGGCCTGGCAAAGTGTATAAGACACAAAAATTTGGCGAGAAATTGGATCCACGAAGTGTGGTAAAAGTTGATAAAAATTCACTCTATGATAGATGGACAGTATGGAAAACAAAAGTGTTGAAGATCTAAAGTATGGCAAGAACCAATTACATACAAAAACTATCAAACCTATACTTGGAAAATTGTGGTTACAAAACGAAACATCTCTTAAGTGTGGCAACCACAAAAAAGTGGCTGATAAATTCGGTGCCACAAAGTGTGGAAAAAGTTAGAAAACAGTCTCTGTGACATGTGGACAATATGAATAATAAAATGTGAAAATTTAAGTGTGTTACAAGAATCAAACACATACCAAATTGTAAAAGTTAGCCTCGACAGTGTGTCTACAAACCAAATAGCCCCTTAATATTTACAAGGGTTCACTTTCGTTGTACGCACAAACTGTTAGAATTACATGGGCTTGGCTCATGAATTTTGAGATTTTCCTAATAACTCTCAAAGAGCCAAGTGGGTTAAGATCCGGAGGTGCAATATTTGGTCCCACATTGCTATTTGAGCGGGAGTGAGACCAAACTTATATAGTGTAGTCTTCCCCACGTCACTTAGTGATGGAATGAGGAGAGGAATAGTTAACCACAAGCTTTTTCTAGGATTGAGATGAAGATAACGGATAAATAATTGCGCAAATATATATAGTAAGATCATACCATCAATCCCTTCTCATACCACGTGGGGTTGCGAGGCTCGGTCTTGACCTTTTGACCAAGTGGACTACTCAGGCGTCACGATCGAATCACAAGTGGAAAATGTTGTATACTGGAATTCTTGAAGATGAACGATTATAGTCTTACAATATCGTCGATCGTGATGAAATAGATATTATAAGGAGAGCTCTAATATAATGGATATAGCGATGGCTATTGTGGTGTGCGTGTTTATGAAGATGGGGTGGCTCTCTCCTTTGGTGCGGCTGCTAAAGGTTAGTATCTTTGTGACTTTGTTGGGAATCCAGACGCAGTATGTTCAACAAGTGGATCCTTCCCACATAAATAACTCGGGGTTCCATATAAAACGCAAGGAAGTTCATTAATCATACTACCTCGTTAAGCAACCCAGTGAAAACACACAAAATTTCCTTGCTCTCCCCAACTTTATTACCTTCGATCTAATTTTAGATGTAGTAATAGATCTCGCAATCATTACAGCCGAACTGGAAAAACTAGCGTTATCCAACTGTCACATAGCTTTGTCATGTGCCGACTTGAGTCTGACTTCATCACGCTCCTTTTAGTCAGAACTCTTTCGACTGGCTCATGTCCTCTTAAGTGTGTGACCATACATGTTTATCTTTAGTCAGACACAACAAGAGTTACTCCTCAGACTCGCGGTCATGGCTTAAAGTAGGCAAACTCTTTTGGCTGACTCGTTCCCATGAATAGCCGGTCTCAAGCCAATAGTTGGTAGTGGCTTCCAACAAAACATGCCGACCCCGAGTGACGTATAATCCTCCAGACTGTCATGTCCCACATGTCTACTCGTCTTGTCACATTTATTCACCGAATTAACTCTTAATCCTACTCGACCAACTCTTAGCCGAGTCCTATGGCAATGCTCTCGAATCAAGTCTCCCGAGCGGGACCAAAGAACATCTCTCTAGTCGAGGGGGAAATCATTTATTGGTCAACTATGTCATGTGGACTGATCTATGAGTCGGCCCAAAATCTATCTTTATGACTATCCTGTTATAGACAACGTTTGATACACTCTAAGCCGGTCGATTCACAAGAGGATTTCAAGTCTAATGATTGCGGCATACATATTGATGAGGCTCACAAATGACAACTTACTCGTTGTGTCTCATAGTGTGTTAGTTTGACACGCCAAACTCGTTTGGCTGAGTCTGTGTGTCAAATTAGCATTACCATGACCATGACAATTGTAATCTAGTCATCATCCAACTGAACACGCTAGTCAGAGTTAAGTGTCCACATAATTCTATGAACTAGAAACATTTAGAACAAGTTTCGTATATAATATGTAGTTTCACAATCGAATGACATATCCGATAATACATATAATGATACGTAGTTAAAAAAATATGACAGAGTTGGCCTTGCCGAGTCCAACTCTATGGCACAACTCCAACATTTTCGTGGACCTCGGTTACCTACTGGTGGCAGCATTATCGATGTCTTTGGGCATACCTTCAGCCACACATGAAGCTTCTTTGGCTCTCGCATGGAGTGTCATCGATGGTCTCCTGTCGTTTACACTATGATCTCGTTCTCATTGTTCTAGGTCCTCGGTGTCCACTGCCAGGATTGACATTCCGCGACCAAGAGCGAGAGGACATCAATCTCTGTCCAACGATTGGTGTGTAGACACAGTTTTGTTGTTTCTGCACAGTAGTCTCGTTTGTGTCTTGTTAGGTGTGGCTAATCCGGTTTTTCTTACTCGACTTTAAGTTGGTGGCGGTCTCACTATCTCTCGGATGTCCTGTTTTTACGTGCTTTGAAAGACAGTTTACTTATCAATTTGTATCGGTTCGGTCTCTATGCCTTATATATAAAGCATGGCAAAAACTTGTTTCGAGAGGTCGTACTCTCTTTTATAATGTTTATTTTTTAGAATTAACCTAATTTTCCAACCAAAACATGAATCCGTTTGAAACACAATCTGAGTAACGATCCAGTTTAAGTATTGCCAGCACAAACGGCCACACCGTTGTCGCGGGTGACAGAAAAAACCCAAGCTCCACGTACGTTTTTGCCCGATCACAGCAGCATGTTTAGGCCTATCAATCGATCGATCGGCAAGGAAAGCTAGAATCTACAGTGGCGGGGAGGCAGAAAAGATGAACAACGTGGAGCAACAGAGGATTGATCGGTGCGTAAATGCAAGGAGATGCCCCGCGGCCTCCTTGATCGATCGTGCGTACGTCCGCCCCTTGTCTGAGACACAATGCAAGGTGGCTAGCTAGCTACCTAGATCTAGATGCATGCTGGCCTCTAAATAGTACTCCTCCCAAGCGGAGAATTTCCAGCCGGATCTACCTCTCAAAAAGACTGTTTCAGAATGGATTCATTGAATGCTATGGAGCTGCTAGAGTGCTAGGGGCCAAAACAGTCAAGCCTTTTGAATTAAGTCATTCATGTAGGCGTTTTGACATTATCGGAGCATTCGAGATTGTTGGAGCTTTTGGTATTCTCAGAGTTTCTAAGATTCTCGTCAGAATACATCTCATCCGAGATTGCTTATTTCAAATGACTTAGTACCATTTTCGTATAAGTGTGGCTCGTAAAAAACGCCATCGTAATGGACGTTGAGGAGAGCTCATCCGGTTGAAAGTTTTCCGAGCATTCATGGGTGGCAACAAGTCGGTAAAGTCAAATAGTTGGACGTATGTGTCACTTCCATGCAAGCGCGGACGTACGTCCTCCACAGTAGTACCACCACCAGGCCATGCCAACCATAGGCAGCCGGTAGGCCCATGGATCGATCAATGGACGCGACTGTTTCTGGTTTTACGAGCTTGAAGCCCAATAAAAGTCATCAGTCGATCTCGCCTCTCGGCATGCAGCGGCAACGACTTTTCATTTTCGGAGCCGGCGAGCGAAAGATCCCAATTATTGCTGCTGCGCCATCACAGAACTGAAGAACTGACGCCTGCTGCCTCTGTGACGAGGGAGGGAGGGAGGGGGGAAAGGTTAAAGCTACGTACAAGGTGGCATGGCAATGGCAATGGCAATGGCAGCGCCATGAAGTGAAACTGCGTGCACATGTTGTTGTTTCAGGTAGGCGGGCAGAGGCTGTCCCCTCGCCTCCTGCGTTGATGTCATGCTTTGGCCTCCTGTCGCCGCTGCGTTCCTTCACGCCGCAGGCTGCTGCAGAGCGGTTGTGCCGCGCACTATGGTATCGGCATATCCATCTCCGTGATCTTTCTGGCCTTTTGGAGGGAAATTTGATCCGAATCATTCGCTTGTTACAATTACCTTGTCGATGATGTCCTTAGAGCGACTCTAACCGATTGCCACATCTGTTTTTTTTCCAAGTGTGCAGATGGGGGCTTCCCTAAACAGATCAGGCAAAAAAAAAACATGTCGGTAAATTCATCTTTGCTTTTGGGTACCGCAAAAAACATTTTTATAATTTCAAAAATTCTGAATAAAAGTTTGGTGCATACATTTTGATAGTCTAAGTGCACACGAGAAGTTTCGCGGAAAACCGATATTTTTTGTTGATGTGTAAAAAGACAAAAAAAATAATCAGGAAAAGCCTTTTTAGCACCAAATTTTATCTTCTTGCACACACCACAACTTTGTCAACACAAACAATATCGAGACGCATATAATTGAACAACAATTCAAATGCAGATTTTCAAATTCTATCTCCGCTCCAATTTAAGTGTCGTGGAGATTATACTACGCTAGTACAAAGTACAACTCCAGATCGTGACACTAATAGCATTTTTCAATATAATTTAAAATATAGCTCATGTGTCATGACAATATCAAATAAAGTAGCAAAACGATCAGATATAGTTCATGACAGTTTCCTAGGACACTGCGATGTGGTAAAGGTGTCCATGGCGGGCAGGAGTGCAGAGAAGGCCGGGAACATGTCGGGAAACTCCGGCGAGGCATACGACAGCCCAAATATTGTGGGGAGGTGGGGGACGACCAAATTTTGGATATTCCCCAAAATTGATAAACGTTTCAGAGAAAAAGGCAACAAATAGGAGGAAAAAGATGGATAATGTTTGGTGGTAGCCGTCAGGTGTTGTTTTTACCGCTGTTCAAAAAATGGGTCGATATATATGCCGATTAGTCGGTTTATTTATCAAGAATTGTAGGGTGACCGGTAAGATTACAACATATCGGTCAGCTTTATCGCCGGCAACAATATGGTCTGACAGTCGATTTATCGGCCGATTTTGCACAAATTTTGCCACTTAACAGGTATCTTAGTTCGATTTATCGTTCTGCTAGTTGATTTATTGGCTGATAGTCTTTTAGAACTGTACGTTAGCTAAAAAAATCTTTTTTTATTCAAAGGCAAGGAATCAAGCTAAAAATTCTGCCCAATACTCTAATGTTTGTTTTGCATAGCATAATTTAGAGTTTTTAGTGCTAGGACTTGGGATTTACAAAAAAACTAGCTGATAAAAGGCGACCGATAAAATCAATTAATCGGCTGATATCGATTAATCTTTAATCTAATTTTGACCGAGCAGTAAACGATAAACGATATTTTAAACATTGGTTTTTACCCACAAACGTAAAAAGATAGATGGGGAAGGTCTGAACGCTAACGATTCAAGATGCCCTTAGACAGCGTGTTATGATTTTTAATATCAAATCATCTTGTACTAGCTGTCAAAGAAGGTTTTGTTACAGTTTTAGCTAACTGTACGTTCTCTTCAGGTAAACTTTGACATGCATGATTGAACACCAAATTATCGAACTGCATGCCGGCGTCGTGATCATGCCTGTTTCCCTGCCGACGACGCCCGGATTTGTAAAGGGCTTGTTGGCGCTTGTTGACGCCCGGACTTCACCTTTCTCAGCGGTGTCCTTAGCTCGAGCCTTCTCCTCAACATCAAGAGACGCTATCAGGTTTTCAACCGATATCTCCTGTCTCTTGTGTTTGAGAGTTGTTGCGAAGTTCCTCCATGAAGAGGGCAACTTTGTAATAATGCAACCAGCCACAAACTTGTCAGGTAAGGCACACTTAGCGTGCTCAAGCGCCTTCACAATGCACTGTATCTCATGAGCCTGTTCGACTACAGAACGGTTGTTAACCATCCTGAAGTCATGGAAGCTCTCCATGATGTACAGTTCACTGCCAGCATCTGCTACACCGAACTTAGCGTTCAGTGCCTCCCAGAGTTCTTTGGCATCTGTGATGTGCATATACACATCAAACAGTTTGTTGCTAAGAGCACTCAGAACGAGTCCCACAAAGGCAGTATTGGTTTCCTTGAAATTATTCTGATCTTGCTCAGATATAGTTCCTTCAGGTAAACCCTCACTAGACTCGAACACTTTTAGAGATCGCAACCACAGTGTGGTCTTGTACTGCCATCTCTTAAAGTCCACACCGGCAAACTTGTCCGGTCTCAGCGCATCGGATAGATGTCCCATGTTTAACTCAGGAAATTGCCTATAACACATATAAGGTTTTTAGATTGTTGGAATACTAGGCATAATTTCCATGATTAATTCCAGAATATTAAACATGACAACCGCAACTACTAACATGTTAAACACAAACATACTAGATGTACTAATTAACATGAACAGCAGCAACACATACGCCAACACATCCATAGTAAAACAGTTCGGTTTATGTCGCACGTACCGAACAGTTGTAGATGAAGCAGTCGTTGAAGCAGCGACGGCAGCAGCTTGAGCGGCTTCGGTATCAGCAACAGTTCGAAGAAGACGGCGTTGGAGACGAGCCGCCCGCGGATCCGGCGATCGTCCAGGGAGGCGAGCCGTGATGAAGAACTTGAAAGCAATCGCGCGGAGCGCTTCCCAAAAACCTTATTCGCCCTCTCCCGTACAGGATCACAAGGACGAGCGGTTCCGGAGACCTGTTGTCCCGTTCGCCGGTGCACGCCGGCGCACGGGATGGAGTAGACTACGGTGGCGGCGCAAGGCACGAGATTGGCAAACCTAGATTGGTTCGGTATGTGACGGCGCACGCAGTGCACGGCAATATATAGTGCGGTTCGGAAAACCCTAATGGGTACAACGTGGGTCGGCCACGTCGCACACGTTTGAGTCGGTTACAGCAGCCCACGATCCGGTAGCGATCCGAATTGGCTAAGTTGTACACGTACGCTTACACGACTCGTTTTTCCTGAACTACAAAAATATAAGCATCGGCTCATTCCCGCAACCCGCGGCGTGTCGTGACGGACGGCGGCGGAGGAGGAGTGCGCACGAGAGAGCCTTCTATTCTCAGCCAGCACACCAAGTGATAGAACACTCCACTATATAAAGTGGTGCAGCTCTCTCTAAGCTAGCAGTATGGGACTAAACTTTAGTCACGTACATGCACCTCCAAAATTCTGCCATGCACATGGGCCAATTTGAGAATTCCAGAATTGCTTATATGGGCTGCCCATTAATAGGCCCAATATTCTAACACACGGCACCACATTCTCCTTGTAAAGAGGGTGCCTCGAATCTCCAACACACGGCCATGATGCGCGGCCAGGCAGGCTCAGATAACAAAACCCCAATGAGATCTACTCCTACTACGAGGCTCCGATATTTGGCATCGTACTAATTTGGCTAGGGGTAGTGTACCAAATTGGGGAGTAGCATGCAGGCAGCTGCTCATTGGCCAAGCTCCACGCCACTTATCATGCCGCCATTGGTTTGAAATCGATTTGGTTCGACATTTCAACGAAGGCCATAAATAAAAACACACAGTACCGCGTCCTAGTTTTCCTAAGAACAGAGTAACATATGAACACTAGTCGATTGATCAGTCAGGCATCGTGATGGTAATAATCAAATTACAGCTCAAACATCGCACACCATCTGAAAAATAAGAAAGAAAGATACTGGCCGACATCCATGGCGGCATGACATTTCGCAATCTTGCAACACTAATTCTGTAAGCCGGCCGATCTGGCTCTGTCAACAGACGCTAAAAAACGGGAGTGATTCTGCAGATCGCATGCAGGCGTACGCTGCGCCACGTTTATGGGCCATCGACCGTACGCAGTGGTGCTTCGCCATCGCCGGAACTGCTAGCTACTGTATGAAGCATCAGCACACAGACGCAGCAGCAATCTAGCATGCATGAAAAGGTGGCCGAACAGTGCCGAACCCTGTCCTACACTACACTGCCCGCGCAAGAGCGTACGTCCAGAGTCATGGCCACATCTCACATCTGCATCTTCCCCTCATCGACACTGTGCCGATCGATGGAGATATATAGGTTAAATGGTTTCTAAACTACACCCACGTCTCATATACGACCATAGGAAAGTATTTGTAATATTTTGTTGGTTTGAGTATGTTCATGTACTATATGTAAGATACCCCAAAGCAAGTTACGTGAAAAAAATCACAAGTGTGCTAATATTTTGCACTATATAGTCAAAATATCGTCATATTTGTACATAAGAAAGAAGTATGTAATTTTTTTTATATACTACCTAAAAAGTAGTATCTATAGTATTACAAGATTCTTACATACTGCATACTACATGTATATACTCCCTGGTATGATAGATACTCCATACATTGTGCGAAACACACATGGCAGTAACTACACCCGGGAGTAGTGCAAAACACACATGGAAGTAACTACACCTGGGAGTAGCATGAATTCCAACCCATGCGACGAGTGTATCAATCCTCTGAACAAGACTCCGCTTTCTGCATCCTGAATGATAATACTGTAGCCATGTCTGAATGGGCAACACACTTCATTTAGTTGGTTCCTTTCCTATTGAATTAATGCAGTACTGATCCATTTATCAGGTGAAGAGCCAATGATAATTTGTTTCTTCTGGTCTGAAACAAATGATGGCCAGCCACCCAGCAGCAGAATAGATCGATGATGAGACTGAAGACAAAATGATAATCGGAGACGAGGCCAAATCATACATGGAAAAGGTATGCATGGATGATGGACACAAATGAAGTGATTAGTGGCTGTCCTAGTCCTAGTTAAGCCTTAAGCGATCGATCGGCCAGCAGCTGGCTGAGAACTGAGAAGGACGCTGCCGCATTTGTGATGTGAGCCTCCAGATCGATCGTGTACATCACGACCAAGCAAGCCATAGTCGTCGAGTGTCACGTCGGATTGAAGGAAGCGGCGGGCCTGGTGCTTGCTACGCGTTGCATCTGTTCACGTGTGGCTGTCACCTAGGCAAGCAGCCGGAGACAATTTTTTTGAAACGAAGACAAAAGCTTTGCGTTATATTAATTAAGAAGGTGCCTGGTTTATTAGAGGAATAAACCGGACGAAAACCATACAACACACCAACAACATAGGGAGGAGCCCACACAACCATAGAGAGTAACATCTAAAACCAGCAACACCCAAAGCAACAACCTCTCTACCTAAAACAACCGCGCGAACAGACGACAACTCTAAGACCACGCATCTGTGAAATGTCACTTTGCTATTCCCTTCTTTCTTCTCTTACCCTTGATGCTAACCGTCTTAAGAAATTTCTCCACCTTTCATCTGAAGCATTCCCTGCCGAGACGCAGCTGGAGACTATCGATCGGGCTGAATTGATTGTGCCGGACGAGGCGTTGGTGTCTGTCATCGCCGACGCGACATGTGATTTCCAAGCTTCGGTTATGTCTGTCAGAATACTTAATGCCATACCACATGTCAGGATACCTGTCCTTTCAGATCATGTGTGTTAGCACATTTGACTATCAGTAAAGAAAGAATTACAAGTTATTGTAAATTTGTAATGAATGGCATCAGCTTGGCACTGCTCGACCAATCATGGGATATACTTTCATAGTTATTTGACCTTTTAGTATCTTTCGAGTAAAATCGATGGTAAAAATGCATGAGGACCGTGCCAACATCCTAACCCACATGATTTTTGGCACGGAGGTAATAATACATGCTACGTTTCAAGTGTGAAAATGTAGATATATATTCATACAACATCATGAATACACGGTATGCCGCTCTACATATATATATATATCAAACTTCTAGTTTTCTTCAAGGAAGCATCACAGCCGTAGCCTAAGTTGCACGAACATCACGCCCATCTACATCAACATCCATCAAGGCATCAAGCATTTCATTCTCCAACTAAGAAGCACGAGCTGGGTGCGTTCTTAGAGAAAAATGCGGTGAGAAACCCTTCCGCTCAGGTACCCTGCCTGCCAGGCGCATGACCAAGTACTTGAAACATTATGTCTACTGTATATTGCTACAGGAAAGAGGAAGAATAATATGTTTGGTTTTACGAGGGGCTAGTGCCAATCGAGTGTGTACCTTAGACATACAATTACACCGGAAGCTTAGCTGCTTAGCTACTGCTATTTTTCCTGCTCCAAGATATGTAAGCAGCGTCACCATGTGGCCTGCATATTCATCCAACTATGAGAAAAAAATCTAGTCATCCAAAAACTAAAGTGTATAGCATATATATGTGAATACGCCTGTAGTTAAACAATCAAACAGAGTTCTTGTTTACTGTTATGTGCAGTGTTAGGTTGTCATCAGAAAAAAATCACAGGCTAGTATTGCCTTCAGGCTCTAAGAGAGATATGGATCAGAGCAAAAGGGCCATACAGGATAACTCAAAACATTCACCTTATTGATTACCTTGGAACTTTCACATGAATCAGAGCAAAGAGAATGGACAAGAAAATGCTCAAGGAACCCGTGATAAGATATGCATATCCAAGAAAGTCATTCTTGCCACCTAGCCAGGTTGTTGTTGTAAGAACTAGGCTTTTCTTCCCGCCAAAAGTGTAGGTATTGTAATTATTTTTTATGTGCATGATGATGGTTTCACCAGCTTGTAGATCCTCTTCAATGACACCATACAGCTTTCGAAATCGGGGAAGAGCAGCTGTGCGCATCCACACAATAAGATCTTCCTGATTGCTCAGCTGGCAAAAGAACACAGTTGATTACTAACATGAAAGAAAAGTAGCACTTCAGTAACTTCTTTTTACGGAAAAATGTAGATTTTAATTACTGAATGAGCAACCAACAACCCTTGAGAGACAGAAACTCACTGGTACACCAGGGTCAAGTTTTCCTCCTCCGATCAAGGAACCATTCTGAAAGTTTAAAGGATAGACATCCTTGCCAAACTTATGTTCCCGATCACTTCTCCATGAAATATTTTTCCTATCAACCAGTATTTCCATGGATCCACGGTTAAAATCATAAGTATCGTTGAACAAGCTCCAGGCAATCAATCCACAGGGAACTATTGGAAGGCCATTGTTCTGTTCTATCGGACTGCATGAGCTTTCAGTGTGTTTCATCCCAAGGCGTAGTTGCTTATCGCTTCTACTTTTGACATACCTGTTCAGAATGAACAAGTTTCTCTGTTCAGAAAGAGAGGGCATAGAGTTTCTTCTTCGACACTGACCAGTAAATTAACCAGTTTATCATTACCTACGATGATTCTGGTAGAAGTTGTCGAGTTCATAATAGACATAAATTGGAGCTTTCATATGATACTGAACCTGCGAATATAAGTAATAGCAATATTAGGAATATAGGACCAAACAAAACTGTAATATATGCCTGACGTAATCTCAAAGTACCAAACTAAACTCAGAAATTTCAGCCATACAAAGAAAAAATAACCTAGACTGTAGTCAGCTAACAAGTAAATAGGAGAAATAAGGTCTGACTTGATCTGATAACAAAGTACCTCCACTTTCTGAATACATTTCTTTGAAATCGAGCTGTCTTTTATATAGGCCTGCTTATTACTTCTGTAAGCAGGAGGTACGCAATCAATATCATAACGATGGACGATTTCTGCAACCTGCACGTTCAGAATAAGGAGCACCCTGGTGCTCATTCAGCATTATATCCAAACTCATGGCAAATCAGCATTTACCAGACAGAAAATAAAGCAATTACCCTGTTTGAAGCCTGAAGACAAACTAGCCCAACAGGTACAAAAGTGATCCCAATAATCAAGAAAATGGTTATCACCTGAATCAAGGAAAGGACTACCAAATAAGTTACTAAGGTACAAAAACCTATGGTTAGGGTCAGTGCCAACTTACACATCCTGGTGTCATTGCCGGTTTCCAAGCTGGAAGATCCTGCTGGGTGAATCTATAGAATACTGCAAAACCGACATGATCAACCTAGATGGCATCAGGAGGGAAGAAACTTGTAATCTGTAAACGCGTAACTGACATTCGTTGTCTCATTGTATTCTAATCAATTTCAGTAAATTTGACATAACGAAGGTAGCTGACAGTGTATCAGCATTGCGTTTCACTCGATCTAGATATGGGCGCCATATTTCCCCACTCGATTAGTCCCCTCTATGCCATGGAAGGTGCTCACACAATTTCTTTCCTAACGAATTTCTCTCTGAATGCAAAACACCCCATAACTTACCACACCTCAGATCACGTTTGAACTACCAAACAGCTAGAGATAACACTAACGAACTTAAGCGACCGCCTTAACACGTCGAACTGTCGAAGTAAATCCATAGCAGCTAAGAGCGATCTTTCGCCAAAATTTCTCAGGATCGCACAAAGCTACCAATCCTAGCACATGGAACAGCCTAATCACGCATACGGATGTACCACGCATGCTCATCAGCTGCCGAATCGAAGCGAGCGGCGTGGTCAGAACTCGGCTCACCTCCCGATCTCGCCGGCGAGAAGGAGCGCCCGCCGCGCCCCGCGGAGGTTCCGGAAGCGAGGTGCTCGCCTCGTTCATCACGCCCGCCAACTCTCCGCACAGGTCCCGTCCGCTCGTCGGAGTCCGTGCTTCGCAGGGGATCGGGGTCGCGGAGAAGAAGAAGAATAGAATGCAGGTGGAAGAGACGAGAAGAGGGCAACGAAGGATACGGGCCTCTAATAGGCCCATTAATTTATATGGGCTCGTGAGACGGGCCCATATCCAGCCTATGCAGTTTTGGGCTCTGGGTTGAGCGGCCGTGAAGTTGACGGCGTGAGATCGGATGGAGCCACCGTCCATTCGCTCTGCGCGTCGCCGTCCCGGAATTCTGTTCCCCAATTCGCCAAGGAGAGGGAGCGAGCGAGAGAGAGAGGAGATGCGGGAGGAGGTCAGGAGCTCGTCGGGGGCGGCGGCCGAGCCGCAGTTCGCCGTCGTCCGGTCGTCGTCGCCGCCGCCCACCCCGGTCGCCAGGTACGGTCTCAGGTCGTCCCCTCCCGGCGGTAGATTCGCCACTGCGCACTGGTCGGGCGAACCGAAACGGATGCTGGATTTGTTTTGGGCACGATTCCACGAAGAAGACCTAGGATAGGATTCTAGGTGGGGGTTCGCGGGGTAGCAGAGAGTGTGCATAAATGTTCGATTAAACCATTGAGCAGAAGGGTTATGATCTACAAGACGCCTATCACGTTGTCACTCTCATAAGTGGATATTGTATAATATTTATTTGTAACTGGACGATATTGGTGGCTCAATTCAGCGACGGGTATCTAATGTGTGAAAAAATAGGGTTTTTTTTTGCTTTGTATTTTTCTAGTGTTCTTTTCTTTTCTTTTCTTTTCTTCTTAACCGAGATTATCCCATTCCATTATAATGAGGAAGTAACATCCAACATTATGTTGGACCAACAAGTTCATAAAGGAGTGGGGATAGATATAATTGAGTTGAGCGCATTATCAGGAACCCAGCTTTTTGCAGTTTTTCTCGATTACAAACTACTGGGCGAATTCCTGGTGGCTGGTGGCAGCGCTATCGTACAGCCACACAGGAAAAGTACCACCAGCCGAACATAGGCTAACAGAAGGAAGAGAAGGCAAGCAACACAACTAGCCATATCACACATCTTAAATCATCAACAGAGGTACCACCACCATGGTGACAGGGGTTTCAGTAGAGTCCTGAGCATCCTGATCACGAAGCTAGTTCCAGCACCTTCTGCATCAGCTGTACTGTCCCTGGCTGTGAACATAGGATTTTTGCTGTCTAAATGGTATATTGCCTCCGTAAAGTTGAAAACGCTGTTGTACCGTGCCATGGAAACTTGATGATGCAAAACCTTATGCTGTTCTTGGAGCTTGTGATGGCTTGTTGCTACTCCTTTTCATGGAGCGTTTGTTTCGTGATGTGGCTCTGCAGTGCTTCTATTTTTCTGCTTATTAGAATTCTTAAAGCTTTATTCGTTTCGAGGAAAACTGATTCCAGTATCACCCTTTTGCAATTTAGAGAATGCTTGTTTACAATCTTGTCATAAACTCGTAATTTTGAATTGCTTGCGTTGATGCCTCTTTTGCTTTTTCAGTTCTGCTGGAGCTTCATCACCTGCTATGCAAATTAATATAGTAAGCATAGATTGGTTGGGTAGCAAACAAGCTTCCAGGGTTGATTCCTCATCACATGTTGCACCGCATGCACATAGCTTTGATGCTGTTGGAACTGCTCCGGATTCTGCACCATCTTGTCGACCATGGGAGCGTGGAGATTTACTTCGTCGACTGTCAACATTTAAGCCTTCAACTTGGGATTCTAAGCCGAAGGTCGTTTCATTTCCTTATTATCAATAGGGAAACATTGTTAAAAGTAACAAGATACAACTGTGAATGCTGTGGCTGTATTAGTTTTGCATTTTATATTTAAATGTGTGATAAGGTATACTCATGGACTCATTTTTTTTTGGACCGTGCTACCGTAGGGAAACCCCTACGGTGTAATACTCATGGACTCATGGTACCTAAATGTACAAGCACAGTCAGACATTTTGTATGGTATCACTTATGATGCTTACTGCTAGCTTGGGTATACGGAGTTTGATCAAGGCTTCCTTCCTTTGCTTGTTGTAATTGGCATTTTTTGTTAGGTTCAATTTAAAATGTTATTATGGACTATGTAAGACAAATTTCTACTCCTGTTATCATAATTTAAGCCGAAATTAACTTTTGTAGGCTGCTAGTTCATTGGCTTGCGCTCAAAGAGGCTGGGTGAATGTTGATATGGACAAAATTGAATGTGAATCATGCGGTGCACATCTTATATTCAGTGTGCTGACATCCTGGTCCCCAGCTGAAGGTATGTTCTTTTTTGAGAAAATGCAAAAGAATTTGCGTTTTATTTCATTGAACAGGAATAGTTTCGAGGTACAACCTCCAGAGTGGAGGGACAATAGTGCCATCTATCTGATCTGTACATTTGCAGATTTAAAAGTTGCCACCTTTCAGTCTATGTAAATAGGTTTGACTTGGTTTCAAAGATAGTTGAAAATTTGAGTTGGATCATGGTATGTTTGTGCTCCTTCATGATTAAAAAATAATATATTTAAGGCAATGCTTCCACTTGGCAACTAATTAATGTTTTAATTTACCGGCTGATTAACACCTGACATTGATCTTATAAACTAAGTGACAACATTACATACTATGAACGGTAGCATCTATGTCCAGTGCCATAACTTTTCGCAAGTCTGACTTATGTTACTCATGTCTCACTGTTGTGCTAGGCTGGAAAAAAATTATTGGTACATCCCCCTATGCAAACTGAATTTTATCCAGCTGTGAAACCTTTCTTTGTGTATTCTGTATTAGTTGCAAATGCTGGAGAAACCTTTGCGGAGCAGCTTGATGCATCACACAGAATAGTTGTCCCTGGAGAGGCAGTAGCTGTGCTGATAGCTTGGTTCAACTCCACCTTACACAGTCAGCGCTTATTGGAGGTTTTAAAGATCGCTGTGATGGACTTTTACAATTTCTCTCGCTTCCTGTAATTGCTTCATCTGCAATTGAGAATATGAGGTTGACTAGGGCCGCTCAGATTAGCCGCCTATTAACCCAATCAATTACCTTCTTATCTGGGGAGCTGGGTTACAAAGCTGAGAGTACACCAGGAGTTGACATCCATCAAGGTTCCTCTTGTGCCTACTCACGAGTATGTTTTCTACTTCTCGTATTATTATTTATTTGTGGGTGTGGCACTGCTATATTATTATTATTATTATTATTATTTTGATCTTTTAGCTTTCTTAAATTCAAACATTGTTTATTTTCTAGGCGCAGAAGCTTATAAGCCTTTGTGGATGGGAGCCTAGGTGGCTTCCAAATGTTCAAGACTGTGAAGAAAATTCAACCCGCTCGGCTAAAAATGCACTCTCAGATGAACCAGATGAACAACAGAAAAGTTCATTCTCGGCATCAGCCAAGAAAGATAAAGGAAAAGGCAAAAGGCCCCTCAAAGATTCTGGATGCAGTGTGAGCTCACCTTTATTAGATTGTAGCCTGTGTGGGGCTACAGTTAGGATCTGGGACTTCAGAACTGTGCCACGTCCTGGTCGTCTCAGTCCAAATAACATTGATGTACCAGAAACAGGAAAAAAGCTAACAATGACACGTGGAATTAGTGCAGCCAGTGGGATCAATGGATGGGTTAATGATGGGGTGGGAAGAGATCAAGCTGAAGGGCGTGATGAAGCAGCAACTTATGAGGGGAAATTACTATCAAGTGCTGGAGTGGACCTTAATCTAACAATGGCTGGAGGACTACCGCCAATTCATTCTGCAGTGCCTGTTGCGTCTGAGTGCTTTAATGCAGGAATGGGAAGAGATCTGATGATTGCACAGCCCACTGGAAGCGAAGTTGGTGATCGTGCAACGTCATATGAGTCTCGGGGTCCAAGCTCGAGGAAGCGCAACCTTGAGGAGGGTGGGAGCACAGCTGACAAGCCACAAGACGGGGTTCAACATGCTGACAGCATAGAAGGAACTGTCATTGATCGTGATGGAGAAGAAGTTGATGATGACGTGCAAGATTCAGACATCCAGAATAAAAGATCCCGTGGGTTCAACTTTTTTGATGCCAATCTCCCATCTTCTTCTGGAGCTGGTCCTAGTAGAAACTTCTGCATTGACTCTGATGTAGATACCAGTATATTCGGTCACTCTAGAGCTGTTGGTCTAGCTCCTGTTGAGCATCCATCTGCTAGAGATTCTATGAGGGCATCTTCTGTTATTGCAATGAATATTTGCAGTGGTGATGAAGATTCAATGGAGAGTGTTGAGTACCATCCAGATGCTGGTATTGATATTAATATGCCTTCATCTAGTGGGCACAGGAATATTGAAATGAATGATGCCTTCGATCTCAACGATAGCAACCAAGCACAGCAAAGTGCTTGTGCACAACCTGCTGCTGGAAGTGATGGAAGAGAAATAGGAGGAAGCAGTACAAATGAAGGGGAGGAAGTTCTTAATGCAGGCACAACTTCTGCTTTTGCGAGAGATCAACTTAGCTTAGGAATTAGTGGTGGGAGTGTTGGCATGGGTCCTAGTCACGAGGCTGAAATTCATGGCATTGATGTTTCTGTGCAAAGAACTGAGAGTGTTGTAGGTGATGCAGAACCTATTACTGACCTTACTGAGACAATGGGTCATACTGGTGAATCAGTTCCAGGACCTGGGTTAATGGATGAGTTTGTACCTGAAGAAGTTGACCGGGAAGAACCTCATGGAGACAGCCAAGATATAGTGTTCCGTTCTACAGGCCGTGCTGACAGTGGATCAAAAATTTATGGTTCTAATAAAGCTGATTCTGGTGAGAGTGGAAAAAAGATTGGACATGCCATTGGTTATGAAAGTAGCATGCATCCTTCTCTTTCTTGCAATGCTGTCATGTATAACGGATTTGATGCGTCTAAAGAGGAAGTGACACAGGCTGGCAGAGTACCAACCAGAGATGATGTATTAATGGGGTTAGATTATGATCCGCATAATGAATTAGGTAATTATCATCGACCCTTCTTCCTGGTACACATAAACTAAATTATATATTTATCTCGACCGTATTTTTTGCATTATTTTCTGTAGTTGCATTCTACAGTTTTCCTTTTAAACTGCGTTTATTCGACTACCACTGATACTTGATTGGCATGCTTTGTTTAAAGTTATAAGTTATTCAAAATGATTTTTGGTGACCAAGGAGCAGCCAGCTAACTTTTCAGTTCACTTTCCAGCATAGGTGATATTGGTCTCATATAGGTAGTTCGGCCTTAGCTTCAGTGGAGATTTTTCGCTCCCGGGCACCAGTGATCCCTCCCGTTTAAAAAATTCGAAAATCATATTTATATGTTTCAAAAAATTCTGAAAAAAATCCGAGTGTAGCCAATGATATATCCCTCTAACGTGCAAAATATCAACTTCAAAAACTCTGTATTTTGAGCTACACAAAAATGACAAATTTGTAGATCTGAGTATGTATATTTTCAAATCTCTAAGTTTTATCAGATTTGTTATTTTTGTGTAGCCCATAATATAAAGTATTTCACACTAAACTTTTGCACGTTTGTGGGCTGCACCATTGGCTACATCATAATTTTTTTTCAGATTTTTTTGAAACTCACAAATATGATTTTCAAATTTTTTAAACGGGAGGGAGCACTGGTGCTCGAGATCAAAAAGGACTTTCCGGCCTTAGCAACCCTTATTCATATTCGTCCTATACCGACTGCACCCACAGCCCACACTTGCTTTTATTATTTCTTACCCTTTGTTTCTAATGCGCTTATTCTATTATTGTTCTGCTCAATGATATGTTCTTTGCTCATGTCAATACTCTATTTTTTTCTCAGGAGCAACAAATGGAGAAAACGATTATGAACCAGGTCTTCCAGATTTTGATCCTATAAAGCATCACAACAGTTACTGTCCATGGGTAAATGGAACTGTTGCAGCAGCTTGCTGTTACGATACTAGTTCCAGCTCAGGCAGTTCAGAACTTTCTGGTTGGCAGCTAACAGTAGATGCGCTCGATACATTCCAATCTCTTGGTCAATCTCAAATCCAAACAATGGAGTCTGAATCTGCAGCCTCGCTAAATATGGTATTTTTTGTCATGCTCATCTTCATTTCTTCTTCTTTGCGTCTCTTTGGAATTCAACACGAGTCAATGAAAGTTGGTAGCCGTGTTCCACATTTGAAAACCTGGAGTTAGTGATCTGCGTTAGCTCTGATATCTAGATGGTCCTGAGTTGTACCTATCAATGCGCCATACAGAGTTCAACTGCTCAAATAATATGTTCCCTTGTACTTAAGGAACTCTCTCTTTATGTGGTGCAGGATGATCAAGTAGCTTCTAACCGCAAGCTGGCTAGAAGGTCTTCAGTGAGCAAAAGCCATGGGAAATGTTGAGCGAAGCTCGTTCATACCCAGCCAGCTAGTTTCACCTGCGTCTCAAACATGAATAGCATCCGGCCAAGTTCCAGGTTGCGCGTCTGGGTCTTATTTACATGTATTGCTGCTGCCTGATGTACCCTTCCTAAATTAGGTTTGGCGTCGGAGGAAGAAAACCAGAGTTAATAATCCAGTTCAGCTAGTCTGTAGAATTGCTGTCACCAGTGTTTGCACAGAATCTGGCAATGCGCTGTGTCTTTGTATTTATATATCCCGGAAGAGGAGTATATTCAACGTGTCAATGCCCCATTCGAAAGGAACGTTTGCACAATTTGCAAGTGAATTGTCCATTTTTCACCCCCAGGTTAAACCTGTAAGCCAGTCTCTATATTCTTGGGGAAGGCCTGGAACATAATTCAAAGGAAAATATATTTTAGTGCGAGTCAAACTTAACATTGAGAATAAAGAATTCCCTCCATTTTCGATTCAGAGCTTTGTAGTAAATTTGGGTAGAGTTGGGTACAAATTCAGAGTTCCATAATTCTCTTCCAGTGAGGAAAATATCTCAGACTTTCCACTTCTAGTTTTCTGTTTATTGTTTCTGTTTGCGCAATTGCTGACTAGCCAGCCAGCGGTCACTTTCTGGTTCAAAATCTGACCACCCAATGAGGAGCTCCGAGAGTGCCAGGTCATCAGATAGAGAAGTGGATTTTCGTGGATGAGATGCCACTTCGCTCCACTGCACTGCACCCCATCATCGTCTTCCTCCTCGGGTCCTTCCCCTAGTCCAATTCTCAAAACCTCCAAAATTCAACAAGCTCGGGAGAGAAGGTCCGTCCGCCAGAGTGACAATGCCGCTCTGCAGCTTCTACGCCTCCACCTCCCTCCCGATCGCCAAGCCCCACTCCTTGCCCTCCTCCGCCAGGCTGCCGTCCACTGCCGCGGCCGCGATCACCACCGTGCAGCCAACGACGACGGCCCCGGCGGTGGCGGTGTTGGCGACAACGGCGCCAACGATGGCCGCGACCACGGCCCCAGCGGCGGCGGAGGCGCTGTCGCTGCACCTGCCGGAGCTGCCCGCGGAGATGCGGGACAAGATCCTGAGCCTGGAGCTGATGGGGGTGGACTACGGGCGCGCGCTGTCGCTGAACCCGGCGCTCCGCGACGCGTCGCCGGAGTCCATCCACGCGGTGGTGACCTTCCTCCGCTCCCGGGGCTCCACTTCAAGGACCTGGGCCGCGTCTTCGGCATGTGCCCCTCCGTGCTCACCGCCAGCGTCCGCGCCGACCTCCGCCCCGTCTTCGCCTTCCTCGCCGAGGACCTCGGCGTGCCCGAGGACGCCTACCGCCGCGTCGTCGTCAAGTGCCCGCGCCTGCTCGCCTGCAGCGTCCGCGACCAGCTCCGGCCGGCGCTCATCTACCTCCGCCGCCTGGGCTTCCGGGACAACCGCGCGCTGGCGTTCCAGGACCCCATCCTCCTGGTGTCCAGCGTGGAGCGCACCATGGCGCCCAAGCTGGAGTACCTGCAGACGGAGCTGGGCATGTCCAGGGACGAGGCCGTGGCCATGACGCTAAGGTGCCCGGCGCTGTTCACCTTCAACGTGGAGCGGAACTACAGGCCCAAGTTCGAGTACCTGGTGGCGGAGATGGGCGGCGGCGTGGAGGACGTCAAGGCCTTCCCGCAGTACTTCACCTTCAGCCTCGAGAAGCGGATCGCGCCGCGCCACCGCGCGACCGTCGAGGCCGGCATCGCGCTGCCGCTGCCGGACATGCTCAAGGCCACGGACGACGAGTTCAGGGAGATGCTCGAGACAGGAAGGAGCGGATGAAGCGGGCACGGCATGACCGGCCGGCGGCGCGCTGAGCGAACGCGTCATCCGCCGTGCTTATGCGTGCGTACTGATCTGAACACCGGCCCGATACGACTGCAAACGTAACCACGGCTGACGGCGAAGTCGGAGGAGACGGCGATTGCCATTTGGTTTCATAGCTGATCTGTACATTAGCACTGAGATTGGACGCTCGCATTGTCATGTGTAAGTAGTCGTATGCGGCGTGTGTATTGACTAAGTGTTCACAGGAGATGGATGGGGCTGTAAATAAAGGCATGGCTATCACATAAGTTCAGTTGACATGACATGCTGGATTTGTCTTACGAATGTTCGCAGCACATTCGATTTGATCGACGGGGCTTCATAATTTCCTCATCCCATTTGCTAAAACGAATTATCATGTTTTCTTTTGTCTGAAAACGGTATCGCGACAGAAGAGGAGGGGACCGACAGAGGCTCGCTTAGTTGCAGCAGAGCATCTCTAGGGGAGGGTGGAAAACGACCGTGGAAACCAAATATACATGTCAAAAAACTTTCCCATATGGCTTGTCTATCGCGTCGTGCAAATATACATGTTGGCTCGAGTTATGCTCGAGCTCGAGACCGGCTCCAAAGCACCTCTAACACAGTATAGGACATTACTTTTTGGTTATAAGGCACCTGTTTTACAGCATCAAAACTTTTTTTTCTTTTACAGATGTCGTATAATAGGGCACGGCCGCTCCAAAGATGCCCTAACATAGGGTACTGTGGCCGCGCCACTCCCTCTATTTTTTGGCACATTTTACATACACATATCAAACAAATAAATGATGGATGATCCAATATAATTTCAAACAAATAAACTTAAATAGTACTTCATTATTACAACATAATACAAATGGTTCATCAAATAGTTCATCAAGCAACAGACAAATGAACACACAATAGCAAATTGTTCATCCCATACAACAACATCGAATCAAGTACATGGCCTTGATCTTTGCCTTTCATTCCATGCCTACCACTCCTCAAAATGAGATCCTTTTGAAGATCTTCGTGCACATCGGAGTCTCGAATGTTATGGTAGGCCTCAAGGAAGCGCACAACTCGGTCCCCACCTCACCTCGGCCGAAGCGGCTCTCTCATCAACTCGTAGGCGGAGAACTGGGCAGCAGCTCTACGAGGTGGCCGTGGTGAAGTTCCAATAGGCGCTGGTCATCGAGGAGGCCGAGGCGAAGCTCGGTGACGCGCGCAACAACTCGGCGGTGGAGATGGGGCGGGACGAGCAGGGAGGTGACGGAGAAACGGCAGGACGAGGAGGAGGCCCTGGATCTAGCGTTCTTGGTCCTCGCGGCGAAGGGGGAGACCAAATCGAGGCCGGCAGTGGTAGTGCTGCCGTCCCGATTCATGGTGGCGGCGCGTCCGAGGCCATCTCGACCGATTTGGCGGCAGGGACGAGGTTGGGAGGAACGGTCGCGGCGCGGGGGCGGGGTGGATTTCAGGATGACGGTTGGCCGCGCGCGCGCTGAAAATGATGGGATAGGACACACCCCCGTGTGGCCCTCTCTGCCCCAAAATTGGGGCAAAGAGGAGCAAAATTTGGGGCAGCCCTATTTTAGGCACCACATAGGGCACCTGTTGGAGAGCTGTTTTTGGATCCACAATCAACCCGTACAGAACTTATGCAAAAATCATTGTATTGCTATAGTCTGGCCTCTGAACAGAGTTTCAACAATAGTGTCGCCGCTTGGAGATAGCAACCATATAGGTTCAGACCATGCATTTGATAGGACTTGCAAAATCTTAGTGTTCACAATTTTTGGTTTCTTGTCATACTTATTCTCTTAAGTATTTTAGTTATATTGACCAGGTTTGCTTTATGTTTGTGGTTCTCTTAATTTGGTTATGATTTTATGCTTTATTTGATTTGTAATTTTTGTAATCTCACTATTTAGTCATCTCAATTATTTTGTTTTTCAGTTTCTCAGTCTTATTTCTCTCATTTCCAGTCATGTCGGTTTTCAGTTCATTTATTTGTTTTCATCTTACTCAGTTTCTCATCGTTCTTTTCTCTTCACTCGTTCTCTCATTGTCCAATTTAGTTTTTAGTCTAAATTTTCTACTTTCCAGTTTGCTCTTTGCTTCATTTCGTAGTTAATCTGTTTCTTGTTATCTTAGTTTTCTCGGTTTTCTTTATTCTTAATTTTGGATAGGACTTGCAAATCTTAGCGTTCACAATTTTTTGCTTTCTTATAATTCTTAGTTTCTTAAGTATTTTAGTTTGTATTGACAAGGCTTACTTTATGTTAATGATTCTCTTGTTTTGGTTATGACTGATGTTTTATTTGATTTGTCATTTTCGTAATCTCATTATTTTGTCTTTTAGTTTCTCAGTCTTATATCTCTCATTTCCAATCATCTCTATTTTAAGTTCATTTATTTGTTTTCATCTTACTCAGTTTCTCATCGTTCTTTTCTCTTCACTCGTTCCCTCATTGTCCAATTTAGTTTTTCATCTAAATTTTCTACTTTTCAGTTTTCTCTTTGCTTCATTCTTCTCAATTTTTGGTTTCTTATCATTCTTAGTCTCCTATATATTTAGTTGTATTGACAAAGTTTGCTTTTGGTTTGTGTTTCTCTTGTTTTAGCCCCGAAACGCCACCTATGGCCAAGCAGGACCCTGCTCCATCTGCCCCATTGATGGCATGACTATTGCTCCCTCTTTCCGCCAGGGGTAGTTACGATAAATATAATTATACAAAACTTTTATACTTTTTTTACCTTTTTATCATATTGCAGTATGAATGAATGTTGTTGTATATTATTTAGGTAGCCTTATTAAACCACATAATAATTTTGCAAAATATGAATTATTTTATTCTTTGATATATACTTATAGAGAATATCACTAAGAATATGAGTGAATTGTGCCTTTTTTTCTCCTTCGGAGGCATCACCCCTTAACAAGATATTGAAACAGAACACTTAAATGTGAAAAAGGACAGTAAAGGGACGTCTTTTTGAATTGATTTTAGTGTTGCTGTATTGTGTTGTGTACATGCATATTACTATGTGAATATTCTTCTCTATTTGAATATTATTAAGTTTATTGGTAGAGATACCAAAGCATGAGGCTTAACAAATATCTTGTTAGAAGTTTGAAGTGTATGAATCGTCTAGTGCATAAACATGAAGAGACCAGGCTAGGTATTTATCATCAAAGTTAATTATTTCAACATTCAGTACCGAAGGAATAATATCTTCATACTCATTTGGTTGGGCTCAGTAGTTGTCCTGAACCTGTCTAATACTCGCGGAGCACCGCATTTCCCTTCTTATTTTCTTACTTCATATTAGTTTTGAAGAGTAAGATACTATAATCCACTAAAATGAGGTGTGAAATTCCCAGGCTCCATTTGCAGATTTGTAATTTCTAGATATTACCCAAACTTATTTGTGTTGTAGCAACGTCGATAAACCAACCGCAACAAAAGGAAAAAGGTTGGGTTATAGCGGCTCACCCTATCTGAGTCCTTGCGAGGGAAAAAATATGTGCAGGAGTTTAGAAAGTTACATGAAAAGGGACATGGGTACTCATATGATGCCAAATTTTAATGCGTGCAAAAATGATATTTGTAAGTTTTATTGCATGCAAAATCATATTGTATTTGTTAGTTTTAATGCATATTGACCTGAATTTTATTCGTGCAAAGTTTCAAGAAAAAAGTTGATCGTATGAAGAGAAAACTTTGGCGAGTCACATATGGCAACGGGTCAGTCAAGATAGTCATGTTTCTGCTCATCTCACGGAGGGACCGTAGGAGAAGGATGCAGCCTATTCGTCATGCCCGTAATATCGTTCCTTCTTTGTGGCCAGTAGACCCGTTTGGGACCAGAAATAGAACAAATGTTAGATCGCGGATAGACTGATCCAGAGGGGTTCTACCGCACCGATAACAGTGTCCACGTTGTTTTCAATCATGAGACAACGAAACACATGCTACAGGGCCGCTTAGTGCACAAAGCCATCGACCCAATCAATGCAATGATGTACCGTTCTATTTTCGTGACGACTCAACTGCCCAATCAATCTATACTACTTCTTCCGTTCTAAAATACTTGTCTTCCATTTATCCAAATTCGGATGTACCTAGACATGCATCCGAATTTGGATAAATGGAAGACAAGTATTTTGGAACGGAGGGAGTAGTAATTAAGCACGTGCACATGCACGTTACATATAATTGTATGATGTGTATAAACGTAGTTGTAAAAGTTCTAGAGGAAAATAATCGGCTTAAACTAAACTGGCGAATCATTATTAGTTTGGTATAAAATAATGTACACATGTATTCAATTGTTCTCTCTGAAATGTAATAGCAGAAATTTCATCAATTATGAAATGTAGATCCATCAATTTCATTACATAACCTAGCTATGGGAATAAATGTGCAAAAATTATATTGCTTGACATGCACAACTCAGGAGGTTCATATGCATACCTTGGCTAATATTTAAGCTTCCATATTAGTGATAGAAAATCATGCATAATTTCTCCATGAACCACCAACGTAAGTATATCATATATATGGATCTAGCATATTTTGTTATTCCGTATTCAAATAAACAAGAAAAGAAATTTGTTCAGGACAAGAACATGAGCTTTTACTAACATATGCTCCCTCCATGCGGAAAAAGATGTGACTAAAATGGATTTATCTAACCCTAAAATATGTCTAGAACTCTAGATACATCCATTTTTATGACATCCTTTTCCGGACGAAAGGAGTATGATGTATCACGACAATATGTAATAAGCGCACATGTGTAACTACACTATAAGAGGAGTTCGATGTAGGTGTCCTCAGTCTTCCTGTCCTGCTTTCCCTGCATGGCCGGGACACCAGCTAGGCATTACATCGAGCATATGCCAGCATTACCAAGAAAACACAGCACCTCCAATCTTCTAATTCTATCGTACGTACACATAGTAAAGCTTCAGGTCTGGTTGCCCAAGTGTACAGTAGCTATCAGGAAGGCTCCATGATCATATTTTCATATAGTACACGACTGGCTTTGTGCTACACGATCAGTAAAGAGAAGATTGGATCATACTCCATTGCACGTGAAAAGACACTGCACACGGGTCGGAATCAGGCCGTCAGATAAAACATTCGACGGAGAACAGTTCGAAAACAATCTTGATGCTTCGTCACCCAGAAGAGAGGCACAGCGGGACACCCCAGGCGGTGGCTGATTCAGTGGAGAGAAGTCCCATGGATTAAGACTTTCAGAGGAGGAGGCGGCAGGTGCTAAAGGCGATGAGGCGAGGACGACCGGTGGCTGCTTCACGGAGCTGGCGGTGGTGTCATCGGTGTGGTATGGTGGTCGAGCGCCCGGGCGCTGGCGCGGTGGTCGCTGTGGCACGGCAACGTGATTGCAGGGGCGCTCGACACGGCGGCGTGAAGGCAGGTGGCGGCGACGGCGTCCGCGTGATGGTAGGGGCGGCGGCCTAGTCCCCGCGTGATGACAGAGGTCGTTTTGATTATTTTGATCAGATTAGATGTTTGCGTGATTAGTGGTCTTTTGTTTTGTTTCCGCATGAAACTGGCTCGTCCTACAATAGAAGAGGAGCAATTAGCGGGGCATAATTGCAGGCATCGGTGTAAAGCGTGGATTGGAGATGTGTTCAGTCAGGCTGACCACGGGTGTCACCTCAGCCGTAGGATAAGTTGCTTAAATGGTCTAGATCTACTGGATCACCCCCTTCTCTCCCTTTTTATATTAGTGGTGATGATCCCATGTCCACGGGCGTATCTCCACTACTTATAAACGAACAAATTTGACAGGAAAATTGGATCTGAACCGTCCGTACATCCTCATCAAACGGTCTACATCCATCCGTTCTCCCCACCCAGAATTCACGCGCCGGTCAGTGAGGGAAAGGAAAAACTGACGCACAGCATCCTAATCACGATCGACCCATCACCGGTGTCCACCTCCCATGAATCCACGATCCACTAATCTCTTCGATTGCATATCTGCGACGATGATTCCGGCAGCGTCTTGCTGCTCTGCTTCTTGGTAGCGCCAGCGGCTCAGGTAGGTGCAGCAGCAGGGTCGTCGCCAGTCCGCCCGACCAGCTGCGGCGGCGTGAGCGTGCCATACCCGCTAGACGTCAGCCAAGGGTGCTACTGACCGGGGTTGAACCTCACCTGCGATAGGACGCGCAGCCAGCTGATAATCGGGGGCGGCTGCGGCAGCCGCATCTTCGAGGTCTTGGAGATCTTGCTGGCCGAGTCCACATTGCGCGTCATGGGCTGATGGGCGACGTGAGTATCACCACCCTCGGGACCCCCGACGGCAACGACACTTGCCCCGACCACGGCGCCGGCCCGTCCGTTGTGTCAGAGACGCGCAACCAGTTCGTGGTTACCAGGTGCAACGTTCAGGCCAGTAGGCCACCCTGGTCGGGGACACCGGCAATGCCATTGCCGACTACTCCGCCTTCTGCGCTCTCAACGACAGCTGGGAGGGCCCAGCGACGAGTTTTCCTGAAGCCGTCGCCGCCTGCTCCAGCATCGGCAGTCGCGAGACGCCCATCCCCATCGGTGGCTGGACCTGAACCACGAAAAAGACCACGAGGTGTCGAACGCGATGCGCGTCGCCAAGAGGGGCTGTTTCGAGGTTGCCTCCGCTGATCTGTTCAACAAGTTGCTCACGGACTCCTCGAGCCAGCGGTCCCGATGGTGCTGGAGTTGGCGGTGGAGTTCGCGCCGCCGGTGCTGGCGACGACGGGGATATGTCAATCTTTACGTTGTGGCAATCAAGAAATCCAAGGTTGCGCTTCAGAGGGAGATGGAGGAGTTCATCTACAAGGTAGGCATCCTCCGCAGATCAACCACTGGAACGTGGTAAAGCTACCCTTTCTATTCTCGGTTGATCCAGAGGGTACAATTTGTCAACATAATTTTCATGCTTTCCACCTTCCATGCCATAGCTGCCCAACAATCAGTTTTGAGTATTACTGGACTACAGTCTCCATAAAAGTTAAGATGAGATGTAAGTTACTAAGTTTCACACAAGAATGCTTAATAAACCATCTATATAATATGTGGAAATTCAGTGTGCAAATATGTGACAATCAATTGAAAGAGTACTCGACCACTGAAAGGATTCAGAGGATTGCACAGGGCATGTGCTATTTCTTCTTATTCTGAGGATATGTTTGTGCTATTTCCTTCCCTAGAATCGGAAAGAGTACTTGTCGTGTGTTGCAAATTTTGTAAATATAAGGTGGGATAAATTTGAGCTAATACTTTAAGCTTTGCAAAAACGTTCTTGAAGCATGGAGCGAAATACATATGTTAAATAGAGGGCCCTATCACAAAATGACCATGAAGATTACGGGGAAAAAATAGCCAGGCTCTAGAATGATTATAGATGTTGACATTTCACAGTTTGAAGGTCAAGTGGGCAGTACAAACTGTAAGCAGTTACTGTAATACTGTGTGCTGAAAGTACATATCACCGACAGACAAATACATAGCCAGACAAATATACCTACATCTACATGTGAGAAGAGGAAGTTTAATGATACAGATTATAGATATCAGCATGCCTGGCATGACTTTGATCCATACCTTGGCTATAAATTATAATGTGCAGGTGATAACACAAGTGGGGCTACAAACGCACTGGTACGATGAAGCGATACATCCCATTTAATATTTCATATTTTGCAGCGTTTTGTTTGGCTATTATTTTTTAAATTTTTTAGTGCCCACGGTGAGTGTTTTCCACTATGGTCGTTTATACACATTGCAAGTGATTCTTTTTGAAAAAATGTGGTATGATGCTTATGTAGGAAGGTATGGATCTATGAAGGCAATTTTTGGTACAGATTTTGAAATTCGCCGAGAATGAAGTTATACCCAATATCCCAGCCATGGAGTGAAACTGTATGGATGGTTAAAAAGGTACGCATTTATCAGAGAATAAATAGTGGGTTGTTTTTCAAGTGTTGCTTCAAAACAGAGACTGGATTGTTATTTTTCTTGGAAACTAACTACTATAATATATTTACGTGCTTCTTCAATTTTAACTGGTGACGTGTGTGAAACGTACATTGCATGCACTGCTCAGTTACAAATAAGTATAATTCAAAAGGAACATGTTATATTTAAAAGACGTGCATTGCACGTGCACGATTACTAGTTTGTACATATCGAAAAAAAATAACCAACTACCACTACGTTGTCTACGGAAAACGAAACCAACAATTAAAAACATAGATTTCATCTCCGCTCGGAACCTTGAGCGAAAAATCTGTGTTCCTTAGAGCATCTCCAATAAGCGCTGGAAAGGCCAGTGCGCTAAATATTTTTTACACCGCCGAAATAGCGTTTTACCGCGCAGGGAGGGGGTTGCTTTTCCAAACGCTGCATAATTTAGCGCGCGTAGTGGCCGCTTTTTCATATTTTAGCGCGCCGTAAACACATTTTTACACACAAATGACTGAAAAACAGATCAAACTGAAGATAAAAACTAAACTGAAAATAAAGTTCATCTATTTCATACTGAGAAATAAAGTTCATCTAGTTCGATAAACCTAATCTACTCCTCCTCGTCGGTGGTGGTGTCATCGGTGGAAGTCCACAGGTCATCCCACCTCGGATCTTCCTCGCCCCAGGTGGTGTGGCCGTAGAGTTGTTCCTCCGCCGCGGTCTTGTGCATCCGCTTGTCGGCCCTCACTCGCTCGGCCACCTTGGTCGCCTTGAACTCCTGCTCCGCGGCGACATCTTGCGGGAAGCGCTCGCGCCATTGCGCCATGGCGCGCTCGTCCGCCTCCGTGACGAGGAGGCGGGTCTCCCTCTAGCGGGTGGAGGCTGCGATCTTCGGCGGTGACGAGGCGCAGGGGAGGCGCCAGATCTTACGCCTACTGCGCGTTCTAGGCGTCCTGGAAGTTCATATGCACGGTCTCGAATGTCCCGAGCGAAATCCGCTCGTCGTCGGAGCGGATTTCCGTGGAGGAGGTGCCGGCGGGGCGGGCGCGGACGCCGCGGTAGCCGAAGGAGCTTCGGTGGCGCAGAGGCATGGCGGCGGCGGAGCGCGGGAGAGAGAGGAAAGGGTGGGGAATTGCTAAAATTGTCTAAAAGAATGTGCAATCAATCAAGCTGATAGTCAATCAAGCAACAATGAGGCCGAAACACCATTGCCGGAAGCACCACCACCCCCTCCATAGGCCGGAGCACCATCAACATCACCACCCCCTCCATAGGCCGGAGCACCATCACCATCAAAGACCACCACCCCCTTCATACGCCAGACCACCATCACCATCATGGCATCACCACCGCCACCCCCTCCATAGGCCGGAGAACCATCACCAACCATAAGATCATGAAGCTCTTGTCTCATTTCATACATGATCTCAATTCTAGTAATCTCCAAAAATTCTCTTGCCATCGGTTGCATGCCGGTGGGATCTATCATCACGAGCCGGTTCTCTTCAAAGTTACATCTCTTCTCCCATTTTTTCCTCATTTTCTTGTTTCATCTTTTTGGCCAATGTCACCTTGGTCTCCAAGGGTTTCTCCATCGTTGCTTTCTTTAATTTCACCATTGAAGCAATTTGGTCCTTCAAAGTTGAGGCCTCAGTCGACACCTTAGTTTGATCTTTCTCCATCCTTCTTCCAGTATTACTATCAAATAAGTGGAAAAACAAAGTTGCACACACCAGTTCCACACATGTAAATAATCAGCACATGAACAAGCATAGCGAGAACTATAAACTAAAACCATTACATATAAAGTTTGTGGAGGTAGAAAATAGGAAAAGGAAAAATTCAGATTAAATCTATGAAATAACACCTTGCCCTTGTTTCTTCCTCCCTTGGGTGCATCATCATTATGTTCATCGTCTTCCATCTTAGAAAGAGTACCTTTCTTCGGTGGACCTTCTTGATCCCTCAAACTCAACTTCTCGTTGTCCCAAAGAATTTTCCAACAATGTTGAGCATTAAAGGCTTGCATTTGGTTGAACCTTTCATCAGCAATGAGTTGCCAATATATTGCCCTCGTTTGATCATTGTCGGCGATCGCATCAAGTGACACGCTCTCCCATGTTCGGATCAACGTAACATCCTCCAACTCAGTGTAGTTGGTGCTTCATTTTCAAAATCTCGGTTGGCTTGCATCAAACACCTCCTCCCCAATTTCTTTGCTTGTTTCCCTTCTCTTCAGTCTTGGGTGCCATGTCGGAATCGAATGCATCAAGGGGAGAGCTCATGATGTCCACTGAGTTCTCGTCCAACATATTCGCATAGACCGTATGCACGGGATAGCTACACAATCATAACATGCGAACGACTAAGTAACTGAACAAATCCGACAAGCTCTGGGAGAAAGGGAAGAAAATTACCTCGTCGGCATATCCTCGAACACGTTGTGAGCGGAGGAAGCGACAGTGGCGCGGACATCCGAAGTGAGTGTACGAGGAGGACGTCCTCGAGTCGCTAGAGCTTTGGCCTTCTTCGGGCCGTTGGCGTGCGATTTCGGTCGTCCATTTGATGCCGCAGAAGCCGCGTCGGCCACTGCGGCGGGGTAGCCATACACGGTATGAAGCTTCGAGGCGGCGGGGGGACTAGGCCCGGCTCCGGTCTTTCTCGGGGTTGGACGACGTGGTTGCCCTGGCGCTTCCTTTTCAGGTCGGCGGCGGTCGGAATCGGCGTGACGACGAGGAAGCCGACTGCGGGAGGCGCGGAAGGTCGAGAGGGCACCCGTGGGGCGAGCGAGGGAAGGAACCCGATGGGTGGGGGGCTACACGGGGTCCGTGGTGGCGAATCGGTGGCGCGACGACAGGAGCAGGGTCTCCGGCGGGAAGGGCGGGGCTGGAACTTCAGCTCCCGCGTTCTCGCACCAAGAATGGGGGGGACAGGAAAAAGACCCGCCAAAATCGAGCATATGGGGAACTCCGGGGGAAAAAATCCCGCTGCCCCAAAAAAAAATCCCGGACGGCCCTTTTTACGGTTTTGTTCGGCCCGTTTCTTCGTAAGGGACCTGGAAAAACCAGATATTTTCTAGGCCGACGGCGCGTCGATCTTGCGTAGGGTCGGAGGGGACGGTAGTCAGATGGCTCTCCGATTTGGCTGCTGCGTGGCAACGGGAGGTCGGTCGTGGTGGGCTGGCCGGATGCACATCTGTGCAAAACCGGAGGCGCGCGGCTGGAAGAGGCGGGATACGGTCTCGCGGGGCTTGGGCGAGGCGACGACAAGGCTGGGTAAAGGTGGCGGCCACCCGAGGCTAAGGAGAGTGGATAGTGGGGCACTTCTCGTTGGAGAAGAATGGGAGCGAGGCAGCTCTGCTCGTTGGAGAATAGGTGATGAAAAAGATTACGTGTGTGAGCTATGATCCGTTCTTGCCATTTTTAGGTTTTCCTTTATTTCCCCCTTTAGACCAACTACAACAAGCTCGCTTCCAAGGATGTGGAAATTGTTTATTTTAACAGCACGAGGTCCTGAAAGTCCCGTGTAATTTATTAGATATCAATAGGTACAAGTTTAAATTAAAGACATATAACAAACTAGAAATTATATAGCAGTCCCTAGAATATGCACATTAAACAAGTCTCTGAAATTTGGCAAAGTAAAATGGGGGCATATCATCAATGCGAGAGACCCTCCAACCTCAATGCTACATATATCGGTGGCCAAAGGGGGGGTATGGCCCCCGGGAAGTAGCTCAACATTTTCAAATATAATTATATTAAACTTTTATACCTTTTAATGTTTCAAATCCTGTTGTGGGGTTTTAACAAATATATGTTGTATATTATTTAGTTAGCATTGTTAACTATGTAATAATTTTTCTCAATTTTTTCCATTATATTGTTACAATGTATATCATTGAAAATATATCTGAGTTGCGGAAAAGGTTTTTCATTGTGAGATATTACACATAGCAATATGCAAAAACCACTTGAAATATGAAAAAGGAAAAAAAAACATGCCTCCATGATTTATTTTACCATTAATGAATTATATAATGTGTATGTATATTACTGTGTGAATGTTTTCTTCGGTTTTTAATATTATTAAATATATTTGTTAATAAAAAATGTGTAGTGTATGGCTATGTAACCAAACGTATATAAACTTCTGGTGTATACATTGAGAAGTTGGCATGATCTTTTTTCACGATCAAATGTGTCTTACAAGTTACATTGGATTTATTAATAAGCTGATAATATGATTGATGACTTATCACCTATACTTGTTGAAACTTCTGGTGTACATCTGAAAACAACGTAAAAAAAGACGTCGATCCATGTCCATGGGCCGAACCTGATACCATTCCCACTCCATGGCCCATCACGGAGCCGACCAGCCTCGCCATCAACGCCGTCGCCCAAAAAAAAACCAAAAGCCGGACCAAGGCATCAAGCCCGAGTGGTGATGCCCGACCACGACACCGCCACCAGAGCGCTCTCGAAGCACCCTCCCCGACCGTACTTGCCCACCGCGAAGCCGGCGAGCCGCCGCAGCGAACGATGGGGTCGAACGAGGTGGACAAGCCGCTGCGGCGGATCGGCGCGTCGTTCGAGGAGCTGGCGACCGTCGCGAAGCAGCAGCCGCAGCCCGCGGCGATGGCGGCGGGGGACTTCTCGCGCGCCTGCTCCCACGTCTCCGTGCTTTTCGGCTGCCTCGGCATCGCCTTCAAGTTCGCCGAGATGGACTACGTCGCCAAGGCAAGCCCTCCCACGCTTTCTGCTCCAGCTAACTTGCTGCCGGTTCCCCTTCTTCGCGATTCCTCCCTCCCCGGATGGGGAGCTCGCCGCTGCTTAGGGCGAGTTTAGCTGTTCTGTATACAACTTTGTCATGCTTCGATGTGATAGGATATTCGAGGCGATTCCCCGAACATTAGTTGTGTAAAGCTGTGGGAAATTATCTGAATTTCTCGACTGGATCAAGTCAACAGCACCGCGTGAGTTGATTTTGTGTGGTACACTGCATAACTCTGCACCTGCGTGGTGAGATAACTGTGGAGATCCTCTAAGCTTTAGTCGCTTAAGGCTAGGGAGGGGGCGAAATTATTCTCATATTCCCAGTTGGATGAAGCCAGTAATTATTCTGTGCACATCAGTATCAGACCACCTAGTTCTATGCTTGTTCCAATGTATGCTTATGGTGATAGGAAATCATTCGCATTTCTGCAGTTGTGCGTGTACAATTATACTACTGCTAGAAAACAAAGCTTCCAGCCAGTTCACATGTTCTATTATTACCAAAATCTTGATCATGGCTTGGTGCCCCTTATTACCTGGTTAATCCTAGCATCCCCTTTTCAAGGCATTTTTTGGTGATCCTTTCTGAAGATCGTTTCCTCTTTTCCGAATTTTGGGTTATAGGTCAATGATTTACTGGAGGCGTCCAAGTCGATCTCAACACTGCCCTCCATGGTTGAGTTAGACATTCAGAAGGGCACTGTCAGAGTGGCGGGCAGCCACACGCTGAATCTACTCAGGGTTAAGCGTGGGATCGATATGGTGAAAGTTCTTTTTGAGCAGATATTGATTACAGAGTAAGTGGAAGCTGCAAACTGAATAGTGGCATCGCTTATATTTTGCTGTCATTTTGCTCTTATATGATGCCTATGTTGAGAAATGTTCATATTGTCTCCTTCTCAGGGGCAACTCCCTGAAAGACGCAGCATCTCAAATCTAAAGTTCTTACGAATCGTCTCAAATCTATCATCCACTCCCTTGTTGATCTCGACCAAACTGGTTTCCTCGCCGGCCGTAGAATTTCCGAAAACATTGTGTACGCGGCTGATCTCCTCCGCTGCTGCCATGCTCGCAAAGCTCCTACCCTTGTGCTCAAACTTGATTTTCGAAAAGCCTTTGATTCGGTAAACTGGACTAGCTTGCTTTCCATCCTTTTGGCTCGCGGTTTCAGCGATAGATGGTGTTCCTGGCTCCACTTGATCCTCTCTACTGGGCACACGAGTGTTATCCTTAACGGCATCCCCGGGGATTGGATTCGCTGCAAAAATGGTCTTCGGCAGGGCGACCCCCTTTCCCCGTACTTATTCATCATCGTGGCCGACGTGCTGCAACGCCTCCTTCGCTCTGCCTTCTCTCGTGGCCTCGTTGCTCACCCTATTTCGGACTCGGAGCCTTGTCCCATGCTTCAATATGCTGACGACACTCTCATCCTCTGCCGCGCCGACACCGCATCCGCCATTGCGCTAAAACAGGTTCTCGATGACTTTGCCCTTGCCACCGGTCTCGAGATTAACTTCCACAAGTCCACCTTTGTTCCCATGCACGTCTCTCCCTCGACCTCCGCTGACCTTGCTTCTATCTTCGGATGTCCTATCTCTTCCTTCCCCCAAACATACCTCGGGCTCCCTCTCTCCCCCATCAAACTCCCGCTCTCGGCCTTCGCTCCTCTCATCGCCAAAGTTGACCGTTACCTCTCCGGTTGGCGTGCCCTCCTGCTCTCGTCGGGTGGACGTCTTGTGCTATGTAATGCTGTGCTTAATGCTCTTCCTACATACTATATGTGTTCCCTTTCTTTACCTATTGGAGTTATTGAAGCAATTGATAAAAGACGTCGCGCGTTTTTTTGGACTGGTTCGGATCGTTGCAATGGCTCGCGCTGCTTGATCTCGTGGGATAAATTGTGTTGTAACAGGGATGAAGGCGGGATCGGCATGAAGGACCTGAAGAGTCAGAACGCTTGCCTCCTCCTTGGCTTTGTTCACAAGCTGCTCTCCCCTGGCGATGCTTCCTGGAAGGCTTGGTACTTAAGGCGGGCTCGTGACATTGGTGACTGCTCTAGCTCGCCTTCATTTCTGGAGAGGATCATCAACGATGGCTTGCCACTATACCGCTCGCTCACCACTGTCCGCGTGGGCGATGGACGCTCGACATCCTTTTGGTATGACTCTTGGCTGCCCACCGGGCCGCTCGCTGCTCGTTTTCCTGCTCTCTTCAGTCACTGCCTGAGGCCGAATGTGTCGGTCGCTGCTGCTCTTGATATTGGGATCCCCTCCACCCTCCGAAACCGCTTGACTGAGGCAGCCTCCCGCGAGCTGTCTTGCGTCCTGGAGCTCGCCGGCGCTGTGGTGCTTACGGACCTGCCCGATGCCCGAGCTTTGGCGTGGGGCGGCGTCAGGACGTTCTCCACCGGGGCAGCCTACAGGGCCACGTCCGAGCATGGCATTAAGGCGAGCTGGTCTGACCGTGTCTGGGCTAGTCCCCTCCCCATGAAGATCAAGATTTTTATGCTGCTGTTCTGCTCCAACCGGCTGAGCACTCGTGAGAACCTCTTTGCCAAATACTGCTGCCCTTCTGAAGATTGCGAAAGGTGTGGCGCAACGGAAACCCTTCAACACCTGTTCTTCTCCTGCCAACGCAGCGCTGCCGTCTGGGGCCTTGCTGGTGTGGGCTTTTCGACCTCCTCTACAGATGAGTACTGGTGCAACAGGGATCAGATGGTTCGCGGCTCTCGGCTGGTTGATGATGCTGTTATTATGATAATTCTTTGGCAGATTTGGAAGGCCCGCAATGACCTCGTTTTCAAAAAGATTGACAGGTCTGCCGATCATGTCCTTCGTTCTGCTATCGACAACATTGAGCTGTGGTCTAGGCGTTTCCGCGGTGACAATCCCAAAGGCGAGCTGATGGCCTGGAGGGCTTTTCTTGTTCCCCGCTCTCGTGGCATGTAATTGGTTGATTGTCTCTCTCTCTCCCTTTGTGTATCTCTGTAAATTGCAAATGTAGGCTCCGGCCTATCATGACATTGTATGGCTTCCTCAAGCCCTTTTCGAGTTGGTAATATAAAAAACGGTGGGGAGTAATCCCCCCGTCAATCTCGAAAAAAAAAAAAGACGCAGCATCAAAAGCTTACGCTCAGGTGCTTGCTCCTCACCATGGCTGGGCCATAAGGAAAGCAGTCGGTGCTGGAATGTATGCCCTTCCTTCTAAGTCGCAGCTCCTGAAGAAACTCAATGAAGATGGTGAGTATCTTCATCTCCAGAATACATATTTACCTCTTATGTTGTTTACAAACTCTTGGTTATGCAATCAACTGAGATCATTTGCTGACATGACCACGTCATATTGCTTTACGATCACCCTAGGAAAGCATTACTTTGTTGTTCATTTGTGTAGCTGTTTGCTTCCATGAGACTTTCTAGCATGTGCATAAGTAATCTGGCTGCCTAAACAAATAATTCGCTGGATCTAATATATCAAAAGCACATTAAGATATCTTACTCCCTCCGATCCATCAAATTTGTCGTGAAATTTGAGCTGATCACGTACAACTAGTTCATACGACTTCTGACACTTTAATCGGATCGGAGGGAGTAGTTTTTTGTTTTGTTTTGAACGACTTTGTTCTGACATCGGGTGGTTTTGCCCACTGCCTCTTAACCTTGCAGAGACTTCAGCAAGGGCTCAAATGCAGAGTTTCGTCAGGTCATCTGGACCAGTAATTCACTACATTGAAGACCTCTTTACCTCGAGGAATTTAGGATTAGATTGGTGATTTGAAGCCTACAGATGCAAATTCCAGTGTACTAATATGAGATGAGATGGTGTGCTGTGACTGCAAACAACTATAGCTGGTTTCAGTGTTCGAGTTCAAGAGTGCAGGGTTGTTGTAACCTAAATTCAATAACCTGTGCTGTTTGGAGGTTCCCGAGGGTGGATGGAGAACCTTTGTAACGAAATGGTTGCTTTCCTTACCTTAACTAAGCCTTTTGTCCCAAACAAGTTAGGGTAGCCTAGATATGAAACCCTTTCACGAAGACTTCTCAGGAGGTCACCCATCATAGTACTACTCTCGTTCAAATGGATTTCATACACATTGGACTGACTAGTTTTTATGTTGGCTCGCCAGCCTATCACAACCCTTAGATATGAAACCCTTTCATGAGGACTTCTCATGAGGTTACCCAGCCTAGTACTACTCTCACCCAAATGAGTTTCATACCCATGAGACTGGCTAGTTTTTACGTTGGCTCGTCAAGCCTATCACAACCCTCCTCCTTTACTCGGGCTTGGGACCGGCTATGCCTAGAAGACATAGGCGGATGGAGGAAATAAGTAGCATTCCAGTTTAGAATTCCAGCTTATCTCTAGAGCTATACTAAACTGGAATGCTACTTACTCCCTCCATTCACAAAAGGATGTCTCAACCTAACTCAAATTTACATTTATCTACACACTATATGTGTAGATACTAGGGGCGCGTTTGGTAGCCTGCAGCCAGCCGGGCCAGGCCCGCTGGCTGCAGAAACAGGCTGCCTGTTTGCTTGCTTGCAGCCCAAAACTTGCATAGCGCGCTTCTTAAAGCACCCTCGGGCCAGGCCCAGTGGGAACGGCCGAATCGGCCGTTTCCAGGGAGCCATGCCCGTTCCTCTTCTCTCTCTTCTCCTCTCGTGCAGATTCCCCATCCCGCCTGCAGCCGCGGCGCTCGATTGGAGATGGCGGGAGCTCGCGTGGTGCAGCCGAAAACTCGGCGAGAGAGTTTGCGTCACCTCCCGCGCAAAACCCTCCCCTATATACACCCTCTACTCTCACCGCTGGTCGGAGTCCACCATTTTCATCAGTTCGAGGTCTTCGGTCGGAGCTCGCAGGTAAGCGGCGGCGGCAGTCTTCATCGGCAGGCAGTAGCGGAGCGGCGGCGGCACCCTCGTCGGCACGGAGTGACCTCATCTTCGTTCGTCCGCATCCATGGCTGTAAGTTCCAAAACCCTGGCTACCATAGTGTTCATTCGTGTAGTATGTTCTAGATCTGAGCTGTGTTTGAGGTCTGATCTGATGTCTGTATGATCCATGCTTGTAGCTGAGGAGCTAGGATATGTAGATCTGTTAGATTCCATCTAGGTTCTCACATGTGGCCATGCTCTCTAGATCTGTTAGCTTCGATGTCACTTCATTAGTTCATACACATGCTTGTCTTCGATGTCACTTCATTAGTTCATACACATGGTAGGCTCATAAGGTCTGTTATCGTGGTCGATGTAGGAGATGAAGAGCGAGGATTTTAGTATGTCACTTGTACCAATTGGGGACTCCCAAATCCCATCCTCGTATGTTGAAGACTCTCAACCAGGGGCGGAGCCAGGGCCCGGCATGCCCGGGCGGCTGCCCGGGCTAAGTTGAAAATCACCATCGTAGTACTACTAGAGAATAGTGATTAGAGAAGAAATTTAGATGGGCAAATGCTAAACAAATCAAGCACAGCTAGAACTTGCCCAGGCTAGAACGACTGGCTGGCTCCGCCACTGCTCTCAGCCCATGATGGACTTCGGCATGACCGACAGCACGTACGGTGTTGTGCACGACGTTGTAGGCTCGTTAGCTACGACGTTGAACCAGCAGATTGCGAAGAACAAGGCCCAGACCAAAGCAACCATGAAATGGCTCCCTTTCATGTCAACCTTCGTGCTCAAGCACATGACCACTCTCATCAGTACAGGGGTTAGGACAGACAAGGGTTTCAAAGAAGTGCATCTGAAAGCTTGTGCTAAGGCTCTCTTTGCCCACTGTGGGGCAGAGGTGACCTCAACTCAGGTGTACAACCACTTGAGGAAGTGGAGGCTGAGGTGGGTACAGGTGAGCAAGCTCAGAGATTTGAGCGGCGCTCAGTGGTGTGAGGAGACCCACACCATCATCCTGGAGGACGCACACTACACGGGCCACATCATGGTGAGCACCTGTGTACTAACAGTGGGTTCTTTTCAAACTTGTACTAACCATCATGCTCTAACACACTCATCTTCCAATCGTAGGATCACCCCAAAGATGCTGAGTTTCTTAACAAGCCTATTTTGAACTACCCACAGATGCAAACGATCTTCTCCTTTGGTTTGGCCACCGGCAAGTTTGCCATGGGGTCAGGTAATCCCCTTGGCACTCCTCAGCCGGAGGATGCCGACACGCAGGAGTCTGACACCGTGATCCTTGATGGTCCTCCGAGCAGGAAGGGGGATACACCCAGCCACGCCCATGGACTGAAGAGGAAGAGAGGTGCCCTTGCTGAGGAGGAGATCCAGGCCTTTGCCAGCATGACTGAAGCTGTGAAGGATGTTGCCCAGGCCATTAGGGAGAGCAAGCCGACGGACATGCACCCTGACCTGTACAATGCCGTCATGGACTCTGTTGGGTTCACTGAGGAGGCTCGGATGGTGGCTCTCGGCCACCTCGTCGACCACAAGGCACAGGGTGTCAACTTCGTCGGCATGGCAGAGCAGCACAGGACCCTCTGGCTGAGGAACTTCATGGGCAAGTACTACAACGAGTGATCTCGCACTGTCGAGGTGGGGAGGGGTGGCAGCAGCAGATGCATGAAGTTGAACTGATGATGTCGATGTATATATTGGCTTAGCTAGGGCTTACAAATTACTCTTATGGCCTGTATATTTTGATGAGGTGGTATATACTAACCTCTCAGATGATGGTGAACTTGTTGGTGGTGCTGGTGGTAGGATGACACCCACTTTTTGATGTGGTGGTAGGTGTAACACCATAGGTGTAGGATGAACTTGTGATCCTACTTTTGTAAGTATCATGCATGCTGCAGTAGTTCTATGTTAGAGACGCGTTCTTAAGCTTCTGTTGATGTTGTTCATGTGTCTAGTTATGATGATATGATCTATCCCTTCATCCTTGTGTCCTTTGCAGATGAACTGGTACGTTGTGTACAGGGGAAGGAGTCCAGGAGTGTACAATTCTTGGCGGAGCTGCCAAGAACAGGTGGCAGGGTTCTCCAACAATAGTTATCAAGGGTTCGAGACTTTGCAAGAGGCTCAGGCGAACTACATGAACTATCTGAACACCATCCCCCTTGGAGATCAGGACGTGATAGAACATCAGGTCATTGCTCAGGCCATACCCAACGTGGGTAATCAAGTGGTAGGTTCTAGGATGAAGGACTTCATAATCATCGTCCTAGTTGTGGTGATTGTGAAACTCCTTCTGTTCTAGTGTATGATCATCGTGTATGATCATTGTAGTAGTGTATGATCATGGCATGGTAATCTCACCATGTTGGTGAACTGTGATAACCGTAGCAGGCTGCTTGCAAGCAACCAAACAATGCCCCTTTGTTTAAGCGCAGCCGAAGAGCCCAAATTAGATCGAACCAAACAAAGGGATTATGTTTTGTCATCCCATGCGACTAACTCGGCTGCAGGCTACCTAACATGAGCATCATCTTGGCTCCCGGCCATTTTTCCGTGGCCATGCTCTCCAGGACATGCCCACAAGAAAACGAGATGGGGATGCAGGCTACCAAACGCGCCCTAGATCCATGCAAGTTTGAGTTAGGTTAAGACATCTTTTTGTGAACGGATGGAGTACATGTATGGGTCCATCAACAATGAGAATATGTCAGTATGATTGTAAATTTTCCTGTAATGCTGCTTCATGTGGGTTCACATGCAACTATCGCTGTTTTTTGTGGGTATCAGCCGTCACGCATCTGTGAAGCATTTCATCCCCAGGCATCTGGGAAGCATATCTTTCACATACAAATGACTCTTCATTTGCAAGCTGGACATGCTTCCAGGTGAACTCCTGAACGCACCTTATATTTTCTTGATAGAAATCAACGCACACAAGGAAAATCCAAAGCACAGAACAAAGCAGTGAATCAGCACAGAGAAGTGGTCTGGATGGGAACGGACAGGATATAATGGCCAGAACTGGGTAATGTTCACTCAGCATAGCATATTAGCAACGTAGCGACCACAATCCAGTCCTGCAAACCGAAGAAATCAACCATCTGTTTTTGTGTAGCACCATATGAACAAAGTACATCTTTCAGCGCACCAGGCAGCAACATGAGAAGAATGAACACAACAACACAAACACAACAGCAAACTCGGCATCACATTACTTTCAAGTGTAAGCAGAAATCATATTATGCTTAGATAGCACCGACTAAAATAATTATATCGATTTGCATCTCTGTCAATTAAGCCATGATGTTCCAGCACCACAAACAAAACTCTCGGTCGACAAAACCACACATTGTAATTCTCATAACCTAACAAGTTCCAGAACTGAACACGATTTTAGATAAAGGCTAATAGCATCTTGAAAGGATCCAGATACTGGAAGGCTTTCCTTAGTGCGACTTGACGTATTCCTGCACTATGTTGAGGCCCTCCGATTCTTCACCGTAGTCCTGGTTAAGAGGGGACAAGAGGCAAAGTTAGACTGGAACTAGATTCTTCTTTGCACTAAACTGGAACCAGATTCTACAACTGCATCGAATCCTTACCTTAACAACGACACACGAGCAGCCTACCACCTTTCTTGCCTTACCCTCAGAGTCAATCTTGCAAAGCTGTATCAAACATAGCACATGAAAGTTTGTTAGAAGTCAAGCAGTTACAACTTCCATAGAAGGTTAGCTTGCAAATTTAAATCATCAAACCACCATTGTTCACTAAATACACTTATATGCAGATGAATAAGAGGCTAAATTTGGGACAAGTATAAATAGTATGTACTAACCCCAGCCCACTCGCCAAGAGTTTTGGCACTAGGAACAGTGACCAGGTGAACGTTGTGCTCAGCACAGAGTGCCTTGACCAGCTTCACGTAATCAGGCTGGTCACAATCCTCAGCAAGCACACAAATCTGGGCAGCATGCTTCTCAATTGCCTTGGCAGCTTCACGGAGTCCCTTGACAAGGCCATCATGAGCACCTGACTTCTTCATCACAAGCTGCAGAGCAGTCATCAAGTCCATGGGCTCTCCAAGAACCGGAGTTGGAGCTGGAGCCGGAGCGGCAACCTCAACTGGGGCATTCTCCTCCCTGATTAACATAAAGGAAAAATTCAATCAGTAGACAAACAAGCCATCACATTCATTTGTATTGCATAGTGAACTTGAACAGTTCTCAGAGAGCAAGCCACCAGATAATGTCCAAATTGCCACCTCATTTTTTTTACAATCACATCATACCCTCTATCTAAAGTTATCTTTCTAGAATAAACATGACATACTGCTCCAACAGTAATGTAATGACCACCTGACGACACTGTATGATATAACCACCAAATGTAGTTGCCAAATGACCACCTGATGACACCCACAGTGCATGTTACATTACACAGTAACGCATTAAATAAACACCAAATGTAGTTGCCAAATGACCACCTGATGACACCCACCGTGCATGTTACATTACACAGTAACGCATTAAATAAACACCAAATGACCACTTCAGGAAAACAATAGTTCTCATATCCAGTTGTGTTCTACAAGGCTACAATACAGGTCATGCTACAGCTATCAAATGTGATCTTGCATTGCAATGGTACATATGATCTGCATGCCTGCAATCATGCAGAGGGTAGTTCAATTGAAAGCTTTGGCATACCACCAAGTCACGGACACCATTTCAACTAATGCAAATTCCCTGGTGATATGCTCACATAAAAATCTCCATAGTCCATAAATTATGCTACACCCCAGTCAGGCAGTTAATCCAGATCAGGTACTTTGCATAGCACAACACCACAAAAATTGCAGGTGACACATCCACAAAATTCCTCTGAATTCCATAAACTAAGCTCCACGCCAATCGACCTAAAGCAATTAGGCACTTAGAAAGAACCAAACACACATGACCATGTCGCACACAATAATATCATCACTCGATATGGCAAAGACAGCGTTACTCCATTACAGCAGCACATCCCTCCAAAGCAAGGTAATAACTAGCACCAACAACCATACGCATACGCCTCGTATCCACAGCCTACTGAAAGGCTAACAATTCGCCACACAAGGAAACACATGGCGCCGCACCCGGATTACACGGCTACAGAACCTAAGGAATTCGATGGGAACTTACGCCATGTTCTCGCGCTTCCGAAGACTGAACCGAACCGAGGGCGTGGAGATCTGAAACAGGAAGGAGAGATCCGAGGTTTAGCAGAAGCTTGGGAGGAAGAGGAGAGGAGATACGGAGAAGAGCTCAGCGCCGCCAACCTCTTCGGGACTCGGTGCTCCTGGGAGGCTAGGGTTCGTCGTCGGGGTTTAGGGAGAGGAGGGCTGAGGATGACGGGCTGTGGCTTTTGTTTCTCGGTGAAGATGGGCCGCCGATCTGGGGACGCATTTGGGGCGAATTTGATGGGCCGTTTTTTCCATCACGCCTTGTTTAGGCCCGTTAAAATTGGCGAGCCTCGTTATTACCGCTGGGGGTATTTTAGGATTTTTGGCGCCTCTTTAATTGGTACGTTACTTGTTTCCATAAAATGCTGCGACGTTACTTCATTAGCACACGTCATTTGTTTGCCAGAGAAAAAAAAAAGCTAAGTAACAGCTGTTGCGAGGAACGTTACAAATGGCTCGTGAAACCTAGGGTGGCAAATCATTAGGTGCTATCCAGGGGTTTTATGGATTTTTGTGAATGAAATATTTCTGGTTAGCTTAAAATTCTTATTATTACGACGTAAAATAAAATTTAGAAGATATTAGCTTAAAACTCTTATTAGGACTAAACTTTTGAAAAATATGTGACAACACCAACACATTATTGTGTTATGCGACGAGATGGAGAATCGTTTGTGAAGATTGACATTGATGTAAACATTTGGTTGTAAATCAAAGGACTAGAGTTTTCATTTTTATCGGCCATCTTATCAATCATGAATATCAAATTGTTCTTAATCTTCTTATACCCTTGACACACGACCAATGAAAATTGCTAGACACCTATACTCAATGTTGATATATCATCTATCTGGTCTCATTCGACGTCCACATTTGCCGCAATATATGTAGGTTCACATTTGTTGGATTGTTGTTGTATTCGTTGGTTAATACAAGATATCACCAAGTTGTTGATGAGTATAACCAAATACATTGAGCGCATTATGGCTCGTTGATGGAGATACCTCTTTATTTATCTCATATCATCATGTAGGTAAAACAAAGTCGCATGACGAAGAGGGTTCATACAGAAGAGGAATAAAACACCGACGGTAAAGAAGATAATGTGCCAACGAATCTTGAATCGTCCGTAATCAGCACACGATGATGAATATCCTAGCGACCCCCTCCCCTAACTTTAAGATGTGCATCCATCCTGGACGATCTCTCATCCAGTTAGCGATTTTACCACTAGCGCGAGGAGATGTGTATTTGTATTATACATTTTCACCCTCCGGACCTTTCTTCCCACCATCGGCCAAGCTTTCTAGAGCTCTTTAGAGCCAATACCCTAGGAGACTCTTGTTCTCCGTGCTTCAAACGACGCCGACTCAAATTTACCCCTCCCCCCATATACCCTATCGGCTCCGACCAGTGAAGGGAGGCACATATTGATACGTCTCAAACGTATCTATAATTTCTGATGTTCCATGTTGATATTATACCAATTGTTACATGTTTTATATACACTTCATGCATTTTTATGCATTTTCTGGACTAACCTATTAACAAGATGCCACAGTGTCAGTTCCTGTTTTCTGCTGTTTTTGTATTCCAGAAAAGCTAGTCTGGAAATATTCTCGAATTGGACGAAACTTGGACAGGACCTCCTTTTTTCAACACGTACACGGAGTCCAAAGGAGAGACGGAGGGGGGCCGCGAGCCAGCCACACCATGGGGTGGCGCGTCCCCACCCTCTACCGCGCGTGGGGTGGTGTGGGCCCCACGGGCGTCTCCAGCCGCCGCCCTTTCGCCTATTTATTCATCTTCACGGGAAAACCCTATACACCGCGCCATTATCCATGAAAAGTTCCAGAGACGCCGCCGCCGTCAACCCTACTCGGGAGGGTTCAGAAGCTCTTCCCGGCACCCTGCCGGAGAGGGGAATCATCACCGGAGGGCTCTACATCACCATGCCTGCCTCCGGAGTGATGCGTGAGTAGTTCATCCTTGGACTACGGGTCCATAGCAGTAGCTAGATGGTTGTCTCTCCACTTTATGCTATCATGTTTAGATCTTGTGAGCTGCCTATCATGATCAAGATCATCTTATTGTAATGCTACATGTTGTGTTTGCTGGGATCCGATGAATATTGAATACTATGTCAAGTTGATTATCAATCTATCTTATATGTTATTTATGATCTTGCATGCTTTCCGTTACTAGTAGATGCTTTGGCCAAGTAGATGCTTGTAACTAAGAGTGAGTATTTATGCTAGATAGTGGGTTCATGCCTCCGGTAATCTGGGAGAGTGACAACAACTTCTAAGATTGTGGATGTGCTGTTGCCACTAGGGATAAAATAACCGATGCTTAGCTTAAGGGTGCGCCGTTAGGTCTAATGCATTTGTTTACATTACGCACATTACTTAATGCGATTATCCGTTGCTTGCAACTTAATACCAACGGGGAACTCGATGACAACCGGAGGTGGATTATTAGTCATAGACGCTGTTGGATAACGGTCTATGTATTTTGTCGTAATGCCCACATGAATATCATAGTAATCATCATGTCATATATATGCATTGTCATGCGCTCAATATTTTGTCAATTGCCCAGCTGTAATTTGTTCACCCAGCATGTTAGTTATCTTTTATGGAGAGACACCACTAGTGAACTGTGGACCCCGGTCCATTCTTTTACACTGATAATACAACCAACTGCAAACATTGTTCCTTTTCATTCTCTGCAATTTACTACTGTTTTCCACACCATACGTTTAATCCTTTGTTTTCAGCAAGCCGGTGAGATTGACAACCTCACTGTTTCGTTGGGGCAAAGTAGTTTGATTGTGTTGTGTGCAGATTCCACGTCGAGTAAACGGCGCCACCAACAACCTTCAGAAGTGATTTCTTGCTCCTACTGGTTCGATTAAACCTTGGTTTCATACTGAGGGAAACTGCTGCTACACTGCTTCATACCTTCCTCTTGGGGTCTCCAACGAACGTGCGATCCACGTCATCAAGCAACTTTTTCTGGCGCCGTTGCCGGGGAGCAAGAGGATTTCTGCAAGGGGAGTCTCACGCTTCCAATCTCATTACTTTGTTATTGTCTTGCTGAGTTATTATGTCTAGCTCTTTACTTGCTATCAATGGTTACTTTCCTTGAAACTAGTCCTATGGCTGAAAACAACATGAGAGAGCTTTATGAAATTTATCTTGAGTTGGGACATGAGGTGTTTGAAGAGAAAATTAAAAAGCCTATGGAATTTATTTGCATAACAATCATGATAGTAGCAATGTTATTAGCATACATTCTTTGAACACCATTATTGCTAATGCCATGGAAAGCTCTAAGCTTGGGGAAGCTGGTTTTGATGAAAATATTATTTTTAGTCCCCTAGCTTTGGAGGAGGAAATTCGCTTTGATGATACTTTGCCTCAATTTATGATTACAATGATGGATGTGATAGTTTTACTCCCACTATTACTAATGATAATGCTATATTTGTGTGGAGAGTAATGATACTTTTATGCATGTGGATCATGATAAGAATGCTTTATGTGATAGCTATATTGTTGAGTCTATTCATGATGCTACTGAAAATTATTTTGAGAGAGGAAAATATGGTTATAGAAATCTTCATGTTATTAAATTTCCTCTCTTTATGATGAAAGTTTTGAGCTTTCTCTGTGTTGCTTTTATATGTGGTTCTTTAAGACCTACTGGTCATTATGAGAGAGGGAGACACGGTTTCATATATCTCAATAATATTAAGTCTCCTCTCTTTATGTTGAAAGTTTTGAAGTTGCACTTGTTTTGGTTTCCGCTAGTCTCTTTGTGCTACATTGATTTGTTTTCTTACAAGGCTCCTATGCATAGGAAGAGTGTTAGATTTAAACATGTTTTATATATGCTTCTTGATGCTCTCTTTTATGTTTCAACTCTCATCTTTATGTGAGCATCATAAAAATCACTATGCCTAGCTAAAAGGCGTTAAAGAAAAGCGCTTATGGGAGACAACCCATTTTATTTCTGCAATTTTTCTTTTCTTTTTGAGTCAAGGAGTTGTTTACTTCTGTAACAATTCCTTTGTATCTTTATTTTATCGCATTGTTGTGCCAAGTGGAGCCTCTAATAGGAAGATGATGCTAGATTTGGATTTCTGCGCAGGAACAGATTTCTGCTGTTCACCGTTTTACTTCTGTAAAATCACAGAAAAATTATTTAAATCTAATTTTTGTGCGTGATCCTCAGATATGTACGCATCTTTCGTTAGTTTTGCGTTTTTCGATCTGAGCAACGTAAGTGCCTCGAAAAAATTCGTCTTTACAGACTGTTCTGTTTAGACAGATTCTGTCTTTTATTTTTCGCATTCTCTCTTTTACTAGTGTTGAGTGGAATTCTTTTTTAGGGTGAAGAGCTTCACATAACATCAGTGGCAGTAGTTAATGTTAAAAGTAACGGTCATGTTTGTGTCCTTATAGAACATGTGAGTTTTTGATTGTGCACTAACCCTCTAATGAGAATTACTCTGAGTTTGGTGTGGCGGAAGTTTTCAAGGGTCAAGAGAGAAGGATGATATAATGTGATCAAGAAGAGTGAAGAGCTTAAGCTTGGGGATGCTCCCATGGATCACCCCAGCATATTTCAAGAAGACTCAAGCGTCTAAGCTTGGGGATGCCCAAGGCATCCCCTTCTTCATCAGCAACTTATCAGGTCATCTCTAGTGAAACTATATTTTAATTCTTTCACATCATATGTGCTTTACTTGGAGCGTCTGTGTGCTTTTATTTTCAGTATTTTATTTTTCTTATGGTCAACTTGATTGGACCCTAGCATTCTTGATTGGGAGAGAGACACGCTCCGCTTTTTCATATGAATACTCCTATTCTTCACTTATACTTGTTGAGTATTCTTATCTAGCTATTGCTATGCTTTTAGCTCCTGTTTTGCATGCATCTCTTATTCAGAGCTGTTAGTTCTTTTAAAGAAAGTACTCTCTTGCTTCACTTATAATTGTTTGGAGAGTTTATGTTGAAATAAATTGATTGGTGTTTGGTTGGAACAGAAAATGTTGCATGTGGTAGATGGTATAATGGAAAAGCTTACATATTCTTGTAGATCACTGTATTGGATAATTTGATACTTGTCAATTGTTTTGAGTTATCAAGTAGTTCATGTTTAAGCTTTTGTATCATGTAGTTAAAACCTATTAATGAAGAACTACCGTAAAGCTCGTTGAAATTTGGTTTGCATGATTGGTATCTCTAAGGTCTAGATATTTTCTAGTAAAAGGGTTTGGTTAACAAGGAAGACAGTGTAGAGTCTTATAATGCTTGCAATATGTTTTCATATAAGTCTTGCTGTGTCGGTTGATATCCTGTGTTTGCTTCAAATAACCTTGCTAGCCTAAACTCTGTACTGAGAGGGAATGCTTCTCGTGCATCCAAAACCTTGAGCCAAAATCCATGCCATCTGTGTCCACCATAACTACCTATATGTGGTATTTCCTTGCCATTCCAAGTAAATTTTTCATGTGCTACCTTTAAACTATTCAAAAATTATTACTCCTATTTTGTGTCAATGTTTACCAAGCTCATGAGGACGGGGTGGATGTCTTTATGTCAACTGTCAAACAGACTTTACCACCGGACTAGCGGCATATACATCCGCTTATCCATTAATTTTGCAAAAAGAGCTGGCAAATGGGGTGCCCAGTCCCAATTAATTACAACTTTAACCGCTTAATTCTCTTCACATTTTTGCCCTGATTTATCAGTCAAGCAATGACAAACAGTGAAATATCTGCATGTGTAAACAAAAGAGAAAGAGGGATGATCTGCCTTGCTGGTAGAAATAACGTCCTTCATGGGAGCCGCTCTTAAAAGTCTGGTTGGCAGGGGTCATATTGTACTTTCCATTTTCTGATTCGTTGACAATTAACAAACACCCTCAAAACTTATTTTTACTCTCTATGATTTCAAAAACTTAAAAAGCTCTAGCACATGATTTAATCCCTGCTTCCCTCTGCGAAGGGCCTTTCTTTTACTTTTATGTTGAGTCAGTTTTCCTACTTCTTTCTATCTCAGAAGCAAACACTAGTGTCAACTTTGGTGCAACAATTTTTATATGCTTGTATATTGCACTTATTATATTGCTTTGTGTTGACAAATATCCATGAGATATATATGTTGAAAGTTGAAAGCAATTGCTGAAGCTTAAATCTTCCTTTGTGTTGGTTAAATACCTTTTACTTAGAATCTATTGCTTTATGAGTTAACTCTTATGCAAAACTCTTTGATGCTTGTCTCGAAAGTACTATTCATGAAAAGTTTTTGCTTATATGATTCAGTTGTTTGCTCATTATCTACTTGCTAGCAAACTATAGACCATTGACCTGGATCACTTCATTCATAACATGTGCTTTACAATACTATTTGATCAAGATTATGATTGTAGCATGTCACCTCAGAAATTATTTTGTTTTTATCGTTTTACCTACTCGAGGACGAGTAGAACTAAGCTTGGGGATGCTTGATACGTCTCAAACGTATCTATAATTTCTGATGTTCCATGTTGATATTATACCAATTGTTACATGTTTTATATACACTTCATAGCATTTTTATGCATTTTCTGGGACTAACCTATTAACAAGATGCCACAGTGCCAGTTCCTGTTTTCTGCTGTTTTTGTATTCCAGAAAAGCTAGTCTGGAAATATTCTCGGAATTGGACGAAACTTGGACAGACCTCCTATTTTTCCAACACGTACACGGAGTCCAAAGGAGAGACGGAGGGGGCCACGAGCCAGCCACACCATGGGGGGCGCGGGCCCCCTGTGCGCGTGGGGTGGTGTGGGCCCCACGGGCGTCTCCAGCCGCCGCCCTTTCGCCTATTTATTCATCTTCACGGGAAAACCCTAGACACCGAGCCATTATCCACGAAAAGTTCCAGAGACGCCGCCGCCGTCAACCCTAGCTCGGGAGGGTTCAGAAGCTCTTCCCGGCACCCTGCCGGAGGGGAATCATCACCGGAGGGCTCTACATCACCATGCCTGCCTCCGGAGTGATGCGTGAGTAGTTCATCCTTGACTACGGGTCCATAGTAGCTAGATGGTTGTCTCTCCACTTATGCTATCAGTTTAGATCTTGTGAGCTGCCTATCATGATCAAGATCATCTTATTGTAATGCTACATGTTGTTGTGTTGCTGGATGGGATCCGATGAATATTGACTATGTCAAGTTGATTATCAATCTATCTTATATGTTATTTATGATCTTGCATGCTTTCCGTTACTAGTAGATGCTTTGGCCAAGTAGATGCTTGTAACTCCAAGAGTGAGTATTTATGCTAGATAGTGGGTTCATGCCTCCGGTAATCTGGGAGAGTGACAACAACTTCTAAGATGTGGATGTGTGTTGCCACTAGGGATAAAATAACCGATGCTTAGCTTAAGGGTGCGCGTTAGGTCTAATGCATTTGTTTACATTACGCTCAATTACTTAATGCGATTATCCGTTGCTTGCAACTTAATACCAACGGGAACTCGGATATGACAACCTGGAGGTGGATTTTAGTCATAGACGCTGTTGGATACGGTCTATGTATTTGTCGTAATGCCACATGAATATCATAGTAATCATCATGTCATATATATGCATTGTCATGCGGCTTCAATGATTGTCAGATTGCCCAGCTGTAATTTGTTCACCAGCATGTTAGTTATCTTTTATGGAGAGACACCACTAGTGAACGTGGACCCGGTCCATTCTTTTACACTGATAAAATACAACCAATTGCAAACATTGTTCCTTTT